>CM076575.1:839250350-839850350 GCA_034641835.2 Pinus albicaulis
CACCTAATTTAACTCTTTTTTAAATTACCAATATAAAAAATTAATACATCTCGGCTTATGTTAAAATATTTTTTTCACATAAATTAAGGTTAAACATTCCTCGAAATATTTGAATTCATTTTTATCACATATTTATGTCTATGAGTATATCATTTTATTTCAATATAAAGAATAATATAGGTCAATAAATACTAAATAAATTAATGGTAAAGAATAAATATTCTATGAAAATAGAAACTATGAAAAATTCCCTCATCTTGGCCGCTCAACAATAGACTTCCAGGCCTACCTCGGTTGCCTACCTCGGTGTCTTTCTTGAATCGCGCAAATTATATATATTAATAATTTTTACACCGATAGGCGTAGCCCCCTATCGGAAATCGCTTCATTAGTGATTATGCTAGTTAATATTTTTCATCCGGTGGTCTAGATTGAAAGATGCCAATATATTCTTGTCATCGCCACTCAATCAATGAATGAAATTAAAAGCCATAACCTCCTTGAAATTAAAAATTTACTGCTCCTCTTATTTATCTCCACATCTGAGAGTATGAGGGATTAGAGCGAAATAAGGACATGTTTCGGGCAAGAAAGTTCTATCGTCGAAGCCGCATGGCATGTGGTTAGCTTAACGTTTCAGGTTTAATCATGGGATTCGTATGGAGGCAGCCATCTCTGCAAACAACAAGAAATATTGATGTCCATCCATCTTCCAATTGGAGTAGCGTGCCACACGCAACGAATTATTTAATGGCCATTATCTTCACTAGGTGCCACACGCAACTAAATCTGCAGAGCTATCGCACAAGCGGGAACCGTTATGGGAAGGTGAACCAGAGCGTCGCCCAAACATTTCAACAGAGTGGTTCCATGGAGTTGATCAGCCTATCTGCTATGATGGTTGGCATCGTAACGCTCAATTTCTTTCAGACCATAAGGCCACCTGGTTTAGAGCAGTCGACACATTTGAATGCAGAGAACCAGGACTGTGGCTAGTTGGATCGAAGTAAGAAATCCTTCTCAGAAGATTCACGGCTGTAGAACGCACGCTCTAGACGTTAAGCTTTCGAATACACATGCGATGTTTGTTATTCACGCAGACTGTAGTTTATTCACTGTGTATTGAAATACACATGCCCTGCTTTTTTGCAATGTTGGACACTCAAGTGTCAAGTCAAAGCTCTCTTATGTTCATTCTTGCGTCGTTGTTTTCATTAGTGTTTGGTTTCATTTCGAATGTAGCGAGCATTTTGTTATGTTATCTCTGTAACCATATTGCTAGCCTGTTTGATGATGCACTCTGAACCAGGTATTTACCACTTCTTCATAAATAAACTAACTATTGCGCAGTCATTTATCTCACTTGCATTGCATTAGTGCATTTGTTTTTAACATATGAAAGTCGCTCTGTCGAAAGTCACAATGACTGACATTTTATTTTACATAAATATATATGTAATTTCATATATTATTTTAATTGGCATCATAATTTAATTTCATAGATTCATTATTGATATTCACGTCTCTGTTCCTTTAAAATGAATACCGAAGATAACTTTGATATGGTATAATAGATTGTAAACCTTAGCTTTAGATTTGGTTAACTTAGATGGTTTTAATTGTAATTTTATTTATTTTTACTATTTTAATAGGTTTAGATAAAAATTTCGTCTAGTAATCTTGTAATATTTATATATTCTATAAATATCAATTACCTCTGAATTGATTTGTTCTCGAAAGTTTTTTTTGGACTTTCCTAAAGTTTATTTCGAAAATTCGATAGTTGTTATGTAGTTGAACTAGGCTCCAAATTTGAGTCATGCTTTTAAGGAAACTAATTATAAAAATATTTTATAGTTAACGAGATTCACGATTGCAGTTATGTTTTTAAATGAAACGGCACATGAGAGTGTGATTATAAAAACATTTTGATATAAAGTACAGGGGTGAGAGATTTCAGTGATTTATACTATCAAACTAACCTAACATTTCAGAATACTTTTCAGTCACGCTGGTAAATAACACAATAAATCCTTTGCAAAAATCAATCTAAAATATATAACTCGCTCAGGTTTTATTTTGTGATATGCACAGATAGTAATGAAATTTGAGACACACATCATTAATAATATCATGGTTTGAATTGTAATTTTATTTTTTTTTACTATTTTAATAGGTTTAGATAAAATTTTCGTCTAGTAATCTTGTAATATTTATATATTCTATAAATATCAATTACCTTTGAATTGATTTGTTCTCGAAAGTATTTTTTGGAATTTCCTAAAGTTTATTTCGAAAATTTGATAGTTGTTACGTAGTTGAACTAGGCTCCAAATTTGAGTCATGCTTTTAAGGAAACTAATTATAAAAATATTTGATAGTTAACGAGATTCGCAATTGGAGTTATGTTTTTAAATGAAACGGCACATGAGAGTGTGATTATAAAAACTTTTTGATATAAATTACAGGGGTGAGAGATTTTAGTGATTTATATTATCAAACTAACCTAACATTTCAGAATACTTTTCAGTCATGCTGGTAAATAACACAATAAATCCTTTGCAAAAATCAATCTAAAATATATAAATCACTCGGGTTTTATTTTGCGATATGCACAGATAATAATGAAATTTGAGACACACATAATTAATAATATCGTCTAGTCATGTTGTGGTTAATAATAAATTTTAATGGAAAAAATCAAAACATATAATAATTAAACTGTAAATGATAAGAGCCTCTCGGGCCCACCAAATATTTGCGCACATGCAAATATGATAAACGTGTATCAACAAATTCAAAACCTCTCGCACGTTATTTAAAACATTACAACACAAAACTTAAACAAAACATAATACCCTGGACTTAAAAAAACATTTAACCAAATTGCAAAGAGAGATTTTGTGTTACAAATCTGGGCGCTGACGTTATTCGAAATTGTGATGCGAAATCTCATTAAATCCACCCTATAAAACCATATCGCATCCGGTTTGGGCCTGCTGATGCAAGCATGTTTTGTGACCTGAAATCCAAATCAAATCCACCCTAAAACATTTCGAGTCTGGATTTCTCAACTGTGTGGATTTTGGGTCAGGTTCTGTGGGAGATGTTCTTTGCAAAGGCAAGCTTCTGTATATGGGAAAAAATCATCGGTTGAATCATTGGAATAAAAAAAACAGTAGCGGTATAATTTGTATTCATTGAAGGCATTTGACTTGCGAAGACAACCTTCTCTATAATGGAGTAAATCACCCGTTCAATTATTTGAACCCAAAAAAACACTACGTTCATTGATTCACTCGTTCATCTATTTGAACTCAAAAAGAACACTACATGGATAATTCTTATTTGTTGTAGGTTATCTATTTTTCTTTTTCTATTTTGAGCAGGCCAAGCCTAGTTCATTTTAAAATAATAATAATAATTTAAATAAATTATAATATTCTATCTAAATTAAAAACCAAAACATAAAATATTTAAATTTAATTTCTTTTATAAAAACCATAAAAACAAAAATCCCATCTATTTTGTAAGGGCGTGTCCATGGAAGGCCTATTATTTACTTTTGATAATTGCTCCAGCTACTTTTAGTCTATGTTGTCTTCAAATTCCAATGTATTAGAAGATAATATAGTTATCACGAGTTATTTATATCATTTATATAGATGGTTTGAATTGTAATTTTAATTTTTTTTACTATTTTAATAGGTTTAAATAAAATTTTCGTCTAGTAATCTTGTAATATTTATATATTCTATAAATTTCAATTACCATGAATAATAATTCGCTTTTCGGAGCCATGGCGATTAGGTCATTTAGCCTTCCATTATGTAATGGTACTAATCCAGCTGCTGGGCAGTGTTGAATGTCAGCTGAGCTTGAATACAGACTTAGTGTCGTATGTGTGTAACACGGAGATTATCCCAAGCGGAAGTCCTTTCTTTGATCTGCAAAAAAACACACCCTCCAATGCTTACAACTATAAGACTTCGACTGCAGGCTCACCCATCCCGTACGGGCAAGGAGTCTGCAATGGGGCATATCTAATACCTCTATTTAAATAAAACCCTAACTATTGTAATACCTCTATTACCTCTATTTGGAGTATTATAATACCTCTATTTAATTCAATATATTATTAATTGTTATATATTACTATTATTGTTAATTATTTAATAATATTATTAATTGATAATAGCAATAATATTAAATTTATAACTATATTTTTAATATTTTTTGGGAAAATATAATATAGATTACACCTCCCATCTTGGAGGAGGAACTTGTTGTTCCCTTTGTCCCTTGTAATCCTCCCTTTTCATTGTGTAATAAGTTTGACTCTAGTGCCATTGTTGAAGTTGAGAACTCTGAAATAAAATTGATGTTCCATTCACCCCATCCTAATTTTATGTACTTGTTGGATGCTCTATCCACAAGAAACCTTAGGTGAATATTGGTCCCTTAATCCCCGAGGTCAAATTAATGTAGATAACCAAAATATCGATGCTATATATGTTTAATTAAAATATATGATTAATATTTCTTAAGCCACAAATCGAGTTTTGATTTTTGGCTTAAGAAATATAGACATTAATACAGACATAAGAAAAATACTTATTAAGATTAATAGTAAATTTGTGAGTTCTTTTTAACTACTGTAATAATGTTCTTGTGGGTCATATTGTTTTATACATTATGCATATGTGCATGTTACTATATTTGTAAATGGAAAATTTCTTTTCTATATTGCTTATTCTATTCACCATCAATTGAAAGTTGTTTTGTTGATACCACATCTGTTTTCTATTATGTTAGGTGATATCCTTGTTTTATCATGGATCCAGCTATTTGGAGTTGTATTCCACTTGAAATTCTTGAAATTGTCTTCCTTTGGCTCCCTTTATCGGTTGTGATAAAGTTTAGCACTGTTTGTCAACAATGGAAGACTGTTTTTCAAAATCCTTGTTTCTTATTGCGTTGCAAGCATATCTGTACAAATGAATTTGGATTTATGGTTCCTTTTGTCAATGATGAAGACAATTATTTTGCTGTTAAATACCTTAATCAAAATGGGCGCATATCTCATTTTCATTTGCGATTCATAGATTCAAGATACAAGGTGGAGTCTACTATTGGACCAATGGTGGTTTTATCCTTACCAACATAAATCTCCCATTCACGAAACTATTTTATGATGAATCCATTTACAAAGGCCTTAAAAAAAATTGGGCAAATACAAATTGGAGACTAGGGATTATTTTCGTTATTGGAGAATGCGAGCAGCAACAAATATGACTGGGTTGTTCTAAAACATATCTATGATAGAATTCAATCTAAATTTTAGGTTTAAAGTAGTCTTGATAGGGTTTGGCGAAGGGCTGATCTTCCATTTGGTGGCACTTCACCCCCTCAAAATGGAGTTGTTGACGGGAAAATTTGTCCGGCCAACAGTAGGGGATCTCCCCGGTAGAAAGTCCCAATTAGACCTTAAACCGTTTGGAGTAGGGATCCGTCAAAATGTGGGTCATTACCACAGATGACTTCGCCGGTCTCAAAAAAACACAACCGAACAGGACATACACTCATTCCACATGATGCGAATACAAGGTGTGTATTAACCATAATCAAGCTACTATGCGCGAAATTGCAGATAAAGCACACCTAAAGATGTCATGCTAACACATCTTTTTTAATAGATCAATGCTGTCCAGTAGTCTAATCCTAAAGAAATAGTTTAACAAGATAAGATACTCTTCTTCTTGGCGATGAAAGCGATTGTCATCTAAAATAGTTCATTAACATTCATTAAGAGAACAGATAAGAAAATGAACATCATTGATACAACACGGATAGCCATGACGCATAAACGATGACATGAATAGTGCAACTTCATTAATCATAGGATATTCTGAAACTGTACAAGGAATACGCAAAGTGTTCATACAGCAAAACACATCATAACCATAGGGTATTTTAACAAGACTCTATATTCATATGCTCAAGTGTAGAATCTTTCAATACAATTGCATGTAGCTCTTGAGTTTCCCAAAAAAGAAAAAGCCCTTTTACAATGTCCCGTAGGAGTATTTATAATGCCAAAATTGTCCGTTGGGTTTCCTTGACTGTTCGCCTTCTTGACCTTTGGGTTACCTTGCGACCCACTCCTTCTGCGACCTAGGTAGGTGATGCGACCTGCGACCTAGGTAGGAGATGCGACCTGCGACCTAGGTAGGAGATGCGACCTGCGACCTGTCCTGTTGGTGCGATTTGCGACCTGGTTCTTCTTGCTGCTCAGGACTTGCTGCTGCCGGGACGCGAAATGTTAATGTCAGGGATGTCAACCTGTTGTTCCCTGAGGAAATCCTGCCATGCCTGGTATTCTGCCGCTATGGGGGACACCAGAGGTACCTCCTCTTTCAGCCTATGCACACATTCCAAAGCGTTTGGTACTAAGGTCTCCCTTTTCTGTCCGATCTGATTTGAGAGTGACGCAAGCTTGGTATAAATCCGTGCTGGAGCGGCGATGAATTGACTGAGATGCTCTTGAGATGCGGAAGGCTCTGGATCAGCTGCGGCCTGCTTGATAGGTTGCAAGAATGTTTGAATATCCTGGTTTACTTGTTCCCAGGTTTTCTCCTCTTCTAATGCTCCAAGCGATGGGATGTGATGCAACGTATGCATTGAGTCGATACCACTAATCAGGTGGTCGTACGAGGACATCACTTTGTCCAGGTCTTTAGACAATTTGTCTCCAGATTGCATCGCCATGCGGAGTTGAACTTTTGCATCTTGCGTGTGGATCCAGTCTCTCTTAGGCAAATTTTCAGGTGCCTGAGTGTACTGTATTGTCCAACCCATCATCCTGTCCAAAGCCTGTGAAGCCTCTTTGAGCTGATCTTGTCTTTGCCTGGTTTCCATTCGTGCTCTTGCCAGGGGAGCGACTGTTTGTTTGATGGTGAACATTTCACCATATACCTGTCTCATAATCACTTCCAACACCTCACACTCCTTGAAAATGGCAAGCGAGACTTCATTTGCTGCTAGAGCTTGGTTTCGAAGTTGCTGGACTTCCGCTTGCAATTTTGCTTTCTCCTGCTCTGCTATCTTTTCGCGTTGCTCAGCTGCGTGCAGTCTGTTTTGTAGAGATACTATTTCTCTACTCATCCGGGTTACATTCTCTTCCGTAGCCGCAGCGAAGGCAGTACCTGCTGACGCTATCATTACCGGATTAGTCCTGGTATACAAAACTATATCCTTGCCTGTGGATACTGCAGATGATGCAGAAGGACTATGTGCCAACGACCTCCTCTTCTCTTGACGGATTTTGAACGAAAACTGATCAAATGTGAGTCTAGTCAGGTCGAACACATCTTCTTCCTGTCTCTGGGGCGATCTAACATCAGAGAGTTGTGTACGGCCCAAAGGTATGTCAAGAGGAGTTACCTCAAGATCATCTAGTGTGTCATCCTCTCTTTCCTCTGTGTTCTTCTCTTCTTCTTCCTTCCTCCGCCGTTCAGCTTCTGCTGCTGCTTCCATCTCGGCCCTCTTCTTCTGTTCAGCTGCAGCAGCCTGCTCGGCTTTCTTTTGGCGTTCAGCCTCTGCTGCTGCTTCTATTTCGGCCCTCTTCTTCTGTTCAGCTGCAGCAGCCTGCTCGGCTTTCTTTTGGCATTCAGCCTCTGCCTTGTCCAGCTCTGCCTTAAGCGCCTGTTCTACTGGAGCTTGCGCCTCTTTGTCTTCCTTTTCTTTCCTGGCCTCTTTGGCCAGCTTCTTCTTTTGTGTTGCTGTTGCACTCTTTTGGCGCGCCTCCTCATCTTCTTTTAGCTTTTTCTCCCTTTCCTGCTGGGCTTTTGCCTCTGCCTCCTTTTGTTTGATGGATGGATTTGGCCCTGTGTTGATTCGGGATTTCTGGAGTATGGATGAAGAGGAACCTCCTAACTGACGTCTTCTGTCTTCTAAGTTCTGATCATCTGAGTCTTCCTGGACCACGTAAATTCCCGGAGCAAGTTGTCTTTCAGCATTATACCAGTTTCTTCTCTCATCTTCCGCTGGGCGCTCAAGATGCTGATAAGTCCACTTGAGGTTGGCTCTCCGGCAGTGTTCAGGGACTAATCTCTATGGGTCATAGTTTCGGTGTTCAAGTGCCCCCAGTTGATAACTTCTCATTGCTTCTGCCTCTACTAGTACCTCCTTGAAGTCTTTAACTGTGAATGCACCAATAGTGAGGGGCAGAGTGGGCCATGGCTTCTTTTTGCCCTTAGACAGGATGTTGGAGAATCCATGTGACATCTGAAAGCACACCTCCTGCATCAGCATTTTGTCCGTCACGAAGCAAGGCATAGCATGTGGCGCTTTGTAAGTTCCAAAGACTCGGATGAAGGTGTACCCAAGGAAAGGAAACCAGTGCGCCACTTTAACCAGAGTCTCCTTGGCCCGCCATGACATGCAAGGGGCGTCTTGGCCAAATAAATGTCTGTACAGAGAAGGAACAAATACTTGGGAGATCTGATCTATATCCTGTTTGTATTTGGACTCCAAAAATACCTTGAGTTGTAGATGGATTGCGTGCGTGTTCTCGGAGTCCCAGTTGTGCTCCCATCCATCAAACTCTATTCGGGTGCAAACCGCATCTAGTAGGTATGAAGCCATGTAAAATTCAGCAGGCATTCCTTCGTCCGGGGCCAATGCCGAGTTCAAGTTGGTCTGCATCGACGTCATCAGTATGCCGGCCCAGTTAAAACGGGTGCCCTGTGTTGTCACATACTCCATAATAGTGGCCCAACTTCCGTTGAAAGTGGAGCAATCTGGGCGCCCGTAAAGCCTGCAGAGCATGGCAGCAACCAATTTGTAAACTTTTCTTAGGCTCGCCACTGGGTATTCCTGGTTCTTTTTTAACTTGAACTTCTCGGGCTCCTCCCACCATTGTTTAATAGTATCAACTATCGGGACGGCGTGAGTAGCAGCCCATTCTCGAGTGAAATGCTGGTTTGGGCGAGGCAGTGAATAATAAACGTGTGCATCCGAGCCTACCAGCGTAGTGAAAGCTCTGCCTTGGGAATCCCTGATCACAAACTTTTCGGGGTCTGTCTTTTGTATGATCCAATCTATGATCTCCAGACATGGGAATATGGCTGGATGCGCTCCTGCCAGATGTAGTTTGGACCTCTTTACCGCCAAGTATACTTCTCGGTCTGGGAGATCTTCTGGAAATTCTTCTGGCAGTTTGGCAAACTCCTGATAAATCTGGTACCATCTCATGCTGTCGTCTTTTGAAAAAGTACATAATGTATCTCGGAATATTGGGGGTGGGGACACCACCACCAACTCATCAATCTCTTCCACTATCCTCTTGTCCTTTCTCCGAGATAGCGGGGGCGCCATGTCACTAGAATCTGAGAGCCACAGCATACCTTCATGTCTTCCACCAAAATTCAGAAAGGAGTCCGACGATCAGAACGTCATACAATAAAACTAGTTACAATCAGATGAAACCTAATCAAGGTTAATGCAAAACCAGATTCAGAGTCGGTCACATCACACAAATGAGTTACCGGCGACTATGACTCATGGCATTGGCGACCTGGGGTCGCTGGGTCGCTAGGTCGCAGATCTACGAAAACAATGGAAAGTGCGACCTAGCGACCTGGCGACTAGATCGCTGGGTCGCAAGGTCGCAAATCCCGAAAACTGGAGAGAATGCGACTCCGCGACCTCGCGACTAGGTCGCTGGGTCGCAGGTCGCAGACTGGCTTGCCGGGGGTTTGGTGCGCGCGGCCTTGAACTTTTTTGCCCCCTTTCTTTTGGGAATTTGCAAGGTTTCTGGGCCCAGGGAGAGCCGTGGCATGATTTTAAAGGTAAAGGGATGATGCCATGGGGTGAAACAGCAAACAGTGAGGTTTTGGGCAATTTATGCAATATGTAATTTGCAAAACCTCAGAAAACATTAAAGCATGGCCAAAAGACAATTTAAAGGCTACAGGGGAGATGGGTTTAGTAAGAAAATCATTCAAACGGAAACAGCAGAAAGAAACAAATTCATCAAAACTGTTTGGCTTAATGATAGATAAAAGTTCTTTACAAATCATTGATTGTAGTAATACACTGCGACCTCCTTTATATAGAAAATACACTACACAATACAAAAACAGGTCAGATTATCAAACTTTGAGCTGACCGCGACTTTGCGACTCATGCACTGGGTCGTGGTCGAAGGTCGTTAAGTCGTTATTTTCAAAATTACCAAATTGCAACTGGCGATGGCGACCTGGCGACTCGAGGTCGCTAGGTCGTAAGGTTTGCAATTTTCATAAGTTTAGAGGCATCCAGCACTCAAGACCAGGTCGTTGAGCCGCTAGTCACAGCTGACCTGGCGACCTGGCGACCTGAGGTCGCGGAGTCGCTAGGTCGCTAGGTCGTGGTTTTCATGAATTGTTTACTTTTGCGACTTAGTGACCTAGTAAATTATCTTTGTTTCTAAGGGGCTCCGAAAATTTGAAATGGTGGTCAAAATTTTGGAGGGTGTTGTAGAGACTGCAACAAATGGCGATTCACTGGACGAACTCAGAGTCTCTGCTGATGGTTAGTCTTTGCGGGGGGAGGGAGGGGCTTATGCTAACTGTCCCTTTTACCTTGTGGTTGCCATTTCCTAGCCTTCGGCATCTAGCTGGGTTGCTCAACCTGTTGGCCTGGTTAGGCGCCATTCAAACAAATTCTTTCTTCAGGTCTCCGGACTGGAAGGGTTGGAGAACTCCAGGCGGCCACAGGGTCTGGTATGATTATTTTGTCCTCATCGTGTTGCTCCGCTGCCAGCGAACCTCCCGGTCCCGGCGGAGTCACTGCCTAGGAATCGTGAACGTTGCTCCGCTGCCAGCGAGCCTGGTCAGTACCCTGGCGGAGTCGTTACATCACCTCTCTGCGCAGGAAGCCTTTCTCAATCCTTTACCCTTATTTGTATGCTATTGCACTTATTTTGAATGTGCCTGAGGCACTTATTTAGATGTGCTTATGGCACTTATTTGAAATGGTCATTTGGCCTGGGCGGATGAGGGATCCCGACTTATTTTGCTTGCAGAGAGGTTGTTCCTGGTCTGGTATGAGGACTTTGGTTTTTCCCAGACGCCCTATCGTAGCTTAGAGTATCTCTCTCCCCTTCTGGTCCGGTTACCATTTACACTGCATTTTCTTTTGTGGACACCCTCTCAGACTGGCGAGGTAAGTTCCCCTGCTTGACGACTTGTGCTTGGTAATGTGCTACCTCTAGGTGTAGAGGGCAAACAACTTTCGCCGCCTTTGAGTTTATCGGGAAAGGCTTTCCATCAGCGGAGAACCTGCTGCAGTATGTCAATCTGCGTAGCTCTATCAAATCCTTCCTTAGGTTTTTATTCTATTTTATTTTTATTTATTTATTTTATTATATATTTATTTTTATTTTTTATTTATATATATATATATATATATATATATTTTAAACAAACAAAAGACAAGGAACTATGGTACAAAACCAGACATCCCTCGAAGGGCTGTTAAGTGAAATAGTGTTTGAGGTCATGCCCGTTTACCGGGAGGACCTCGACTCGTCCATCAAGGGTTTGTAATCTGAATGTGTGTGATCCTATCTTTTCATTAATTTGGAAAGGGCATGTCCAAAGTGCTTGGAACTTAGCATGCTTCCCCTTTTCCTCATGGGCTTTATCCCACTTAAGGACCAGGTCTCCTACTTCAAAAATTTTATTTCCCGTGGACTTTTTATCAAACCATCTTTTGATTCGGCTCTGATGGATGGAAAACTTTTCCTGGGTCTTTTGCCTTTCTTCCTCCAATTTCAGCAAGGTGTCGATTCGGTTCTGCAAGGTGGGACACGGGGTGCCATGACATTCTTGGGACAGCTGGAGGGCTGGGAGAGATAGATGAGAAGGTAGAACAACTTCTTTTCCATACACGAGGAAAAATGGGGAGGTGCCTAAAGAGGACTTTGGAGTAATACGGTCAACCCACAGTGCATTGTGAAGGGCATTGTGCCAGTTACGCTGGTGGGATAGAAGGGTCTTCTTAATAATCCGGAGGAGGTTCTTGTTAGTGGACTCAGCTAATCCATTTCCCTGGGGATAGTAGTTTGCAGAATGTTTCAAAATAATTCCATTTTCCAGCGCAAAATCATATAACTTAAAAGACGAGAACTAAGTCGCATTATCAAAAACTAAAGAAGTCGGAACGCCAAACCTGGTCATGATGGAATGCGTGAGGAATTCTATTACCTCTTGATCGTTGATTCGGCGTAACGGTGTTGCCTCGACCCACCTGGTGAAGTAATCAGTGGTCGTAAGGATATACTGATGTTGTTTAGAAGAGTGAGGTAGGATTTCCCCAATTACGTCCAAACCCCATTGTTGGAAAGGTTCCTCTACTGCTACTGAGAGTAGTGGTGCGGCTGGCCGTGCTTCTCGGTTGGCGAACTTCTGGCACTGAATGCATTTCCGAACATATGCATGCGCGTCTCTGAAAAGAGTAGGCCAGTAATATCCTGCACGCATTATCTTATGGGCAGTGGTATCTCCGGAAAAATGACCTCCAGCGGGTCCGTCATGTAACTCAGTTAAGATTTTCTGTGCTTCGTCAGTTTCCAAGCAGCGTAACAGGACCCCATCGTGGTGTTTCTTGAATAACTTACCTTGGACCAATTGGTGAGATGCAGCTTTTAATCTTATTGCGCGCTTCTGTCGGGCAGTAAGAGCAGGGTCCATCGTGCCTTGGGCCAGATATCTTGAAATATCAGAATACCAAGAAGGGCTATTTTGCTGAGGTACATGGTCGCTCTGATACATGTCGATCTCTTGTTCCCAACATTCTTCTTCCATCTCACGAGTACTTGCAGCCTCTGCGGCCATTTGACATAAGCCCTGTCCTTTAACGGTATGTGCTGGTTTGAACTCTAAATCATATTCTTGTAAACATGCCATCCAGTTGCCCCGCCTTTCGCCTAGTTCTTGCTGTACGAAGAGTGAGCGGACTGCTGGGTGCGGTACAAAAACCGTGACGTGACTTTTCAAGATGTAGGGCCTAAAATGTTTTACGGCCTTGTAAACTGCATAGGCTTGCTTGTCAATTTCCGGATAGTTTAATTCAGCTCCCTGTAGACCGGTGCTCATAAAAGAAATGGGCCGTTCATCGTTGTTATTATCTTTCTGCGTGAGGACAGCCGCAAGCGAGGAATCTGAAGCGAAAGTGTATAGGATGAAACCTTTATCAAAATATGGACTTTGGAGGGAAGGAGTTTCAGCTATAGCCCTTTTGATTTTGTCGAAGGCCTCTTTCTCTGAGGGATTCCATTTGAATGCAGCATTCTTTTTAATCATTCCCTGCAGTGGCCTGACAATTTGCGCGAAATCTGAAATGAATTTACGGACAAAATTAATCTTCCCCAGGAAGGATTGCATTGCTTTCTTGTTGTTTGGGGGCGGAATCTGAGCGATGGCTTTGGCCCGTTCCGGATCAACCACAATGCCCTGTTTAGTGATAATGTGGCCTAGCAAATTTCCCTCTGCCACAACAAAAACGCTCTTTTTAGGATTGAGAGATATTCCATACCTCCTGCATCTCTCGAAGATTTGCTTAAGGTGGCGTAAATGATCGCCCCTGCGTTTTGAAAATACAGTAACATCGTCCAAATAAACCACCACGCTCTGCCCTATTAGACCGCGGAAGGCTATGTCCATAGCTCGTTGGAAGGTGGCTCCTGCATTGATCAATCCAAAGGGCATGCGTCTGAAAGCAAAGGTTCCCCATTTTGTCCGGAATGTGGTTTTCAATCTGTCCGGTTCCGCTACCAGCACTTGGTTATAGCCGGAGAAGCCGTCCAATAGAGAGAACATCTCAGATCCAGACACAGCTTGTAATATCTGTTCCATGGGAGGCACCGGGTAGTTGTCTTTGTTTGAGGACCGATTCAGATTGCGGAAATCTACACACAAGCGAATCTCACCAGACTTCTTTCGCACAGGTACCGGATTCGACACCCACGTGGAGTGACGAACTTTGAAAATGATGCGAGCATCTAAAAGCTTCTTAAGTTCTTTTAGAATCATTGGCTCCAAAGCTGGATGTATTTTTCTGAGTTTCTGTTGGAAGGGTTTAACGCCTTCCCTCATGGGTATTACATGTTGAATGATACGAGTATCGTATGTACGTAGATCTTCATATGTCCAGACAAATACATCACGATACTTCCGGAATAACTGGGTGAAAGCCAGTGCCTCTTCATCACTGCAGTCTTTGCCAAGGTTAACGAACTTAGGGTTCTCATCTGACCCCAAGTTGACTTGCCGATGTGCCAATATGGAACTTTGCACTTTGGTGTTCGGAGGCCTGCGGAATCGGTTTTGCAGATCAAACATCTTTTCTAGTGATACCACCCCCTTGGGCATAATGTTCTCTTTGTGTTCATCATTCTTTTTCTGTAATGTACTCTCATGTTCTTCCTCATCGATTGCCGCGTCCTTGAATACTTCAGTATTGCACATAAAGTCCAAAATCTGTTGATCATCGTTAAAAACGCGTAAATTAGAAATATTGTCTGGCACAGAGGGCCTATATACAATTTCAATAGAAAAGCCGTCTTTCAAAGGGGTGAATCTAGTAGCAGCGTTGGCCAGAGTATCTGCTGCTGCGTTGTGCATCCTAAGGACAGATTTAATTCCAAATGCATCAAAACCAAAAATCAAACGCCATACCTCTTGTTGATACGCCTTTAAATGTGGAGATAAACAGTGAATAGTGTTGCGTACCTGGCGGGTGATGATCTCGGAATCTCCAATGACCTACAAACATTTTACCTTCAAGTCCAGTGCCTTTTTAAGTCCGAGGATTAATGCCTCGTACTCAGCAGAGTTGTTGGTGCACTGGAACTCTAGCCGGCATGAGATCAAGTATTTATTCTTGTGCGGGTCAAGCAATATGCAACCAGCACCAGCTCCGTCATTAGTCTTGGATCCATCATAATACAAGGTCCATAGGTCACTTTCTGGCTCCTTCAGGGCAATAGGTTGTGAAGGGGTCTCTGCTGGTGGTAAGTCAGGAATTACTTGCTCTTCAGTGACAAAGGCTACTTCAGATTGAACCTCAGGGCCTATAGGAGACTGGGGGGGTTGGTAGCATCCAAATATTTCTTCCAGAAAACATATGCTGAGCTCTTCTTGTGCAAAGCTGATGGGTTCATTAACGGCATCCAGATCAGTGACGGTGTGTTTCATATAGGGTTCACTCTCTACTCTGATCTGATTATTCCGCCCCTTGTAAGGAAGCCACAAGTGGGACCAATCGGTGGCGAAGTAGCCTTGTAATTTGCTGGACCAATCTCTACTGAGCAATAGACCGTATGCTTCCGGGATATCGACGACCATAATGTCAATGCACTGATGAACCCTAGAGTCTGATGACAAGCGGATGATGACATTGTTCAATTCTCCTATGGCGGGTACTTGTGATCTATCGAGTTGTATGATTTTTGCATCAGTCTTCTCCGGGCGAATGTTAAGTTTCTTACAGACAGACAAAGGCATCACGTTTGTAGAGGCACCGGAGTCGACCAGACAGTTGTGGACATTGAAGTTGAAAATCTCGAAGGACAAAAGGAAAGGGGGTGTGGATCCTCTAGAGTTTGTATTAATGGCGTTTACTATGGATTGCACATCTGGTCCAGCTTGCGCAGACGTGTTGCTCACAGTCTTCGTAGCTGAAGTATTTGCGAAAGCCTTAAGAATGAGCTCCCTTTGATTAGTAATGCGGGCCAAGTCATAGAGAGAAATGTTTGCTCTTGTTTTCTTCATATCTTCAACAATGTTATAAC
Organism: Pinus albicaulis; assembly: GCA_034641835.2. Lineage (NCBI taxonomy): Eukaryota > Viridiplantae > Streptophyta > Pinopsida > Pinales > Pinaceae > Pinus > Pinus albicaulis. The sequence continues at coordinate 839,266,189 of CM076575.1, forward strand.
TGGGCTCTGGTTGAGGGCTAGGCTCGGCGGAAGTCTTAGAGGATTCTGTCGGAAGTTTTCTCTTTTGACTCGCTCGGGTAGTGTTGTTGGGAAGTTTTTCCGGGACAGATTGTTTTCCGTTCCCAGGGGGCAGGATTTTCCTTAGGAAAGCCCTTTTCTTGTCTTCATAAGATTGTTCGGGAACAGGTCCTTTGCTTCTGAGGCTATAATTCCGCACGGGCTGATCCTTGGGAGCATCTGCCATGTAAATATCGATAGGGGTATGGTTTTCTCCACCTCGAATTATGTCAAAAGCAAGGATAGAGGATCCTGGTTCTTCATTTGGGGGCGGATCTTCATCGTGATCTGAAAACTCATCCTCCGTCACATCCCCTGGAGTTTGATCATCTAAAAGCTGATTAACTACTGCTGTCATGCTGCCAATCCATTGAGGGCATGTTTTCTCGGAATGGGCAGCTTGGTGGAAAGAACATAAATTATCTTTCCCTATCTCTTCCACATTGAGAGCAGTATTTGTGTTGGACGGAAGTCTGTTAGTATTGAGATTAATTTTTCTGAAAAAAGGTTTTGGTGGTCTACTACTAGTCGTGGCTTCTGCGCCCTTTCTCCTAAGGTCAGTGACTTCATTTGTTAAATGCTTTAGCGTTTTGGCCATGCTTTCAAAGTCAAAAGCATCTCTATCCCTATCAGTAGTCTTAGGAGTGGAGGAATGACCTCTTTTTGTGTTAGGCTTGTGATCATCTCTCCCTTCATGATCGATGGCTCCTATCGAAAGCATGTCCTTTTCCACAGCGAGAGCAGCCTCATAATTAGCCGTAAGGTTAGCGCGGGCTTCACGTTTCACGAAAACTGCAATATCTCTAGGTAGGGCTTTGGTGTAGTAGTCAATAGTGATTGAGTCATCCAATGCTAAGTTTGGAGGAAATTTCTGCAGTATGGTAGCAAAGCGTTGGTTGAAGTCCTTAACCTTTTCCTTTTTTTGACACTTGATGGTGCTCAGTTCAGTTAGAAGCATGGAAGGAGTTTTATCTTCCGAAAAATTATGCAGGAAAATGCGACGGAATTGTTCCCATGAAGTGATGGAGGCACTGGGGAGAGAGCGGTACCAAGTGGCTGCCTTGTTTTCGAGGGTATGGGGAAACAGTCGACATGCGACATCATCGGACTGGACTCTCATGATTTGCAGAGACAAATAAAAGCTGCTGATATGATCTTCAGCTAAGGTGCCCTTCTCAGGGTCGAACTTAGGGAGATGTTTCTCTGGATGTCTAGGCAGATCCTGGAGCGGACCTAAAAGGTTTAATGGGGATTGAGCCATCCAGGCCAGGGGTTTCACTCTTCTTGCTCGCTGGTGTTGTCTAAACTGATGTTCAGATTCACCTTCCGAACCTGAGACCGATGCTTCTGACTCGTGACGGGAGTGTTCGTCTTGGTGTCTCCCACGGTGCAGAAAATCTCTAAGATATCCCAAGTTGTTTACAGGAGGCCTTACTGGGTTTGGGTGGCGGTTACGAGCTTGGTTTCCTTGGCCTCGGCCTCTATCTCCTCTACCTCCGGCCCCTCGGCCTCTATTCCTATCTCCTTCATTTCTACGAGCTCTATTTCCCCCATCTATGTTTCCTCGGCCTCTGCCTCCCTCACCATCCCCGGGTGGGGGGTGTGCCTGGTTGTTGTTTTGTCGAGTCTGGTTAGGCTGGGAGTTGGGGAAAGGCTCGGTGTCAGCAAACTCTTCGCCCTCTTGGAGGATAGGATCATTTTCTTCAACGGCATTTGCGAGGTCTTCCAACATGAGATTTACGAGCTCGGGTATAGTACTAGCGATGGCACCGTTACGGGTGATGTTCTCGGGTGGAGTTCTAGTATGGGCAAGGTATTCCATGATTGGAGTGAACCGTAAATGGTTGACAAGATCTCGGGCAGCTGGGCGTAAGGCTCTCAGCTGCTCCCTAGTGATTTCATAATATCGAAGCTCCCTCCCTGGAATATCTTCAAGAAGAGGAGGGTTAGTTTCATTGTTTATGACCTCCCCTTGGGGAGTTTGTGATGGGATGTTTGTTGTGTGCTGGGAGGCTGCCATTCGGCCCTCCTTCTAGCGCCAATTCTGTAGACGGGAAAATTTGTCCGGCCAACAGTAGGGGATCTCCCCGGTAGAAAGTCCCAATTAGACCTTAAACCGTTTGGAGTAGGGATCCCGTCCGGGGTGTGGGTCCGGCTACCGCTTAAGATGACTTCCCTTCGGTCTCAAAAGAACCTGTTTGAACCTGCGGACGTACACTTATTCACATGATACAGAATACAGGATTGATGTATTAAACACGAATCAAACACTATGCGTAGCAAGATTATAGATAAAGCACGTACACCTCAAGAGATGTCATTAGCAACACATCTTTTGGGGGTAATGCTTATAAGGTAGTCTAATCACAAAAGAAATAGTTCTTTATGATAATATACCCCTTTACTTCCTGAAAGATAAAACGAAATACTAACAAAATAGTTCATTAACATTCATTAATAGAACGGATGATAAAATGAACATCATTGATACAACACAGATAGCCATGACGCATAAATGATGACATGAAGAGTGCAGCTTCATTAATCATAGGATGTTCTGAAACTGTACAAGGAATACACACAGTGTTCGCATAGAAAAACACATCATAACCATAGGGTGTTTTAACAAGAATCTATATTCATATGCTCAAGTGTATAATATTTCAATACAATGCCATGTAGCTCTTGAGTTTCCAAAAAAAGAAAAGCCTTTTACAAGTTTCCGAAGGAAGTATTTATAATGCCAAAACTGTCCGTTGGGTTCCCTTGACTGTTCGCCTTCTTGACCGTTGGGTTACCTTGAGACCCACTCATTCTGCAACCTGGGTAGGTGATGCGACCTGCGACCTAGGTAGGAGATGCGACCTGCGACCTAGGTAGGAGATGTGACCTGCGACCTGTCCTGTTGGTGCGACTTGCGACCTGGCTTTACTTGTTGCTCAGGACTTGCTGCTGCCGGGCCGTGAAATATTAAGGTCAGGGACGTCAATCTGTTGCTCCTTCAGGAAATCCTGCCATGTCCTGTATTCTACTGCTATGGGGGCAACCAGAGGTACCTCCTCCTTCAGCCTATGCACACATTCCAAAGCGTTTGGTACTAAGGTCTCCCTTTTCTGTCCGATCTGATTTGAGAGCGACGCAAGCTTGGTATAAATCCGCGCTGGAGCGGCGATGAATTGACTGAGATGCTCTTGAGATGCGGAGGGCTCTGGATCAGCTGCGGCCTGCTTGATAGGTTGCAAGAACGATTGAATGTCCTGGTTTACTTGTTCCCAGATTTTCTCCTCTTCTAATGCCCCAAGCGATGGGATGTGATGCAGCGTATGCATTGAGTCGATACCACAAATCAGGTGGTCGTACGAGGACATCACTTTGTCCAGGTCTTTAGACAATTTGTCTCCAGATTGCATCGCCATGCGGAGTTGAACTTTTGCATCCTGCGTGTGGATCCAGTCCCTCTTAGGCAAATTTTCAGGTGCCTGAGGGTACTGTATTGCCCAACCCATCATCCTGTCCAAAGCCTGTGAAGCCTCTTTGAGCTGATCTTGTCTTTGCCTGGTTTCCATTCGTGCTCTTTCCAGGGGAGCGACTGTTTGTTTGATGGTGAGCATTTCACCATATACCTGTCTCATAGTCATTTCCAACACCTCACACTCCTTTGAAAATGGCAAGCGAGACTTCATTTGCTGGTAGAGCTTGGTTTCGAAGTTGCTGGACTTCTGCTTGCAATGCTGCTTTCTCCTGCTCTGCTATCTTTTCGCGTTGCTCAGCTGCGTGCCGTTTGTTTTGTAGAGATACTATTTCTCTACTCATCCGGGTTACATTCTCTTCCGTAGCCGCAGCGAAGGCAGTACCTGCTGACGCTATCCTTACCGGATTAGTCCTGGTATCCAAAACTATATCCTTGCATGTGGATACTGCAGATGATGCAGAGGGACTATGTGCCAACGACCTCCTCTTCTCTTGACGGATTTTGAACGAAAACTGATCAAATGTGAGTCTGGTCAGGTCGAACACATCTTCTTCCTGTCTCTGGGGCGATCTAACATCAGAGAGTTTTGTACGGCCCAGAGGTATGTCAAGAGGAGTTACCTCAAGATCGTCTAGCATGTCATCCTCTCTTTCCTCTGTATTCTTCTCTTCTTCTTCCTTCCTCCGCCGTTCAGCTTCTGCTGTTGCTTCTATTTCGGCCCTTTTCTTCTGTTCAGCTGCAGCAGCCTGCTTGGCTTTCTTTTGGCGTTCAGCCTCTGCTGTTGCTTCTATTGCGGCCCTCTTCTTCTGTTTAGCTGCAGCAGCCTGCTCAGCTTTCTTTTGGCGTTCAGCCTCTGCCTTGTCCAGCTCTACCTTAAGCGCCTGTTCCGCTGCAGCTTGCGCCTCTTTGTCTTCTTTTTCTTTCCTGGCCTCTTTGGCCAGCTTCTTCTTTTGTGTTGCTGTTGCACTCTTTTGGCGCGCCTCCTCATCTTCTTTTAGCTTTTTCTCCCTTTCTTGCTGGGCTTTTGCCTCTGCTTCCTTTTGTTTGATGGATGGAGTTAGCCCTGTGTTGATTCGGGATTTCTTGAGTATGGATGAAGAGGCACCTCCTAAATGACGTCTTCTGTCTTCTAAGTTCTGATCATCTGAGTCTTCCTGGACCACGTCAATTCCCGGAGCAAGTTGTCTTTCAGCATTATACCAGTTTCTTCTCTCATCTTCCGCTGGGCGCTCAAGATGCTGATAAGTCCACTTGAGGTTGGCTCTCCGGCAGTGTTCAGGGACTAATCTCTCTGGGTCATAGTTTCGGTGTTCAAGTGCCCCCAGTTGATAACTTCTCATTGCTTCTGCCTCTGCTAGTACCTCCTTGAAGTCTTTAACTGTGAATACACCAATAGTGAGGGGCAGAGTGGGCCATGGCTTCTTTTTGCCCTTAGACAGGATGTTGGAGAATCCATGTGACATCTGAAAGCACACCTCCTGCATCAGCATTTTGTCCGTCACGAAGCAAGGCATAGCATGTGGCGCTTTGTAAGTTCCAAAGACTCGGATGAAGGTGTACCCAGGGAAAGGGAACCAGTGCGCCACTTTAACCAGAGTCTCCTTGGCCCGCCATGACATGCAAGGGGCGTCTTGGCCAAATAAATGTATGTACAGAGAAGGAACAAATACTTGGGAGATCTGATCTATATCCTGTTTGTATTTGGACTCCCAAAATACCTTGAGTTGTAGATGGATTGCGCGCGTGTTCTCGGAGTCCCAGTTGTGCTCCCATCCATCAAACTCTACTCGGGCGCAAACCGCATCTAGTAGGTATGAAGCCATGTAAAATTCAGCAGGCATTCCTTCGTCTGGGGCCAATGCCGAGTTCAAGTTGGTCTCCATCGACGTCATCATTATGCCGGCCCAGTTAAAACGGGTGCCCTGTGTTGTCACATACTCCATAATAGTGGCCCAAATGCCGTTGAAAGTGGAGCAATCTCGGCGCCCGTAAAGCCTGCAGAGCATGGCAGCAACCAATTTGTAAACTTTTCTTAGGCTCGCCACTGGGTATTCCTGGTTCTTTTTTAACTTGAACTTCTCGAGCTCCTCCCACCATTGTTTAATAGTATCAACTATCGGGACGGCGTGAGTAGCAGCCCATTCTCGAGTGAAATGTTGGTTTGGGCGAGGCAGTGAATAATAAACGTGTGCATCCGAGCCTACCAGCGTAGTGAAAGCTCTGCCTTGGGAATCCCTGATCACAAAATTTTCGGGGTCTGTCTTTTGTATGATCCAGTCTATGATCTCCAGACATGGGAATATGGCTGGATGCGCTCCTGCCAGATGTAGTTTGGACCTCTTTACCGCCAAGTATACTTCTCGGTCTGGGAGATCTTCTGGAAATTCTTCTGGCAGTTTGGCGAACTCCTGATAAATCTGGTACCATCTCATGCTGTCGTCTTTTGAAAAAGTACATAATGTATCTCGGAATATTGGGGGTGGGGACACCACCACCAACTCATCAATCTCTTCCACTATCCTCTTGTCCTTTCTCCGAGATAGTGGGGGTGCCATGTCACTAGAATCTGAGAGCACAGGTATGCACTCTATGTCTTCACCTGTCAAATTCAGAAAGGAGTCCCACGATAAGAACGTCATGGCGATAAAAACCAGTTACAATTTAGTGACAAAACCTAAGCTGCACGTTAATGCAAGGCGGGTAGTGAGTCGTGGGTGCAATCGCACAAACAGAGCCGGGGCGCGACCTTGCGACCTTGCGACACAGCGACACAGGGTGTTGGGTCGTCGTACGAATCTAGCAAATGAAAGTACGACCTAGCGACACAGCGACTAGGTCGTGAGTCTGGTCATAAATTCAGAAAGCTGGAGAAAGTACAAATCTGCACGACTATCTGTTCATTCGTGGGTCGCGATCGGAGCCCGTCTTGCCGGGGGTTTGGTGCGCGCGGCTTTGAACCTTTTTGCCTCCTTTCTCTTGGGACTTTGCAAAGTTTCTGGGGCCAGGGAGAGCTGTGGCATGATTTTAAAGGTAAAGGGGTGATGCCATGGGATGAAACAGCAAACAGGGAGGCTTTAGGTAATTTATGTAATATGTAATTGGCAAAATATCAGAAAACATCAAAGCATGTCCAAAAGACAATTTATAGGCTACAAGGGGAGATGGGTTTAGTAAGAAAATCATTAGAACGGAAACAGCAGGAAGAAATGGCAACTTACCCGGGAAAAACTCGTCAGTTGAGCTGTCAGAGGCGTTTTCCTTACAAATCGCTGAATGTAAAAAATGCGACCTGCGACCTCCCTTTTATAGAAAGTCGCACGTGCGGGCAATTAATGCAGGTCGCTAGGTCGCAGATTTGTCAAACTTTGAGTTTTGCGACCTGGCGACCTTGCGACCTGGCGACCTGGGGTCGCTGGGTCGCAAGGTCGCTAAGTCGCGATTTTCTGAAAATTACCAAATTGCGACCTGGCGACCTGAGGTCGCGGAGTCGCTAGGTAGCTAGGTCGCGGTTTTCATGAATTGTTTACTTTTGCGACTTAGTGACCTAGTAAATTCTCTTTGTTTCTAAGGGGCTCCGAAAATTTGAAATGGTGGTCAAAATTTTGGAGGGTGTTGTAGAGACTGCAACAGGAGTGTTTTATAGAAGTAAATTGTTTTGGCTCTATCTCGACACAGAGTATGAAGATTATCCTCGATATGGGTATACAATCTACTGGTTTGATGTAATAAAAAATGACTGGGGATTTTCATTTGTTCCAATCACTAACATTCGATGTATGTCATTGGCAGTATGCAAGAATCAGTTGATATGTCTTGTCAATGATGGCTCCACTTCTGTATGGTCAATTGAAGAAATAGATAATTTTCAATTTGGTCACCCGTGTATTGAACGAAGAACTGATTACTTTGAGGATGATTGGGGCTTTAGATGGAAGTTGTTGGAAGAAATGTCTATAGATATAAATATGAAATGTCCTGGTTATCTTCCTTTTCGAACAGTCCAAGGTGTGGTTCTTATGTGCAAATGTAGTGAAGTTCCTTTCCTATTATATGACATGATGGCTGGCCTTTGCTTCCCAATAGATATTGATAATTCAACTAATCAACAAATGAATGGATTTTGGTCTCCAACGTTGCAGGATTGCAACGATTTGATAGAGTCTGGAAATGTCTTTGCAATTGCTCCGCGTATGGATTCTATAGATGAGATTCCACCATTAGATGTGGACATGGAGTCTTAGGCTATTAGCCATTTTGTATTCTCTCTGTCGTCGTGGAAAATATTTCATCTTTTTTTTTTACTTTGCATACTTTTGGGTATGTATGCTAAGACTATGGATATTTATATGGCTCCATTCTGAGGGGGTGTCTTCTATATGTGTATGTAGCGGATGCTGGATATTAAATTCCATTACAATTTGCTCTAAAAATATATATATATTTTTTTGTCTCGTTTAGTCCTCTTAATTGCATTTGAATGTGTTTGGATGTTATCCATTTCTCTTTGTTTCTATAATTATAATTACTGTGACTTATTCTATACATGGTGTTTCCATCAGTTTTTTCTCATTGATTCTCAAACAATGTTATATCTTTAGGTTTTTTTGATGGTATATAGTTCCAAATATTTAGATATATTTCAAATTCATATAATTCTTTAGAATTTTGTTCCATTTATATGGGTTTCGCATTACAGTTATAATATGATACATGGAATTTAATCCTTTTTTGTTTTGGCCATTTGAAAAAATCCAATTTTCTTCTTAGCCATTTGGTTGGAAAAATAATGTAAACGATTTTAATTTGTTTTGTGGGTGGAAAAAAAATGTGTTCCTTTTTCATCCCTTTCTGTTAATTTATATTGGCTATATTGTATTTGTTGCATGTTTATTGTTCTATAACAAATATGTTATTTTTCATTGTAGGCATGTCATCTGAAGGTACAAGCAAGCGTACAAGAAAAAGGAATAAGTCACCGACATCGCGTGACAAGTCCAATGAAAGTCGTCGTTTACGGTATGAACAAAATAAGGGTACAATAAATGAGCATAGGAGAGCTAAATATCATAGAAGAACGACTGAAACAACTCTTGAAAATGATTTTATTGTTCCTTATACGTATTGTACTATGGATGATATCATGGAAAGAACATTGCCGCTTGGTAGTTCGTTGCCAGAATATGCTGCTCGTCACCATAATTTTGTTTTTCAATGCTCTCCTGAAAATTATCATAATATTGAGGAAACATCTGGCAATAGGGAGGAACATCATATTCATAACGTGGATGCAAATGTTCACCCAAACCCTTCTGTCTCTGCAATTTCATCTTGTGAGAAAGGCCAAAGGTTGCAAAATATCCATGGTGGAGGCAATGATGACATTGTATGTCATGACTTGGATGATAGTTTGATTGGCCATTTGTTTGATAATTTGGATCCAGCTGGTGGAAACATCGTATCTTCCAATCTCCCTTCTCAAAATAATGTTGTCACACGAACAGAAACAGTCATCCCTGATATCAGTTCGCGTGGAACAATGGAGGTAATCTAATGATATCTTTACAGTTGATGCAATAGTGGTTGTTTTATTACATTCCTATATTTACATTTATTTAGTGATAATGTATTTTATTCTCTTGGAGTAGGATACACCTCATTTTAATAGAGGTCTAGAAATTTTCTCTCCGCGTCTTCCATCTCCTAATCTGAGATTTGAATATGAAGCAGGTCATAACCTTCCACTGCATTCTCCTCGAGAATCAAATCGACAAACTAATGTTAATGTTCAATGTGTTTGATTTGATTTTTCTTTATTTGAAATTTTGGTGCATGTTTTGTTTTTCTTCAAATAGGACACAACTCGTTTCAATAGAGGCATACAAATTAACTTCGTAGATGTTCCGTCTACTGATGTTATAAGTGAAGAGGAACCATCGCATAGCGTTCATCCAGATCGCCAACAAAATGTAAATGTTGAATGCGTTTGATATTTTCCTCCTTTTTTCATTTATTGTTAATTGTAAAATTAGAAATCTATCTTTTTTTGGCATTTAGTTTTATAAAATATTTTAATTTGTTTTAACAGGAAACAACTAATTTGAATAGAGGCGTCGAAACTAACTCGCCAAATGTTCAGTCTACTGATGTTAGAAGTGAAGAGCAACCATCTCGTACACTTCATCCACATCGCGAAACAAATGTAAATATTGAGTGAATTTATTTATTTTTTCATTTTTTCAATTCTAATTATTTGGACATTCAATTTTAAAAAAAATTATGCTAAATAAACCTTTGCATATTCTCAGGTTCAAGAAATGCAGACCATAAATTTGGAAAGCCCGTGTCATAGATCTGTTCCACATGTTTTAAATTTGACAGCAGGGGGCTGTCCAGGAGTAAAAATTGACAACAACACTAGGGTTAACTTATCAATGTATTCACTAGTGTTGAAACCCATTACAGAAGATATCATATTCAATATGAGTCTGCCCATATCTGAAAAAAAGGTATATCCATAAGGAGGTGGGCCTTTGGGTTGATGTTTTGGTAGCATGAAAGTCTGACAGAGGTGATTCAGCTCTTCTTGAGATAAATTTGTGGATTTTTCAAGTAAATGTCCCATGGAAATGGGAGTCAAGGCTTGACCGGGATGGAACTGTAACATTTCATTTATGGATTGAGAAGTTATTGGGAAAAGAACAGTTTGACTCGGGGACATGACTGCTCGTTGATTAGGATCGTAATTGGCATGGCAGTGATAAATTATTTCGGGAAAAACATGGACTGAAGGTAAAAAAATACGTTGGAAGATTGGATTCCCATAATCCCAAAATATCAGAGCCGTTTAGGAAATCATCTCTGCATTGGCAAAAGGTTCTGAGAGGATTTTCACTAAGAATGAGGTCTTTTATCTGGAAATCCCTATCTGCTAGAGGCAGATATTCTAAATCTTTATGGGGGGCATTCAGAGGCACAACATTCAAAGCCACAGGGGGTTTCCATTTCTAGTTCTTGTGGATTCAGAAAGGAATTTGGGTTTTTTATGGAAAAATGGGCACAATTATAGGTCTGGGAACTTAGGAGTGAAATAAAGACCAAAATGTACTATGTTTTAGTCTTTTCCTGTGGAATTAAATAAAAAACCAAGACTTGCAGGGTTCAACGGGAACTGGGTAAATACCTGTTTCTGGGAAGTGAATAGTGATGAAAACAGGTGTAGGCAACTGCTGATGGGTTCTGGATTGTTCGTTTACAATTTTCTCAGCAAGGTGGAGGTTGACAATCTTCGACAGATGGCTTTGCAATTTTTTGCATGGGAACACTCGTCGTTGCACGGGATAATGAAAATGATTAGCGTTTATTTTTTTTATTCGCAAAGTCAAAAGTTGGTGGGGTTTCATTTTTCGGGCGGATGACGTGTGCAGGAAAGGTTGTTTTTTTGAATGCGAAGGGTGGTAAGCGGTATACATCGCACTGCTTTTGGGGACGGGCTATTTTCAAGTGAAAGCCACCGATTCCATACCCTTCGTGACGCATGGCAATACACTGTTTGGAAAAATGCTTAGCGATCACGCATTATTGTTCGGACGTGGGGGCGATGCAATATGGACGACAGCCATTGGATGTGAAGGGGTTGATCGGACGGCTGTCGGGGAGGTGAGATGATAGGGAAATAGCAAGGGTGGGCCCAATACAATTAAACACGATTTAATCATATCAGGGGCAATTCGATTGGTGGGGTAAGTTATTAATTAACCATGAGGGTTAATTATTCCTTTTTTAATGCGGCGGGGAATCAGGGTTCTTAATTAGTCGCAATTTTAACTAATTAATCACAATTAACACAATATTAAGATTATTTTTCAACCAAAGGGGCAGGATATATAATAATTGAGAGTTTTATATAGTTAAAATAATACGGGAACGGGTTGAATTGTATAGTGAATTAAATAATAAAGTTAAAAGTTAATATGAAAATGAATGAAAAAGAACTAAGTATAAAAACATTAGAAGTATGTATTTAACTTCTACTTGAATGAAAGGGTTTTTATGAGATATTGTGCAATTTCCCTAAGTAAATAGGATTTTACTTAGGAAAAGATTTTTTAGAAGTGAATGAATGACTTATGAATGGTTTTAAGTACTTAGGCTTTTCAATTATTGAGCCGAGGGTTCGGTCCCTTCAAAAGTCAAGGAAATTCTTTGAGCCCCTCTAATTTTCAAATGCCTTAGTACTTAGGAGAAATTAGTAAAATTTTAGGGAAAAATGAGAAGGGAAGTTAATTATTTGACTTTGTTTTGCTTGAAATTATTCCAGTGTAATATCTGTCTTGCCCTTGTGATGAAATTAAAGATTAACACATTTAGAGTCATTATCCATCACATGTAATTTTGCAACAACATCTACCTACCCTACCTACTTTCACCTACCATTTTTTCTTCTTTATTAGGGTGCACTTAGACTGGCAAACCCTTATCACACTCTCTTTTCTTCTACATGTAGAAATCTATCTAAGTCTAACCTTATTACATCCAAGGGCTCAGATTAAACTTTTGAGCTCCTTTTATTTGCTCTACCTATCTACTTATTGGCCAAGATTAAACAGTTTGGTCATATTTTATTCTCACTCTCTAAAACATAAAATTCAAATATGAAGAAGCCAAGCTTAAATTGTTTGAATGTTCATCAATTGTGGCGTAAAATACAAGTTGCTCACAATTTTTTTATTTACATAAGAGAAAAAAATAGTGGCATTTAGACTTGCACACTTTCCTTGGCCTTTCTTTTGGTGGGGTTAATTTTTCTTTTAATTTTTTGGCCATTTTTATTTTTTTCACCCTTTGATTTTTCTTTTAGGGTATACCTTTTTTACATTTTTTAAAATTTTTTGATTTTTTTTTGACAATATGGAAAACCTTTGCAACAAGGGAAGGTATGAACATATTACATAGCCCATCAAGTCAATCGTGATATATGACACCTATTGGTATAGGAGCATAACAGGTTCACCAATTCCTTTAGTTTATAATGTTAAACCCTTGGGTTTCTTAGTTATTTTGGTTTATAATATGAATAATCGATCAATGTCATCTCTGATCAAATGTCAGATTCTCACAAATATTGTCTCAATATGAAAATCACCCATGGCCAACCATGGTCATAGTTGGTCCAACGTCACATTGTGACAACAATTGTCTCAATGTTTAAATCAAGCATGGTAAACCATGTTTATTCCCCTCCGTTTATAATATTAATAATCATGTGGCTTTACTAAATTTTTTTATTTTTTATAGGTATCCCTTGGCTTTCTTGATCTCTTATGTTTTTAAAATTTTTCCCTTGGGTTCCTTAATTCCTTTGGTTTATAATATTAAACCCTTAGGTTTATTAGCTCTTTTGGTTTATAATATTGATAATCCCTTCTATTTATTAATTAGTTTCCTTTAAAATATTGGTTCTTATGGTTTTATATTTTCTTAGGATTTTGAATTTAAAATATTTATTCTTAGGGTTTGTTACGCTATTCTATTTTTAATATTGATCCCTTGGCCTTATTGATAACTTATGTTTTTAATAATTTTCCCTTGGATTCACCAGTTCCTTTGGTTTATAATATTAAACCCTTTGGTTTATTAGTTCTTTTGGTTTATAATATGAATAATCGATCAATTTCATCCATGATCAAATGTCACATTCTGACAAATATTGTCACAGTATGAAAATGACCCATGGCCAACCATGGTCATAGTTGGTCCAACGTCGCATTGTGACAACAATTGTCTCAATGTTTAAATCAATTCCGTTGGGTTCACCAATTCCTTTGGTTTATAATTTGTTGGGTAATTATTTTCCCTGGGGTTCACCAATTCCTTTGGTTTATAATATTAAACCCTTGGGTTTATTAGTTTTTTTGGTTTATAATATGAATAATCAATCAATGTCATCCATGATCAATTAACGCATTCTGACAAACATTGTCTCGATATGAAAATCACCCATGGCCAACCATGGTTATAGTTTGTCCAACGTCGCATTGTGACAACAATTATCTCAATGTTTAAATAAATTCCCTTGGGTTCACCAATTCCTTTTGGTTTATAGTTTGCTGGGTAATGGTTGTCCCTTGGGTTCACCAATTACTTTGGTTTATAATATTAAACCCTTGGGTTTATTAGTTCTTTTGGTTTATAATATGAATAATCGATCAATGTCATCCATGATAAAATGTCACATTCTGAAAAATCTTGTCTCAATATGAAAATTACCCATGGCCAACCATGGTCATAGTTGGTCCAACGTCGCATTGTTACACCAATTGTCTCAATGTTTAAATCAATTCCCTTGGGTTCAACAATTCCTTTGGTTTATAATATTAAACCCTTGGTTTTATTAGTTCTTTTTATTTATAATATGAATAATCGATCAATTTCATACATGTTCAAATGTCACATTCTGACAAATATTGTCTCAACATGAAAATCACCCATGGCCAACCATGGTCATAGTTGGTCCAACATCGCATTGTGACAACAATTGTCTCAATGTTTAAATCAATTCCCTTGGGTTCACCAATTCCTTTGGTTTATAATATTAAACCCTTGGTTTTATTAGTTCTTTTAGTTTATAATATGAATAATCGATCAACTTCATCCATGATCAAATTTCACATTCTGGAAAATATTGTCTCTATATGAAAATCACCCATGGCCAACCATGGTCATAGTTCGTCCAACGTCGCATTGTGACAACAATTGTCTCAATGTTTAGATCAATTCCCTTCGGTTCACCAATTCCTTTGGTTTCTAATATTAAACTCTTGGGTTTATTAGTTTTTTTGGTTTATAATATGAATAATCGATCAATGTCATCCATTATCAAATGTCACATTCTGACAAATATTGTCTCGATATGAAAATGACCCATGGCCAACCATGGTCATAGTTGGTCCAACATCGCATTGTGACAATAATTGTCTCAATGTTTAAATCAATTTCCTTGGGTTCACCAATTCCTTTGGTTTATAATACGAAACCCTTGGGTTTATTAGTTTTTTTGGTTTATAATATGAATAATCGATCAATGTCATCCATGATCAAATGTCTTATTCTGACAAACATTGTCTCAATATGAAAATCACCCATGGCCAACCATGGTCATAGTTGGTCCAACGTCGCATTGTGACAACAATTGTCTCAATTTTTAAGAAAAAAGTAGTGGCATTTAGACTTGCACACTTTCCTTGGCCTTTCTTTTGGTGGGGTTCATTTTCTTTTACTTTTTTGGCCATTTTTATTTTTTTCACCCTTTGATTTTTCTTTTAGGGTATACCCTCTTTACATTTTTTAAAATTTTTTGATTTTCTTTTGACAATATGGAAAACCTTTGCAACAAGGGAAGGTGTGAACATATTACATAGCCCATCAAGTCAATCATGATATATGACACCTATTCGTATAGGAGCATAACAGGTTCACCAATTCCTTTAGTTTATAATGTTAAACCCCTAGGTTTGTTAGTTATTTTGGTTTATAATATGAATAATCGATCAATTTCATCCCTGATCAAACATTAGATTCTCACAAATATTGTCTCAATATGAAAATCACCCATGGCCAACCATAGTCATATTTGGTCCAACGTCGCATTGTGACAAAAATTGTCTCAATGTTTAAATTAAGCATGGTAAACCATGTTTACTCCCCTCCGTTTATAATATTAATAATGATGTGGCTTTACTAAATTTTTTTGTTTTTTATAGGTATCCCTTGGCTTTCTTGATCTCTTATGTTTTTAAAAAATTTCCCTTGGGTTCCCTAATTCCTTTGGTTTATAATATTAAACACTTGGGTTTATTAGTTCTTTTGGTTTATAATATTGATAATCCCTTCTGTTTTTAGTTGCTTTTAAAATATTGGTTCTTATGGTTTTATATTTTCTTAGGATTTTGAATTTAAAATATTTATTCTGAGGGTTTGTTATGCTATTCTATTTTTAATATTGATCCCTTGGCCTTATTGATAACTTATGTTTTTAATCATTTTCCCTTGGATTCACCAATTCCTTTGGTTTATAATATTAAACCCTTAGTTTTATTAGTTCTTTTGGTTTATAATATGAATAATCGATCAATTTCATCCATGATCAAATGTCACATTCTGACAGATATTGTCTCAGTATGAAAATGACCCATGGCCAACCATGGTCATAGTTGGTCCAACGTCGCATTGTGATAACAATTGTCTTAATGTTTAAATCAATTCCCTTGGGTTCACTAATTCCTTTGGTTTATAATTTGTTGGGTAATGATTTTCCTTGGGGTTCACCAATTCCTTTGGTTTATAATATTAAACCCTTGTATTTATTAGTTTTTTTTGTTTATAATATGAATAATCAATCAATGTCATCCATGATCAAATGACACATTGTGACAAACATTGTCTCGATATGAAAATCACCCATGGCCAACCATGGTCATAGTTGGTCCAACGTCGCATTGTGACAACAATTGTCTCAATGTTTAAATCAATTCCCTTGGGTTCACCAATTCATTTTGGTTTATAGTTTGTCGGGTAATGGTTGTCCCTTGGGTTCACCAATTCCTTTGGTTTATAAGATTAAACCCTTGGTTTTATTAGTTCTTTTGGTTTATAATATGAATAATCGATCAATGTCATCCATGATAAAATGTCACATTCTGAAAAATATTGTCTCAATATGAAAATCACCCATGGCCAACCATGGTCATAGTTGGTCCGACGTCGCATTTTTACGGCAATTGTCTCAATGTTTAAATCAATTCCCTTGGGTTTAGCAATTCCTTTGGTTTATAATATTAAACCCTTGGGTTTATTAGTTCTTTTTATTTATAACATGAATAATCGATCAATGTCATACATGTTCAAATGTCACATTCTGACAAATATTGTCTCAACATGAAAATCACCCATGGCCAACCATGGTCATAGTTGGTCCAACATCGCATTGTGACAACAATTGTCTCAATGTTTAAATCAATTCCCTTGGGTTCACCAATTCCTTTGGTTTATAATGTTAAACCCTTGGGTTTATTAATTTTTTTGGTTTATAATATGAATAATCGATCAATGTCATCCATGATCAAATGTCACATTCTGAAAAATATTGTCTCTATATGAAAATCACCCATGGCCAACCATGGTCATAGTTGGTCCAACGTCGCATTGTGACAACAATTGTCTCAATGTTTAAATCAATTCCCTTGGGTTCACCAATTCCTTTGGTTTATAATATTAAACCCTTGGGTTTATTAGTTTTTTTTGTTTATAATATGAATAATCGATCAATGTCATCCATGATCAAATGTCACATTCTGACAAATATTGTCTCGATATGAAAATCACCCATGGCCAACCATGGTCATAGTTGGTCCAACATCACATTGTGACAACAATTGTCTCAATGTTTAAATCAATTCCCTTGAGTTCACCAATTCCTTTGGTTTATAATTTGTTGGGTAATGATTTTCCCTTGGGTTCATGAATTCCTTTGGTTTATAATATTAAACCCTTGGGTTTATTAGTTTTTTTGGTTTATAATATGAATAATTGATCAATGTCATCCATGATCATATGTTACATTCTGACAAACATTGTCTCAATATGAAAATCACCCATGGCCAACCATGGTCATAGTTGGTCCAACGTCGCATTGTGACAACAATTGTCTCAATGTTTAAATCAATTCCCTTGGGTTCACCAATTCCTTTGGTTTATAATTTGTTGGGTAATGATTTTCCCTTGGGTTCACCAATTCATTTGGTTTATAATATTAAACCCTTGGGTTTATTAGTTTTTTTGGTTTATAATATGAATAATCGTTCAATGTCATCTATGATCAAATGACACATTCTGAAAAACATTGTCTCAATATGAAAATCACCCATGGCCAACCATGGTCATAGTTGGTCCAACGCCGCATTGTGACAACAATTGTCTCAATGTTTAAATCAATTCCCTTAGTTTCACCAATTCCTTTTGGTTTATAATTTGTTGGGTAATGGTTTTCCTTTGGGTTCACCAAATCCTTTGGTTTATAATATTAATCCCTTGGGTTTATTAGTTCTTTTGGTTTATAATATGAATAATCGATCAATGTCATCCATGATCAAATGTCACATTCTGACAATTATTGTCTCAATATGAAAATAACCCATGGCCAACCCTGGTCATAGTTGGTCCAACGTCGCATTGTGACAACAATTGTCTCAATGTTTAAATCAATTCCCTTAGGTTCACCAATTCCTTTGGTTTATAATTTGTTGGGAATAGTTTTCCCTTGGATTCACCAATTCCTTTGGTTTATAGTACTAAACTCTTGGGTTTTATTAATCTCTATTGTTTTTAATATTTCCCTTAGCCTTATTGATTCTTTAGGTTTTTAATATTTATTCCTTGGGTTCACTGATTCCTTTGGTTTATAATATTAAAGCCTTAGGTTTATTAGTTCTTTTGGTTTATAATGTTAATCACACATTCAGTTTATTACTCTCTTGAGTTTAAAATACTAATTCTCAGGGTTTGTTAATTTCTTGGATTTTTCAGTTTAAAATATTAATTCTTAGGGTTTATTAATCTCTATTGTTTATAATATTCATCCGTTGGGTTTATAATATTTATCCCTTGAGTTCGCTGATTCATTTGCTTTATAATATTAAACCCTTGGGTCTATTAGTTCTTTTGGTTTATAATGTTAACAATTCCATTGATTTATTTATATTTTATGTTTAAAATATTGATTCTTATGGATTATTAATTTATTAGGTTTTTTAGTTTAAAATATCAATTCTTACGGTTTATTAATCTCTTGTGTTTTTAATATTGATCTCTTATGTTTATAATATTTATCCCATAAGTTCACCAGTTCCTTTGGTTTATAATATTTAAACCTTTGGTGTATGATGACATTAGGTTTGTATTATTAATTATCCCTAAGATTTATTAATATCTTCATTTTAAAATATTAATTGTTAGTGTTTATTAATCTCTTAAATTTTTTGTTTTCAAATATTGTTTCATATGCTTTATTACTCTCTTGAGTTTAATATATTAATTCTTAAAGTTTATTACTTTCTTATATTTTTGGGTTTAATATTATTAATATATTAATATATATTATTAATAAATATTATAATATTCATTAATAATATTATAATATTATTAATAATATAACCAATTATGATATAATATATATTATTAATTCTTTTGGTTTATTAATAATATAACCATCTATGATATTGATATATTAATAAATATTAAAATATTATTTATTATTATTATTATTATTATATTAATAAATATTATTAATATATATTATAATATTATTAATATATCAATCAATATTATTAATATATATAAAATATTTTTCTGATTTTAATCATAATTAATATATTGATAAATATTCTTATTAATATATAATATATATATCTCAATATTATATATAATATTTATTTATTCATATATAAATTAATGTAATGGGTAGTGGATATAGGTCTATCGGCTTATATCAACCACATTAGTAAATATAATGTGGTTGTTGATAAGCCTAAGGTATTTCCATGACACGTAATTTCTTGTTGGAAAGTCAGTACGAGTTCGGGCTTCTCACGAGATTGCGCTAAACAATATTCGAAATGTAAGCGGCTTTCGCGTGATGATTCTGCGTGACTTTGTCAAAAATCCGGATGGTTTTATCTTTGTTTCGAGCCAAAAGTATGATCGTTTTATCTTGCTTTAATGGGTTGACGGGTTTGGATTCAGAGTGGAAACCCTCATGGGATAATCAAAACTATATCGATCGATGAGTCGCATGGACCCTACACTAGGTTGGCATTGTTCTGTAGGTTTTCACGTCATAAAATTCAGTGTACGTTATTTCATTAACTTTACCGCAATGGACACTTTCACGCCTTTAAGTGTGTAGGCCGGGATCTCACCGACCCTATACAGCTCTCATTTTAGAGGTGTATTCAACCTGATTTGCGCAGCCGTTAAACCAAATGCTTCCATGCACTAGTTACGGCCATTTGGAAGGCTTTTCTTTGGCATAATTCTTCTTCCACTCAATGGCTTCTCTCTCCTTTATGGAAGAACATACTCCTAAAGCACAGTCAAGATTCATCCAAGTAACAAGTTACTCTAACAATCCCGGAGAGGATTGAGTTATAGTAGGCTGTCAACTCCTCTAGCGACATGCACCACGAAATTCCTTTTTCCAGGTTTCACTGAGGATTCACTCCCGAGGATCTCCTAACTATTTGTAACTTTCATGAGCCCTACAAGTCATCATACGTATTGTTATAAATCGGTCCCGAGGTTACAAGGAGGCTCAACCAGCTCCCACTTATATACATATATATATATATATATATATATGTACACACACACACACACACACACACACACACACACACACACATAGAACATAGTGAATTATGTAATAACAATACATGCTATCCATTACAAAGAAGTAAAAAATATAGAAAGTGGAAGTTAAACCAATTATCTTCAGAAGCATGTTAAAATACCATAGCTCATCCATTACAAAGGTAGCAACATAGAAAAGTGGAATTGAAACCAATTATCTTGTATTATATGGAGACACTACGCAACTAAGATTGGGACTTCAACTCCGTCCACCCTACCTTCAGGGTGGGTGCAATGTGGCGTCGTGTGGTCGACCACCCTTTTAAGTCATATTCGATTAGGCTTGCGGAAGAGTGCTTAAAGGAAATAACCAATCAATCTACAAACGAGGGACTCTTGGAGACAACAAAATCTCTACTTCCTGTGTACTAGGCATCAATACCTGCCAACACAAGTTTTCCACCCCAAAAATAGGAATCCATATCTCATTTAAAACAATTGTCGGGCCTACCGCCCGAGCATAGAGAGATACCATGGAAACTCTATGACAAGAAATCGAAAGGATGCAAGGTATCCACCCAAATAGGAGTCCAAAGGACCTTTTCACATCGCCCGAGAGATGTCGAGTCGAGCTTCTTCTAATGCCTACAACAAGAAAAAACATGATGCTCCTAGCAATGCCTTGTAAGTGAGACTCCTTCTTACGTTGTCAGTCAATAATAGGCTGACCTCCTCCTACTATTGTTCAAGCTCCCTTTTGTTCTTCTTAGAAATTATCTCTTCTGAGCTCTAAGTGTTTGTTTCCTCAACTCGATTTGTTTGTACTCTACTATCCTATAACTTCTCTTTCCTCTAAGTTCCCCCTCCTAGTTCAAATTGCTTGCTTGAGAACAACTCTCACTCCCGAAAGCACAATTCCCTTGCCTTTAATGTTTCATCTTTTTTCTTGTGGACTTTCGAGAGGAGTGTGGATTTTTCCTCCACTTGGGGAAAGCCCATAAACTTCCTCTATCTTCATAAATATGTGGCCGCTTTCCATTAATGTGCACCACCCAACCCATGACTAGTACTAAATAACCAATTTTCCTCCAATTTCGAGCAATCTCTTCCCCAAAAGCTCTAAACTTGTATCCCACTTCTCATCGTCGCCAATTGTGTGTACATTTGAGAAATTTTAATTATAAACAAATAATTGTAAATATTTCTACAATAGGGGATTTAACCAAAAACGAAGCTGCTCACAAAACACACACCTTAGGTGAACACTTATCCTCGTGTTCTATACCGACACAATTATAAACGTTGCTTTAAACCAATAATAAAATACCACCGTGAGCTTTATAGACATAGCTCTATATCGCAATTCTAGAATCATATTTACGTTTCTTAGCCGTAGAACAAAATTGGATACGACACCCGCATTTGATGAGCCATCTCCCCATGTGGGTTCCTCGGGCCAAAAGTGCCTCCATTGCACCTTGACTTGCTGCAGACCACTCGGTTATGGAGTGTGATCTTCCTTCGATCTAGAATGCATAAAGGTTTCGGCTAGAACTCGCCTCTAGTTCTACACGTAGCACTCTGAACTGATCAATCACATGATTAGCATCATGTACATACTGGTACAAAGTCGAAAAACATTGAAAACATTATGAACCTGCTATAGGAGAGTGAAATCCACCTATATGGTACCTACCTTAACCTCTCTAGAAAAATGGCTCCACAAAAATATGGTTCCAACACCGAAGCAAGACCCAAACTTTCAAAGAAAAATTTCTTGGGTTTAACCCATAGGTAAACATGCTCTCCTACTTTAAACTCTTCGGTGCGCTCATTGCTGGTCTACATGGCTCTTCTTCCTATCTGGAACCTCTTTTAAATTATGTCCGATGGCCGCCATTTCTTTTTCCATATCCTTCAACATAAACAAAACCCAATATGGATCTTATTCACTTAATCACTCCTACTTTGATAGGAGTGTTACATTCCCTTCCATAGAGAGCCTCAAAATGTGTTCAACCTAAAAAATTATTGGTACACATTCCTATGTAGAAAACTGCTACTAGCGAAAGAAACTCCTCCCACTTCATTGGCTTTGTGCATGACATACATCCAAATCATGTATTCAAGTATTTTATTTCTTCTCTTAAGCTGCCCATCTATTTGTGGATGGTACGATGAACTAAAGAAAACTAATTTCTTGTCTCCCCAATAAACAAACGACTTTTTTCCAAAAATTTTGAAGTAAAATTTGCACCAGTATCTAAGATAATTTTCTTGGGAACCTCTCTCTGACTCACTATTTCTTTTAGCAGCTTGGGCACATCTAAATAGTATGTAGTGGGTAGATTTAATAGCCACGAAATTCAACTTCCTTATTTCACTAATCTGCCACAACCATGATGGTAGCCAAGCAACATGATGCAATCATGGTTGTGGTAGATTAGTTGAATAAGGAGAGTTGAATTTCTTTGTGGCTGGCTAAATCTACCCATACAACAAAGGAATGTGGCCCAAGTGTTCAGAATGGTGAGTCTACATGAGGTTCAAGAAAATTATCTTAGACCTACGGATGCAAACTTGTAATAAAATTCATCTGAAATCACTCCCATTTCCTTTTCGAAATGGAACCGGCTATAGCAATATCGGCGGGTGCTTGCACATTCAACATTTTACTTGTGCTGACATTCTATGCATTTGGAAATAAAGTGGCCACCTCTCTTTCAAAACTAAGCCCATAATATGACTCCCTTTGATGGTTGTTTGTGTCTTTGAGGCAGTAGGTGGCGAGAATAAGGCTTTTAATGGATACCGGACTTTGTACATGATCCTCTTCAATATTTGCAAAGGAAATATATCCTACCTTTAAATCGTAATAGACGCGTCCTCCGAGAGGGATAAATTTCTTTATTTCTTTCACCTTCATAGCTCTTTGCTCCAAAGCCTCTTTTATTTGCTAGTACCTCTTGTCCTGCTATTATTCAACTTATTTTATCTTTTCTTGTATATTTGTTCCATATGAACCTCACTGTTTCTATATGATACAATTGCACCTCCTATTGAGTGCATCGACAACTATGTTGTCTTTTCCCTTTATATATTTAATTTCAAAATCAAATTTTCTAATTAAGGATAGACACTCTAGCCTTTGTTGGGCATTAAAGTTGGTTGGCCAAAGTAAATACTTTGAGACATGGTTCCTTCATTAAAGGTGAACTTCCTTCCAAGGAGATAATGTCTCCACATCTTCGATGCATGGACAATGACAAAGCAACCCTTAATTGTGAGTCACATAATTATGCTCGTTCTTATTCAACTTCCAAGATTCATAGTGAGAGCCACTTGGCCTTCCTCCATCAAGACTACCCACCAAGTCCTTCTTTAAAGGCATATCTGCATACTACAAAGTCTTTCTCTAAGGTCTACTATTCTCAACAACTAGATGCATGAGCCAGTAAATGCTTCAACTACTCAAAACTTGTAGAACATTCCATTGTTAATTCAAATTTTGTGTCACTTTATTTTTCAATATCGTTATCGCTACCAATCCTCGAGAAGTTTTTGATAAATCGCTTGTAGTAACCTACCATCATGAATGATCCGACCTCAAACTACATTCCTTCGTGTTCACCACTCTATAATAGATTTTGACCTTCTTTGGGTCAAGCTGCCACACCCTCCTTTGAGACTGTGTGTCCCAAAGTACTCGGATGTAAAGACTAGAAGAACTCATACTTGCCGAGTTTTGTATAATTTTTGTGCACCCTTAATAATTATAACACCAAGTAGCTAGGTGTTCTTCATGTTTCTCCTTGGTTTTTAGAGTAAACCAACATGTCATCAACAAAACACCAATATGAAACTTCTCTAGTTATGGACTCAATACATTTGTTTCATCGGGCACATGAAGAAGGTAGAAGGTGCACTAATATTTCCAAAGGCTGCAGCGAAATTTTGTAACTCTTGTGCCTTGTTGCGAATGGTGTCTTATAAATGTCCTCTCATCCTTAATGTGCGCTGGAGATACCTTCGGATATCAAATAAATCTATGAAAAGGCTTTGCTTCTCACAATTGATTATAAAAAGCATTGATTTGCGACAAAGGGTATTTGTTATTTATGGTGACTTTGTTAAGTTGCTTGTAATCTACGCACCAACTTCGATGGGCCATCATTTTACTCTTCACGATTACAAGACCTATGCTCTCCAAGGTGACACACTCAGCACTCATATATCCTTTATCCAACATTTCCATAAGTTTTAGCTTAAAACTCTATTAATTCTAGAGTGCTCATTTGATAAGGATCTTTGGATGGTGATGTTGTCCTTTGGGTAAAAGCTCTATGTAAAAAGTCCACTTTTCTATGTGGAGGTAGACGAGAAATTTCTTCCAGGAAGACACATCTTGAAATTGCTTTAGGATTAGGTGTTCCAATCATTAGAGAATTTTTAAGATAAAAAGTGTGCCTATGTACAGCTCAAAATAAAACTTTATAAGAACCAATATAATTGAAGATTATAATGACATCAACAATTGGGGATGATTCACCATTTGCTAAGTAAAAAGGTACAACGACATGAAAAAATGCGAGAACTGCTTTTTCAACTTTGCCCTATGTTTCAATCCCATACATACACTTTTACTCAAAATTTTCGAACCAAAAACACTTGCTATTGGATGCGAAATTTATTTTTGTATCCAAAGGAGTTGTTGGGCGTGGCCCAATCGGTCCACTTTTGAGTCAAAAACTGCACTTTGCAGGAATCGCAGTGTGCGGTGGTCCGGATCTTCGTGCGAGCGAGCGCAATGTCTAAATATTTGAAATGGATATTATGAGACAGATATGCATAATTAGAATGTCATACAAAGGAGAGAACTGCGAAAGAAACCAAAACCACACAAAGAAATCATTAAATGAAGAGAATAATTGTAGAAGCTACATTGTGTTGGACAACTCCGTCCTTTTACAAGATGCGATCATGTTACTTATAAGTGCATTTCACAGTTACAATACCACGAGTAAATCTCACTGGGTGGATAAACACCATGGGTGAATGAATACCATGGGAAGATGTCACTTATAATACCATGGGTGGATAAATACCATGGGTGATGAATGCCATGGGTGGATGCCATTTACAATACCATGCGTAAATTCCATGTGTGGATGAATACCATGTGTGGATACATACCCTTGGTGGATGAATACCATGGATAAACGTCACTTACAATACCATGGAGGTGTGGGCCACTTTCCATTCGGATTATTCCTCACTCCTTAAGAAAGCGATGGTCTCGGTGCATGAATTTCCCTCCCGAGAAGCCTTTCGTTGAATATAAAGAGTCACCGACCAGAAAGGTTTTATGTGGTCAGCATAGCAGGTTGGATGAGCCGAAGATCATAGGATGGAGATGCCCTAGACTTGCCAGTGACCAACCGTGATCCAGACGAGTGTATGACCAAGCAAATGGACTTCGATAAAGTGTGGGTTTGTGGATGACCCATAACCATGACAAGTGAAGATCCGAGAATGGGAAAAAAAGGAAATAAAATCTTCCTAAAAAGATCTTCCATGTTGATAATAACCTATCACATTCATCACAGTGATTGCATTGATCTCGTAAATATTTGGGAAGTATATTTTGTAATGTAAATAAATATATTTTGTTTAATAAGAATGAGTGTATTTTAAATTTTGGTCTTTTTAATATATTTTTAGATATATAAATATAATATAATATTAAAAAAATTATACAAATTACATAACTCAAATTTATTATTTTAAAACAAATGCTCTATTAACTAAATTACATAATTAATAATATGCGATTAACAACATTGATATGACACTTCTTATAATAATGCTTTCAACAATAATGAAATGAAAAGGATGGCCGTGATGTTGTCGCCAGAAGATACTAAAGGGTGATGAAATATGGCCAACCCGCCCACCTTGTGAGTGTATTAATTCGAGGACGTTTCAAACGCTCTCACCGTGTCCGAGAAAGTTCAAACAGTAATACTAATTTTTTAAGTGGGTCAAAATCTTTTTTAAACAAGCTGGATTTAAACACTTTTGATCATGATAGCTCCACAAACTATAAACAAAACTTTGAGCTCTGAGTACCTCAGGTTGTGTATTTTGAAATGTAAACATAACTTTGGAAAAGCTTGATACCTAGAGTTGTATTTTGAAGTAAATTTGTTTGAAGAATTGTCTTCTTAAGTATATTAGTAGTTGTATTATTCGGTTGTTTTCTAAGTTGTATTTTGAAACACAAATGTTCTTTTCATAAACACGGACATTTAAAATTAAACTAAAGAGTCACAATTTAATTTATAAAATGTTAACATTTTCTATATATTCTTAAAAAAATGTTGACATTTTCTGTGCATTTTTATCTTTTTATTATTGTTGTCATGCATAGATTGTTTCGGACACACTAAATCATCTTGATTTCATTGCTATATTGAAAGGTTTGTTTTACATCGGATCACATCACTCCAATATGAGTGGAGTTGGAAATAATTATAGATATTTGTGTACTAGTGGAGAAAAGGTTACATGGTTGTAGCGTGTCCTGTAGTTTTAGGATTTGTTCCTAGAATTTAGAGTTTGCATAACTTCCCGATTTCTTGTGATGTACTTAAAGATGTATTTTCTGATTAATGAATGTAGAGTGATCTCTCCGTTTTGAGGTGTAGTCTCGGTGCCGGTGACTCACACAGGAGCTACAACTCCCTTCTTTTCACTATGTGTATATTTCATCTTGGCGTCGGAGCTCGGTTGGGTGAGCTGATAATCGCCTTTGTGGTCAATCGTCTTTGCAGCCAAATCTGCCTTTGTGGCCGAACGCCTGTGGGCTAAAAGTGCCTTGCGTGGCCGCTGCGGTACACGCTTTGTGCTCGCAGGGCACGTGGCTCTGTCGACGTGTGGGCGCTAACGATAACACTGGCTCACTGTCTCGCATGATTCCATTAATCTCTCAGCGAGTAGAGGGTTGGCGCGTGCACACGCGGCCGATCAGCGACTGCAGAAAGCGCAATTGTCGCGCTGAGCGTGTGTGTGTATGCCCGCAGCCAACGCGCCAAATCAGCGGATCGGCGCGGAAGCGCACGAGATATCCAAGCGCCGAGATTTTGCCTTGCGAATTTTTGTTACGGGCGCGGATCTTTTCGCTGCGAGAAGGCGCCACCTCGCCGTGGTGGAAGATACTGCAATAAGTCGCGGATCGGAGGGTTTTGCGCGATGCAGTCACGGAGAGCGCGATCGGGATCGAGTGTGGTCAGTATTGTGAAACAACGGATTTGCTAAAGGTGGAGCAAAGATCAGTTGCCGCAGTTTCAGTTCGTGCTGGTGAGATCGAAGATACGATCAGTTGGTGGATCGGGAGAAGCTAGCCGAACGGTGGCGGATACGGTTGTCAGAGATCCATACGTATTGATCTCGAACGACTTTGTGTAGATTCATTCATTTGTGAGACCAGTTCGGAATGAGTGACACTTTATGGAATCATATCTCCGCAAGGTACGCGCAACTCGATGGATCTAAACTTCGCAATTGGAAGTTTAAGATACGGACACTTAAGCTTGAGGTGCTGCAAATGCATGGTCGATGAAGTTAGCGGAGATGAGCGAGAGACCAAATTCAATTACGGAGCGACTACGCGCGGGAGCGATATTGGGATAAGAGAGAAAACAAAGCAAACTTTTTTGTCGAAGATGTCCGTCGACAAACATTATCCCTCATATCAGAGAGGAATGTAAAACGTCCGCGGAGATACGCGCCGACCATCAAAAGTTTATATCGGACCCGAACACAAATCGGATTATGGCACCTTCAAAGGCAAAGAAATTTGTTTTCAGTGAAGATGGACGAAGAAAGTGAGACCACTCGCTGCATTCATCGCATGAGTTAAAGATCTCGGAAAGACTCGATTGGAGACGTCGTAGAGAAAGGCGTACGGTCGAGTCTTCGTCTAACAATCACGTGGCCAAGACCTGGGATGAGATGAATACCAAATGTTCATCACTCTGGATTGTGTGCGAGAAGGGAGAAAAGTCCTACATTTTGATGAATTGTGTGAGAATTTGCAGTGAAGAGGAGCTTCGCGTGATAGAAATATCCCAAACCGTTGCAGAGCGATGCCGATCTTGCTCCGATGTGCGAAACAACGACATTCGGAGGGAAGTTGCGCAAGACCAATCACAGATACACGCGAGAACGACGTGAGAGAGGAGGGAGGCATCATCGCAAGAGTCCGCGTAGGTCTCAGTACAATCACGCGAGAAGATGTTATTATTGTGTGGAAAGAAGGGTCATATGCGTTCGAATGCCTTTGCAAGAATCGGCGAGATGATGCAGAGAAAAAGCTGTGTGGGCGAAAGCACAGAGGGATCACTTTGTTGAAGAAGATGAAGATCTCACCCATGAGTCGATCGTCTGGCCACGTGACCGTGCCCTTTCGACGATCTAATGAGGCGACCATCCGGTATGTCGATTCTGGTGCATCCTCTCACATAGCGTGTAGGAAGGAATGCTTTTGAGGCTTCTTGGAAGAAAGTACATATGGATCAAGTGTAGGAGATGATAGTGGATACGAGATTAAAGGGTATGGGGATGTCCGCAAGAAGATTACCAAGTGGTGACATCACTCGCCTTAAAAAATGTTTTATATGTGCCAGGGATTAGAGAAAATTTGATATCTGGGATCCATGATAACTGATCCAAAGATATGCAAGCCAGAGTGCTTCAAGACTCATTGTGTCATAAAGGATTGCGAGGAAAGAGATTGTTGCACCATGCAGTGATGCATGTAGGGAGCCTATCTACGCATTAGATGTGAGCATGCCACTGCAGGCTTCATGGTTGCGGTACTGGGTCGACACCGTAGAAATCCCGGCACCCGCAGATCTCGCCATGTCGAATCCGTCGTGATCTCATGTTATCGCTGCAGAAAAGGATATGGTCGAGGGACTACTATCTTTCACGATGCCTCGCTTAAATTCGTGATGGATGTGTCACGGAAAAATGCACAGCCAGAAGAGTTTCCTGTGCATGATAGAAGGAAGGAAAGAGAGATAATCCTAGAACTGGTGCATGCTGACATGTGCGAGGACCTATGCAGACGAGGCGTTGCGTGGTGCATACTACTTTGCTTTTGTTCTTACCGAGTGATTTGCACCCCAGACTACTCATGGGTTTATTTTCCCGAGTGCAAAAGAGTCGACTTTCCAAAGTACTTTATAGAATTTAAAACCTTGGGTGGAAAAACGAGTAGGAAAAGCATAAAATTCCTCTCGCTACTGTCAAGAGAATACGAGGTTAGGGAATTCATGATGAGATTCTCAGATTCAGGGATTGTTCCGCCAGTTTACACCGCTCACACGCACAGTAGAACGGAGTATGCGAGCAGCAAGAACGTAATCCTTTGGTGGAGTGCGCAAGGAGTAGTGGGCATGAGAGTGAGGGCCTATCTAATAGTTTTTGGGGCGAAATGCTGTAACACTCGTTGCCTATTTAAAGAACGGATAAGTCCTACCGGATGTCTGTGGCTTCAAAACCCCCTTTCAAGCATTATATGGACCTCCAAAACCAGCGGGTAAATCGTTTAAAGAGTGTGGGTCCAAAAAGCCTTTGCCCATATACCCAAAGGCCGATAGGAAGAAATTTAGACCCTAAAGCTATCAAATGTGCATCTTTTGTTTGGATGTGGCCTCGAATTTAAAGCATGTTAAGTTTATTCAATCCCGTCTCATAAGATATTTTACAAGCGATGTAGTATTTCATGAACAAGTTCAAGAAGGAAAGGATGACGATGATGATGAGTCTGGCACATTCCATTATTGATGGAGGAAAGCAGTCGAGGGATAGACGCGCGCGAGGAGCGATGAAAGAAGAAACGAGAAAGGTGAGCGGGAGAAGAAGGTGATATAATCACAATGCTGTAGCCCGACAGACGAAAGTCTTAAACCGACAAGTTTGAGGTAAGTCCCCTACGAGGAGATCGGAGTAGGAGGGCACAAACACCATCCGTAGTTGAAAGACTGTGCTTTGATGTCGGAATATTTTAAACATTTGTAGAACCCTCCAAATTTATAAAGAAGCTAGTCAATCCGAGGCATCGGACGGGCATCGCGATGAATGAAGAGATTGAATCTGTTATTAGAAATAACACTTGGGATTTGGTTGAGCTGCCTACAAGGTAAAACACCCATAGGATGTAAATGGCTCAGATAAACCCAAAATGAGTACGTGTCGAAGTATAGAAAAACTAAAAGCTAGAGATCAAGGTTGCAAAGGTATTCACGGCGAAGAGGGTATAGAATTTTGAGTGATACCTTTGCCTCTCGCAGCAAAGCTAAACACTATCAGAATGCTTTCTATCTCTTTAGCGACAAAACGCAGTCAGGGAGCTACACCCGCCTAGATGTTAAATCTGCATTTTTTAAATGGTGAATTGAAAGAGAAATTTTACTTTATGGCTACTGACTTTGAAGGGTTTTAGCAAAGGAGGGCAGCGCACATTTGTCTTGTTTGCATGATTGAAAAAGGCACTATATGGCTTAAAACAACCACCCAAGTCTTGGTATGGAAAAGATTGATTCTTTCTTTTTACAGCGATGGTTTTTCATAGGAGTATGAATGACCCAAATTTGTATTACCAAGTACGATAAATAGGGGCAAGATTATTTTGATTTCTTTGTATGTGGATGACATGATTATAACCAGGAAATGCGTATAATTTGATCGAAAGAAATCAAACGGTGACTGAGCACTGAAGTTTTTGTGAAATGAAAGATCTTGGAAGCCCCATTACCGCTTGGGATTGAAGTATGGAGAGATACTCGACGCATTTTCTTACTCAAGGAAAGTATGCCGAAGTCCGTCGGAAAATTCAGCATGGAGTAGTAGGCCGACAGCAACACCATCGTTGCAAAGAAAATTTGAAGGTGCGTTGACGATGGCACTAAGGAGGTGGATGCCACTATGTACGTACAACTAGTTGGGAGTTTGATATACTTCACAACAACTAGACCATACTTGGCATACTGGCAGTGTTGAGCCAATCTCATGTCTAAACCACTCAAAGTCACTCGGGTTGCTAGAAAGCTTTGCTGAGGTATCTTTGTGGTACTAATAATTATGGTATTTTATACACCGACACATCTCGATGTTACTCTAGCAGGTTTTCTGCCAGATTCAGATAAGGTAACTGGATGATTAAAGTTCATCACAAAAGTTACGCATTCAAACATAAGATCCGGGTCATAGCATGGAGCATCAAAAAGCAAAGTAATGTAGCCTTATCTTCATGTGAAGCCGAGTACCAAGCATTATGTGCAAACACATGTGAAGCGATCTGGTTGAGAAGGCTTCTCAATGATGCGGGAGAAGAACAATGAAAACTCAACTTCCATTAAAAGCGACAACCGTAGCACCATTAAACTGAAGATACAATCCAAGAAAGCTATAAAAACACCAAACATATTAACACTCGGCTTCCATTTTGTTAGAGAGAAACTACAAATAAAAAAAGAAATTGTAAAACTTGTGACAATATGGTCGGGAGACATTTTTACTAAGCCTCAGACGTGTGTAAAGTTTGAATTGCTTAGAGGGATGTTAGGAGTTCAAAGATAATCCTTTCTCCATTAAGGGGGGGAGTTGGAAATAATTATATTATTTGTATATTAATGGAGAAAATGTTACATAGTTGTACCGTATCTCCTTTTAGTTTAGGATTTGTTCCTAGAATTTAGGACTCGTTTACAACTTCCCGATTTCTTGTGATGTACTTAAAGATGTATTTTCGATTAATGAATGTAGAGATTCACACGTTTTGAGTGTAGTCTCCTGCGCACTCACCCGAGAGCTACAACTCCTCCTTTTTCAGTCGTCGTGTATGTTTTATCTAGTGTGAAACACGATCCACTTGGTTTGTGATTGGGTTTGTTAATACTTGATGTTTATTAAATTTGAATTGAATGAGAGGTGCATATTTAAGTTCATGTTTTTTTTAAATGGATGTTAAGATATTTAATTAAAATTAAGAAATACTAGAATAGAGTATCTCACGAGATTAGTGAAAATCAAAAGAAATTAAAACAGAGCATGGTCGAGATGGTTTAGACGAGTAAGACTCTATAATTTCAATGTGAAAGAAAAAAATCTTTTAATAAATTTAATTTATATTTTTTTGCTATATTTTAATAACATTATTATTTTTTGAAATAAATTTGTTTTAATATTTATAGCTATATCAATATATATAAAATATTTAAAAATAAAAATTTAAATTGCATCAAAAATTATAAATATAAATTTGATCTATAAATTAACTCTTTACATAAAACTTTTTACATATCCTTAAGCCATTAGGGTTTTTCCTATCATACATTAATTGTACTGTTGAAGCTTGAGTACCTAGCCTTCTGAAAATCTTGAAGTAAGTATGCATCCACGTTTTGAGTTTTAGTTTGTTTGCAGTGTCAATTATTACCATAGTATTGAAAGAGGCGTGCATCTTTTGTCACTCAGAGTTCTAACATGTTACAAGTGTTTAGTTGTTGCCACATAGGAGCTAGTTCTTACTCTGTATTATATTAAATTGCAGAATCAAATTTGAAATTTTTTTTATAATAATAATAATAAAAATAAAAGTATTATTAAAAGGTTTTTCTAATATTCTTGCTAAATTTTATAATTTATAATTCGTATTTATAATTATCTGAAATAGTATTTTTAAAAAGTTCATTAATAAAAACAATAATAATAATTTTAATAATATTTTATTCTGTCATAAAGCGCATTAAAGATTTTAATAATAATTTTTAAATTTTAATATCGAAGAGAAATAATTATAATAATAATAAGAAGTTAGAGGGAGTTATTAAAGGTGTATTGGTCCCTATTTCTACTCAATTAATGAAAGCAGCCAAGTAATTACTAAGCTGTCAGCGATTGTAGATTTCAGCTACAAATTTGTAAAATCTATAAGTGTTAAATAATCTTTTCAATTTTAACACAACCTTTTGAGAAAGAGTTTCCTTTAATAAGGTTTGCCTATGTTCAAACTTTACGAGGGCTAAACACATGCTCTTAGTATAAAGTTATTTGAGAATATATATATATATATATATATATATATATATATATATATATATATATATATATTTATATATATTTATATATATATATATATATATATATATGACCTATGAGTCATTCTATCTATACATAGACTCATGTATATCACATACTTAAATTTTTATGTTAATTTAAACATATATGAAAACATGTGACATATATATATATATATGAAAAACTTGAAAAAGTGCACTATACTCTCTCTATGACTACAAAATTAATTTTGAGATTCAGCGGAAGACTATGGTGAATGTGAAAGTTCACTTTTTTTCGCTAAAATTTAATCCATAGAATTTTGATAATTAAAATTTATACTTTGAATTCAACCATAACTACGATGAATGTGAAAGTTCCGGACTAGCTAGGAAATTTAATTCATGTAGAATTTGGTTGTTAAAATTAATTTTGAATTCGAATTAAATTATGGTGAATGTGGAAAATTCTACTGCTCGCAATCTAATCCATAAAATTTTGGTTTTAAAAGTATTAATGAACTTTCTCAAATTATTTATCGCTTCAAACCCATCGATCATTGTAATGTTATATAAAAATAATTGCCATTATTATGGTCAAAAAGCTTAAACTTCTCTTGCCCAAGCTTATATCCCACGGAGAAAAGCCGGGTTTTGTTGAAGGCCATCACATCTTGATGGAATCATTACCTCTTAGGAAGTCTTCCACTCTCTTAAACAACTTAAAGTACCCAAAATTATGATAAAAATTACACCTATCCAAGGCATATGACCACCCGAGTTGGCTATTCCTTCGATTAGTGTGGAAGGCTTACGATTTTTGATTCAATATGGGTTCAATGGGTTTCCTCCTCATCTCTACTCACTATGCTGATATTGATGAATGGTTCCCCTAAAGAACCTTCAATCCTTCATGAGGCATTTGTCAGGAGATCCTGCATCTCCTTTATTTGTTTATCCTTGTTGTTGAATGCTTGGAGAGTGCATCAAATCGAAACCATCTAGTGTTCTCAAATCAATGGTATTTTCTTTGGGGAAATGATATTCCTATCACACACCAACAATCTGTGATGACATGTATGATGTAGAGTCTCCCTCAGGAAGTGAGAAAATAAAGGAGATGCATAGGTTTATGCGGGGCTTCCAAAAACTCAAACCTTTTTCTAAAATCCAACATTTCTTTTTTTCCACAGACCAAATTCCATTCAAAAGCCTTTTTGGCTAGAACCTGGGCTTTGCTATTAGATCCCTTCCTATCAAATAATTCGGTATGACCTCGTAGTCAACTTCCTAAGGACTTCTACTTTTGGAAGGACCTCTTACTGAAAAAAATTCAATCTAAGCTCAATGGATGGGCTTTTTAGAGCCTCAACCTAGCGAGCATAGTGGTTCTTTTGAAAGTTGTATTACAATCTATCCCTGAGTTTATCAACTTTAGAGCCTAACGGACTTTCAAAAATCTACTTGCCGTCTTTCCATGAAAGAGATATTTTTAAAAACTCCTTTGGAGAGGAGCACAACACGCAGATGGGCCCTCATATCTTGGAAAAATGTAATAAAGAATAAACTAGCAAGAGGACTTTGACCTTAGAGACCCGAAGATAATAAACAAGGTTCTCGTAGCCGAAAGCTTTGGGTGGTGATGGTTAAAAGGAGGCCTTGATCTTTGGAAGAAAATTTGACTAGAAAATACAAAATGTCAAGTTCTTCGCGTGGAAAAATTAAGACACATGAATGTCCCTAATGGTTCCTCAACTTGGAACTTAGCTTTAAAGCAACAAAGATCTTATGAGACACCACACATTCTAGGAAATTTGGGATGGGAATTGTGCCCTATTATAGAAAATACATAGCAACAACGACGGGAGGCTATTCAAATCGCTAGGGAATTGGGCAAAAATCTTCCTCTTCACGAGTATTCAAAAAATGCCCTAAGTTAGATCATTTTGGAAGCCCATACAAAATGACCTAAACTAGAGGCTTGAAAGACTAAATTGATTGGGTGAATCCTCCTGTAACTAATCAATGGTCAGGGTTCTAGATAAAGAATTACAATCCAGAAAATAGCCAAACAAGATGGCACAAGACATCCTTGGTCGGCTTCTCCTAGAAATGTTTCAATGTACGAGAGGCATACAAACTAGCAGATGGAGGGTACTTCATACCACTACTATAGCTTGTGTGGAAAAGATATGGAAATAGAATCTCTAGCAAAAGGTAGCTCATTTCATGTGGCTTGTTTTTCAAACAGAATCATGACTTGGGACCAACTTCAAAAGAGGGGCATCAAAGGACCATCCTATTGTATTCATGTAATCTCCAAGGAGAAGATCTTGAACACTGTTGAATATGTTCCCCTTGATGGAGCATATATGGAGCAAGAAAACCCTCCTCTTTGGACATCTAGATAGAGATAATCGTAACATTCAAGAAACTATTGATATATGGAGAAAAGGGATCTTCTAGTCTAGTCCTTAAATAGAGCCTCGAGCTCTAACAATAGGCTTTCTCCTCTAGGCGATATGGAAAGAATGCAATAGAAGAAACTTTAAGGTCATTGTACAATCGAGGAGGGGGATATTAAAAGGAATTATCCAAAATATACGTGAAACAATTATAACAGACCAATGGGGCTCCGATGACTAGCAACTTTCCCCTATGAGGCCCAAATCCTTCACCAGTGAATCTATCCCCACAAATGATAGCCCCTTCCTCTTAGAAACTCCATGGTATCTCCTGGATCTGCTCTGGTTCATTACTCAACTCCTCCAAAAGGATTTTGAAGCTCAACTTTGACGAAGCCTCCAAAGGAAACCCTAGGGATGCTGGGCTATGGAGGAATATTCGAGGGATTTTCAAAACACGCACTAAGATCATTTATGCGACGGATTGTGGATTTATGTTAGATGATGAAAAACATTCGACAAAAGTTTTTGATGACCTCCTCTATAGGCTCATCCAAGCCAGTGCGCGAAATTCATAGTGAATTTCAACTCATTCAACATCGGATTCAACAACAAAATGCTCGCCTCGGTCGCATCGAGAAGCACATCTCTTTCCTTCCTCGGGACTGAATTGTCGGGGGTCCGGTGTAGATCCGGACCCCATAGACTCATTAGATGAGTAATTAGATGATCTACATAGTTAAGTTTCTTAATTTGAATATGTATAAATGACTTGATGCTTTGTTATGAGATATATAGTTATTAGGAGAATTAAAGACAATCGGACTTATATATGTCTTATGTAGACAACCTCAAACTTTTCAAATTTTGAATGGCATATAATGCCTTGAAATGGCCAATAAACCTAGTTTCCAAATGAAAAAATTGAGGAAATTTAATCTTGATGGATATGAATGTAAAACTTACCGAATTTTTTAAAATGGAATAGAAAAAAACTACTAAACTTAAAAATAAAAATAAAAATTACAAACTTTATCATAACCAAAGTATTAATTTTTTCACATCATAATCATAATCAGCTTGTAGTATCAAGTGATCGATGATACTAAAGCGGTACGTATTGTATGTAATGATTTGTCATAGCATGTTGAGGTATAACTATTGTACTTAGGAAATTTCATTCCATAATATCATTCAAGAACTAAACTATAACCTTAGGATAGGAACCGACAACTCACAGTTGGGTTGTGTAGTATGAAATTACTCCCTCATGACGCCCTTTTTCTATATCTATAATCAACATTTATATATGAGCTCCCATGGAGACGTTTTACCTCCCCTTTAAAAAAGTATGCTTATATGGGTAACTTAGCTTCTCCTTCCTATCGGCGAATTAGGAAAAAGGTGCTTAGGATCCACCCCAAATGCTACAAGTGAAACCATTCTCGAGGTATGAGGAGGTATGAGGGAATGTGCCGAGCAGGTCGTGATATGCAAAGCGACTTAATTCACTATCGCGAGTGCGTACGCGGTAGTAGTTCCCGAATGTAGTTTCCAATGGGCCCAACCTATACGGTCCCACCCAAACACGAGACCCATGGGATCAAAGGAGTAAACCAGACGGAGCCGGAGGAGGATTTTTTATTTATTGGATCAGACCCATCAAAATGAGGTTTTTGACTCGGAGCCGTAGGAGCCTAAAGACCATAAGGGAGAGGAAACAAGCCAAACGAGCAAAGGGTTTCAATCACGCCCCACCCCCAAAAACAATATGGATTCAATGGTTTGTATTTTATATAAGGTGCTAAGGATACTACATATGAAAAAAGAAAATAACGTCTATATCGTCGCGTATCATGATGAAGTAGACACGCAACTAAGGTTTTTTTATTGATGTTTCGAGAACCAACGAGACTTACATAGGTTTCAAATCGACGGAACGGTAGGTAGGGCATGGGGGGAGATCCTTAGCCCCTTAGCCCTTTAGTTAGTAGAGTCGACATAGAAACTTACGGGACTAAGCTTTGTTTATTAAGGTGTCATGATAACGCTATGACTTCCCCCTCGAGAGGGTCGTCGGAGCAAGAACATAGCAATAGAACTATAGAAACATATGATGTATGATCTACTACGCGCATATTTCTAGTTTTTTGACCCAGTGCGCACGACCCTTATAGAGCAGGTGGGAAACAACCCCCTCTTCTATGTCTCACTATATGCGCGAAGTATAGATAGGAAGTCTAGCTTTTATGACAATGTGATGATACACTAGCTTTTGGATAACCCGGCTAGCTTGGATGGAGACATAATAGCCATTAACACCATACGATTGATGCAAAAAGTGAATATAGATACGAAAGGTAGAAGATATGAGTATAATAGACTAGGGGACTGCGCCGGGAACTATCAGCCATCGACCCGACTAGTAGTGGTACCTCACTGGACACTCACCACTATGGAAAGGTGAAATGCCTCAATTTATTAAATCATAAGGTCGGAGGGTCTTGCGCTTCGAGGGCAAGGGCCCGGCGAGGTGAGAAACGAACTCTCGACTATAAGGAGAGGGACTCACAGTTCATATGGGTGAGAATGTATATCGCATGTCTGTAGTCGGGACAAGGTGCGGAGCGCTGTGCCCAGACCTAAGAAGGGCAAGGTGTTCAATTTTCGGAATCCCCGCATTTTTCACGACTTTTTCATAGGTTGTAGTAGGTCATTTCTGCTATGACAAGTGTATCATGGAGGTTTCCCGACTAGGTCTTCTCCTATATTCTTCCCATTTCATTGAATAGATTACAAATTCTTAGGCAAGGGACGTCTTCATATTCGTAATCATAATAATAAATAAATAACTTAAAGACCCAAATACAATTCCACTATTATTTACACCTTTCCCCTCACGAAACCACTTGAAATAAATCTATTTACCCAAAACTATCAAAGTTTCCGAATGGCACCTGGAAGAGTTTGGTTTCTTGGATTTCGAAACAGCACTTTGAAATACTTACAATTTTTTAGCTACGTAATATTTTATAAATCGTTTTTTATCTCTCTTTTATAAAACTTTTATTGTATCTGATGTTTTATAAATATTTTTTTCACATACTTTTCATTAATGGAATGTTCTACAATCATTTTTATCTCATGTGAAACTTTACACAACCAACTGCACGAGCAGAGTCGAAAAACGTATCAGGGAGATAAAAGTGTACTCGAAACAAAATCCACAAATTAGTTTTGAAAATAATAAAAAAGAATTATAAAATTATAATAAAGTTGGGTAGAAAGTTTTTGAAAAATCTAGGTTACAATTGTTTTTAGGCATTCTGTTTTTTTCTAATTTTTTTTACCCAAATCCAACTAGAAATCTGCCATCCCAAAAAAATTTATGAGGTAGGTAGACAACGACTTAGAGCCTACTACTAGTGAACCAACCACATTGAACACAACCGACCGCATTTACATGCAGATATTTTGAAACGAATCCTTTCATGAAGATTTGCCACATTGACACGACATTCTCATAACAACTCTAGCCACATGGATAACAACCGCTAGAGTCGCGTTGGGCAATTTTATAACTTTAAGGCGAGTGACGGAGGATTCTAAATCACATCAATGGAATGTTGTACAAATCATTTTATCTCATGTGAAACTTTACACAACAAACTCCAGAGCAAATATTAATTTGACAAAGAAATTATAGAACCTACCACATTCACGTGCAAAGATTTGGCAATGAATCCTTTCATGAAGATTTGCCACATTCACACGGCATTCAGATAACAACTCTAACCACATTGATAACAACCGCTCTAACGAATGACGGAGGATTCTAGGGTTCTAAATCACATCAGCTTCTACAGCTCGTTTGGTGGAGGCTAAAGCGATATAAAGCATTCAACAGTAATGAAATGAAAATGAGGGCACGAGGTTGCTCATAAACTTTTGTGGACACTTCGATGGTGAATTAAGGTTTCCCACGTGAATGTCTCTTCCAAGTAACACCTCAAAGATGATTTGTTGAATTAGTGTTCCTACTTTAGGAATGTTGAAGCTGCAGTGCTACAAACCAAGTGGTGAAGGTCAATAAAAAATTCTGATTATTTAATTATCCACCAGGGTGGCCCAGATACAACAGTTTGTAAAGGAACATAGAGAGTTTGTTCAACTTAGTAAGAGGTTTTAAAAGAGAATCGTTAATTGAATTGCTCACCTAGTTGGTTTAATTCTAGATAGATATGTTTTATTGGTTAATTATGTTAGTGTTTTGTTGCTACGGGTCTAATGTATTGTTTCAATGTATTAATGTTTCAATATATTATTTATTTTAAATAATGCTGTTTTCCAATTCAAGTGTGAGTTGTAAACCCACACAAGTGTTTTTTCTCATCTATTTATAATTTTTTGTATTTTTTTATTTTTTTTGGAGTACGTGTCTAATTACTACAACTATGAGATACTATTGTGTGTTTGACCATGTGGGTTAAATTTAATAATAAAATTTCTCATGTTGAGAGTTTTTTCATTGTTTTTGTTATTTTTTTATTTAGTTTTAGTTAATATTATATTTTGGGCATATGATACATTATAGAGTGATGGAAACATTTTTTTTGTTGTAAAACATCTTGAATGCTTTTGTTTTACCTTATTTAAAAAGATGTAACATTGCAAACATAAATGTTTGAAAAAAAAAGGGTGCATGATCGGTTCTACGTGACACGCAAATTTTTGGTCCAAATTGTAGAAGTTTTGATCTCCCCAAGTGATTTGTAAGCCCCTGTTGAGTGAGGCTTACATGTATTAGTGTGTAGCGTGTATCCCTCTTTTTGAGTATAGAGGATATGACATCAAATTGTGGAATCAACCACTTGGATAAGTATGATGGTTATTGTATGCTAGCTTGATGTAGAATTGGAGAAATTGAATTTTTTGATTAAACGGGGGAATGTGATATGGACCAAGTTATGATTTAAAGAAATTTCAACATGTTAATGAGCCATGTAGCTAAAAAGGATTCTTAGAGAACTAGAGAGTACAACATATGGGACCCATGTATTTCAATAAATGGTTTTCTTTTTATATGGACCTCAATAATTAGTTTTATTTTGGCACAAAAAAGAAACAAAAGAAACTTCAAGGATGAAGCTCAAGTGAAGGCAATGAAAAAGTTGGTGACAGTTTACATGAAATTCTTGTGGTAACAATGAAGATGACAACGAGAGGGGAACATATGATGATGAACAATCGGATTTAAGAGTTTGTGAGTGTTGTGAATGTGCATCATACATTGTGTTTGTAAGCAAGTCTATGGTAAAATATATTGGTCCTAATAGAATATTTGATTATGTACATGGTATCTCAATGAATGGAGTATGAGAATTGCATGTACCTAAGTCACATGATGGTGTAAACTTCAAGAGGTGAACTATACTCCCATAAAGTTCATGCTAATCTTGGAAACCACTTTGTACTTGCAAGTTTCATGGTCAACAAAAAACCACATGACACACAAAGGTTCATGTTATGTAAAAAACACTAGTGCAAGGAATCATTCATAGTCATATGAAACCATTTGACGTGATGTTTTTGGTAAGCAAGAAACCATTTAAATTCCGATGGTTGAGTGTCATCCACAAAAACCCATAGGTGTAATGTTAGAGTGTGGTTATGGGAAAGCTAAGGAAACTCAAGATAATGATGGTATATAGGGAGTTAAGAGTACATGTATGAAGACACATGATGGAAATGGTTGAATGAACAATGTACATGAATGGCATTCTACTAGACTAGTCATTGCAACAATTATGCATTCTAGTGGAAGGTTATTTCTTTATATGGATGTCAACATATCATAGAAGTATGGTAAAAGGTCAAGTTGGACAAGACATCGACATTGTTAATCGAGGGTTCTTTAGAACATGTGCTAAACATGAGAACATATTGATGAAAGAATGAACTAATGGATTATTAAGACAAGTTAGATATTGTAGAGAATCCATTTCTTCATTAAAGGGGAGTAATAGAATTAATTAGAGATATATATTGTTCCAATGAATTCTTCTAGATCATAAGTGTTTCAATGTATTCTTCTAGAGAGTGTTGTTTTCCAATGAAAGAATGAGTTATAAACCAACATAACCATCCTCATCTAGATCGATTTGGTTTTCATGGTTATCTATTGTACCTATCCCATTACTATAAATATGGTATATTTTTTGTGTTTTTTTTCCATGATTAGATCTAATAATAAGATCTCTCGTGTTTATAAAACACATTCTTAATAAAACAAGAAAAGATGCAATGACAAATACACAAATTTACTCGATATTTTGGAAACCCAAACATGGGAAATCCAACACGGCTTTTTTATTATATTTTATGTACAATATTACAATACAATATATATCCCACAGTACATGAACCATTAATCCAACCATAGTTCCATAATTGAAGCTAAGAACCCATGGTAAAAACCATTATGCACCACAAACTCACTTTTAGCAAAACCATGGGCCAAAAATGGCCAAAACTAAATGCAAAAAACCTTCCAAATTATTTTTCTTTGGGCATTGCCCCAAACACTGTCTAAGGGGGCTCCACCCCCTTGCATACCCCCCGAACAACCCTTTGGGGCCCCCTTTGTTCATGGTGCATATAATTTGTGCAAAGAATATAACACATACCTAAGATTCTCCCACTTGTTGTTTTCTTTGCATACGGGGGAGCCACGAGAGTACATAGTCAATGATTCAAGGAAGTTGTTCCCATTGATTGATCCCAGGGTGGATATTGGTGGCCACCCGCCTATTCCACTTGGGCCCCCACCATTGTCTCTTTCAGTTTTTCAGTTTCGGCATAACTTACTATTTTTAGCAGTTTTTCGGGTCCTGAACTTCCGGAGCCGTTTTGAGGCCTTAAACGACGTTTTTTGGGCATCGCGCCTCCGGTAAATATCATTCCGTTTTGGAATGACATTTGCGGCGAAAGTTGTAGTCCTCGGATAGAGCTTTCTAATGATGTATCATGTGCGTCAAACGGAGATAGTATGCCAAAGTTACGTCCCTGGGAAGTTGAAACACTAATTTACCCAAACGGGGCCCATAGTTTTGGCGCTTCATCTCCTAGGGTTAGGTTTTTTGGATGTTTAGGGTTCTCCATTGTTTCTCAATAATAAATAGGCCCTCGAGCCTCATTGTAACGCAGAGTCAGAGGCCTCGTAGCCGCCACATCTCTTCTCAAAGATAGCTACCGGCGCTCTAGCTAGTTTTATTTCCATTACGTATCGTAAGCAAATTTCAGTTCTTTGATATTAATGAAATGAAGTGTTATTTCCATTGCATCTCGTATTTATGGTTATATTTTTTATTCGTTGCATTCCCGCATAAATGCGGATCGGTGGTATCGTAGTGGGTTTGCTTTTTCTCGATCCTTCTTTGCATGTCCCCAACGAGGTCGGGGTATAAGGAGCTAGGGCTTGATCCGGTGGAACCTTTGCAAGATCAGCCTCGCAAACTCGACGGACGCTCATGGGGGACGAAAAAGAAA
The DNA here is from genome assembly GCA_034641835.2 of Pinus albicaulis. Classification (NCBI taxonomy): domain Eukaryota; kingdom Viridiplantae; phylum Streptophyta; class Pinopsida; order Pinales; family Pinaceae; genus Pinus; species Pinus albicaulis. The sequence continues at coordinate 839,309,196 of CM076575.1, forward strand.
TATGAGGGAGCGAGGGAGATCCTATCAAAAATATTGCTCGAGGAGGTCCTCGAAAAACATAAGAATGCAATGATGGATAACTTTGTTCGGATCCTTCAACGACTGCCCACCGAGGCGCACATGCTGCATCCAGCGACCACTCTGGAGGTGCGACTCCTTTTAAGGTACAAGTAAATTTTGACATTCCCATATTTGAGGGTCAAATAGATGCAGGATGCTATAGATAGATGGTTGAATCTATTAGAAGGATATTTTTTCGGCTCATGACTTTTCAGACAGGGAGAAGATTATTTTTGCACTCCTCAAAGCTAACCCCCATGTTAAGGACTGGTAGGAAAACCTACTATGAGAACAAGGACAGTATAGAACCCTCTCGTTTGCTCGGCCGTACCAACTTGGAATTCTTTCCGAGACGCCGCAAGCGAACAGTACTATCCCGTGGGGAGCTATGAGGACAAGTACATACAATGGACCACGCTGCGACAACAAAGGGATCAAGATGTGCATGAGCCGACGAATCCGTTCCATACCCTACGCACAAAGTTGGGTATCAAAGATTCGAGAGAAACATTTGGTGCTAAAGTATCGCGGTCATGCATACGTATACATTCGAGGGAGGAAATGGAGTTCCTCGACATCTCCTCGCTTGGTACGACATAACCGGGTATCTGCCAAGATTGAGCGAGAAATTCAAACAGAAGAAGCGAGACTTTGGATCTGCGAATCAAAAGCAAGGGAAAAGGTGCTTCCAAACCACGGAACAAAGGACGGAGCCAAGGAATGGCGGCTAAAGACAACCCGTCAAAGCCACAAGAAAAGAACGACGACCGTAAAGCCAAACAAGGACACGGGAAAGTGGTGTGAGTTCCATAAGAGCTCCACTCACAACACAAGTGAGTGTCGAGCCAGCGGTTGCTAGTGGTTGAGATGAGGGCTTTTGAGTAAGATGCATGCTCGACTCCGAATCGGAACCCGAAAAGGGGAATGAAAAAGGAAACAGATTATTGATGCGGAGCCCAATGCCCATCTGTTGCCACTACAAAGATCCAAAAGGAGGAACCGGAAGATCCGGAGGAGGAGGAATGTCTCTTCCACTCCTAGATGTGGGTAAAGGGCTCCCCCGTACGGTTCATTGTCGACAATGGGAGCCAAAAGAACCTCATTTCGATGAGACGCCAGTGAAGCGGTTGGGTTTTGCCGACCATAGCTCACCCACATCCATACACCATCGGGTGGCTTCACCAAGGACGAGATCTTTGCGTCGGCCCGACGGTGCCGCCTTCCTTATAGCATCAAGCCCTTCACGGATGAGGTATTATGTGATGTTGCTCCTATTGATGTTTACGATGTATTATTATGACAACCATACTTGTGGAAGCGCCATGCCGTGTATGAGTCTCGACCTCGTCTTGTCATTGTTACTTTGGGAAATAAGTTATACGAGATACCGAGGTACCACCTCCTGCGGCTATCTCTTTGGTTACCGCAAAACAATGTAGTAAGCTCATTTCCCAAACCGGGGAAATTCGTTTTCCCGATGATCCGCCCCCGTGGCAAGAATAAGACTGTGGCCACGACCTCAGACGAGGGCTCTCTCGCACAACAACAACAAATGGATAAGGTTGTGGAGGAGTACGGGGACATCTTCACCTCACTCACGAGGGGTTCCTGCTGACTGTCGGGGTCAAGCACCCGATTGATCCGACCCCGTGCGCCGCTACCCAATGGACCGATCTATCGGCGCTCCGTTTGCGGGAGAATGATGAAATCAAGAGGCGGTTCGGGAGCTATTGCAGAAAGGTCACATCGAGACCAAGTTCATTGCCTGTGGGAGCCCTGGGATCGTGTTGGTACAGAAGAAGGATGGGACGTGGAGACTGCTAGATTGACTATCGGGCGCGAAAAATATCATTGTCCTGAATAGGTACCCAATCCCATGGATTGATGACCTTCTAGACCAACTCAAAGGTGCAAAATATTTGAGCAAGATTGACACAGTCCGGGTATCACCGGTACCAGGTGAGCCCTCGATGTGTGGAAGAGCGCCTTCAAAAGCCAAGGAAGGCCTTTTTGAATGGCTAGTCATGCCTTTCTGGGTTGACGAATGCTCCCGCAACCTTCATGAGGATGATGGACAACATCTTGCGGCCATTCACCAACTCATTTGTAGTGGTGTACTTGGATGACATTCGATCTTCGATGAAGACTTGGGAAGAGCACCTTCACCACATCCGACGAGGTCCTCCAAACAACGCGGCAACACAAGTTGTGTGCCAATCCGGGAGAAGTGCACGTTTGGCATGACCCGGGTTCGATGTCCGGGATACATTATTGATGAAAGGGGGGTGCATGTGGATCCGACCAAGATCCAAGTCATTCGGGATTGGCCAGCCCCAACCACTATAACAAAGCTTCGCAGCTTTTTGGGTCTTGCTAATTTCTCTTGTAGATTCGTGTTGGGATTCTCTCATATCACTTGGCCCTCGAGTCAAGTCACCAAGGGAGGAGCGAGAGAAAAATTATTTTTGGTCGAACCTTACCGAAGGCATTCACGTAATTGAAAAATCGCCTCTGTTCCGCCCCATTGCTCACATTACCGGACTTGCGGCTGACCATTTGAGATCGAGACAAATGCCTCACGAATATGCTATTGGGGCGGTTTCTTACTCAACGGGGACATCCGATGGCATATCACGAGTGAGACAGCATGCCGAGACGATTCGCAAGTATTCCACCTATGACAAAGAAATGTATTCCATTGTGCAAGCCTATCGACAATGGAAGCATTACATTTTGGGGAAGGAAACAATCATCCACTACGGACCACCAGGCTCTCGCAATTCATACGGACACAAGGGAAGTTGCGGAATGATCACCATCGAAGTGGTCCACATATTCGTCAACAGTTTTATTTGAACATCAAGTACAAGAAGGGTAGCACCAATAATGTTGCGGTACGCTCGCCGACCACACGATCGTGGCGCTCACCACCGTGCTCAACTCTTGTGGGCACGAGACTTTCGATTGCCGCTTCTCTATGAGAGTGATCCCGGAATTCGGCCACACTTACAAGGCACTCTTGGAGTACGCAAGTTCCAAAATTTCACCTCCAAGATGCACTTTTATGTCACCCGGGACACCTTTGTGTTCGTTCAAGCGAGCGTGCCAAGATGATATGGGAAGCACACTACGGTCGAGTCGCTAGGCATTTCGGGGGTCGAGAAAACGATAGCAATACTACGGAAGTATTTCTATTGGCCGAACCTTAGAAAGGATGTCAAGAAGCACATCAGATCCCTGCATCGCTTGTGCCATTGCTAAACCGACCATCAAGAAGCAAGGCCTATATACTCCACTACCTACCCCTAGTCGACCTTGGGAATCCATCTCCATGGATTACATGTCGGGACGCTCTTCTACTAAGAATGGAAATGATCGTGTTTTCGTGGTCGTTGACGATTCTCGAAGATGGCCATTATGGCGGCCTGTAAGAAGAATATCACAGACGAGGCTTCACTGCTAAAATCTTCTTTGAACGAGTGTGGGTGCACTTTGGGATCCCACAGTCTATCATATCAGATCGAGATAGCAGGGTTCCTCGAGCACATTTTGAGTCTAGCCTGCGGTCAATGTTGGACACAAAGCTCACCAAGTCCACGACTTTCCATCCCCAAACAGATGGCCGGACAGAGGTCGTCAACGTAATGATTGTACACATTGCTGCGCATGTACAATTCAAAGAATCCATGCACATGGGACGAGAGCCTCGCCCTATGTATAACATAGTGCTATAACGGAGGCTCTCCAAAGTTCAATTGGCCATAGCCCCCTTTCGAGTGGGCTTGGGATTCCAGCCACTATGTCCCATTGACGTAGCCATGCCATTTGCGTAGCTGCTCGGGCCGATTCGGCTCATGTCCAGGGGCTGAAGTTGACAAAGCAAGTAGCTTCATCGAGCGCATTCAACACATCCGCTAACAGGTTCATGATATATTGGATAGAGCCAATGCGAAGTACAAACGAGTGCCATGATCAACACCGGTGCCGTGACAACTTCTGGGTGGGCGACAAAGTATGGCTACATTTGCAGAAGGAGCGCCTCATGGACCCCACCGCAAGCTTCGCCGCTCCGATACGGCCGTACATCATCACCAAGGTTGTAGGGAACAATGCCTTCGAGCTTAGTATTCCTCCATTCCTTGGTTTGCACCCGAGTCTTTAATGTGGATCGCCTTCGTCCTTACTTCCCACCTCTACTGACACCTCGGACATTTGCGAACAACTCACACCAATAGAGTTAAACCCGTGACCGCATGGAACAGGGCCACCACAGTTGTATCATGGACATGCAAATCAAGAACACTCGCCACCGTAAGATCCAGCTGTATCAGAGTTGTCAAAGCTGGCCAACTCTGCACCAAGGAAAGTGGTTCACCGGGGACCAAGTTCGGCAGAAATTTCCTCATCTCATGGAGGAACTTAACGCAATGGGGACCATTGCTTCCTAAGGGGGGAGGAATGATCCAGTTGGATATTGGTGCCCACCCGCCTATTCCACTTGGGCCCCCACCATTGTCTCTTTCAGTTTTTCAGTTTCGGCATAACTTACTATTTTTAGTAGTTTTTCGGGTCCTGAACTTCCGGAGCCGTTTTGAGGCCCTAAACTACGTTTTTTGGGCATCGCGCCTCCAGCAAATATTATTCCATTCCGAAATGAAATTCACAGGGAAAGTTGTAGTCCTCGGATAGAGGTTTCTAATGATGTATCATGTGCATCAAACGGAGATAGTATGCCAAAGTTACGTCCCTGGGAAGTTGAAACATCAATTTACCCAAACGGGGCCCATAGTTTTGGCGCTTCATCTCCTAGGGTTAGCTTTTTGGATGTTTAGGGTTCTCCATTGTTTCTCAATAATAAATAGGCCCTCGAGCCTCATTGTAACATAGTTTAGAGGCCTGTAGCGCCACATCTCTTCTCGAGAGATAGCTACCAGTGCCCTAGCTAGTTTTATTTCCATTATGTCTATAAAGCAAATTTCGGTTCTTTGATATTAATGAAATGAAGTGTTATTTCATAGCATCTCTCGTATTTATGGTTATATGTTTATTCTGCTGTATCTCTCGCATAAATCCGGATCATTGATTCTCTATACCGGGGATAACTTTTTAGTTCTCATATATTTTTCTAATGCATCTACAACATTCTTCAAAGTGTCCACCTTCCCAACAACACCTTCTTGTCTTCAATCATATCACTCACAAAGTGATATTGAACATTGATATGCTTTGTATTTGAATGATAAGTAGGGGTTCTTCACCAAGAAAAATGCATTATCACTATTGAAATATATCCTTATATCTGGTTGTACCTACCCCCATACTTGAATACAATATCTATAACGAAACTACTTCCTTACTTTGCATGAGTGGCTACCATGTATTCAACTTATGTAGTTGAAAGTGCCACTACAAAAATGTTCTTGCTCATCCAATTAGAAAACTCCTCCAAATAGGTTGAACATATACCCACTTGTCAATATTTTATGCTCCAGATATCTAGCCCAATATCTCGTCAACAAAGTCATGTATGTCCAAGACTCTATCTAGTCTCAAAATTCCTTGGTAACAAAATCCATTATCAAGTACTACTACACATAGACTCGAAAACCCTATTTACTATTGTCCAATTCTCCCTCCCTAGTTTTTACATATACTTATTCAATACTCTCATTGTATGTCCAATGTTTGATCTAGTACAAACCATTGCATACATCGATTTCCAACTCCACTAGCATATGGAACACACATCAGATTTCCAACTCCACTAGCATATGGAACACGAGAGATGTAATCTTCCTCTTCCTATGTCTAGTTGGGAAACTAATCTGCATATAAATTTACATCTACATGAATAGGGACCTTCACCAATTTATTTTTTTTACATATTAACCTCTACAATATTTTCTTGACATACTTTCTTTGACTTAACCAGGGTTTCCTCTTTTTTTTGATCTCTTTTAATTTCCATGCCCAAGATACAATTTGTAGCATGGAGATCCTTCATTTCAAATTTAGAGGAAAAAATAATTTTTTCAATTCCTAGATGATTTTCTTATCATTTCCAATCAACAAAATATCATCCACATACAAGACCAAATACATAACATGATTTCCAACTAATTTTAAAATTGCACTATTAAACACATATGAAAAATGTGGACAAAAGATAAACTTTGTATGCATTTTATTCACAAATATCTACATTTTATACATTGTGTGATGACCCTTGGTTATCGTATTCCAAGTGGTATCTTAGACTCCATTAATTGTTCACATTTGCACACCATAACCCACTAGAGAATTTGGCGGAAATTCCGACGCCAATTTGTCGCTATTCCGACACATATTCGTCGCAAGAGCGACGAGTCAAGCGGACAAAGCCGTGGTTTCTCCGCACGTCGCGGTTCGACGCAAGTAAAAAGTGTCGCACTATCGACACTTATTCGAACGTTCGAACAGCCGTCACTCTTCCGACGTCTCACAAACCCAGTCGCGGCTCGACGAGCGTTTTAAACGTGGTTCTTCCGACGCTCAGTTAACCGTCGCGAGTTCAGACTAAACGTGGTCGACGCTGGCGTCGCTCTTCCGACGCTATAGCTCGTCGCAATTCCCGACTAAACTTGGTCCGACGTTTTGGACGTCACTCTTCCAGACGTCCGGAAGATGTCGTAATTCCGACGATATGTGGTCCGACGTTTGGGCACGTCGCTCTTCCGACGTTTTCATACTGTCTCTCTTCAGACGTTTACGGGTTGTCGCGGTTCCGACGTTTAACACGTCGCGCTTCCGACGTTTTCATACCGTCTCTCGTCCGACGTTTCGGATTGTTGCAGATTCCGACGCGTTTAACACGTCGCGCTTCCGACGTTTTCATCATCTCTCGTCCGACGTTTCGGATTGTTGCGATTCCGACGTCTACAAGGCGTCGGTGAGACCGACGGAGGGTTCAATTTTAAAAAAAATTTAAAAATTTTAAAAAGACGAGAAACGCTTGTCTTTGAAGATATTATATGAAGTAAACAGTCCATGAAAGTGAAATAGAAGTATGTAGAATAGTAAAGCAACGGATAGAGTACCGACGTCCATTGTTCCAAATACAAATTAAAAGTACCCAAAACCCGCAATAGTGAAGTAAAACAGGTCCATGAAAGTGAAGATATTATATGAAGTAAAAGCAGATCCATGAAAGTGAAGATATTATATGAAATAAAAGCAGGTCCATGAAAGTGAAGATATTATATGAAGTAAACGAGTCCATGAAAAGTGAAATAGCGAGTATGTAGAATAGTAAAGCAACGGATAGAGTACCGACGTCCATTGTTCCAAATACAAATTAAAGTACCCAAAACCCTACAACGATGAAGTAAAACGATCCATGAAAGTGAAATAGCAGTATGTCGAATAGTAAAGCAACGAGATAGAGTACCGACGTCCATTGTTCCAAATACAAATTAAAGTACCCAAGACCCTACAACGATGAAGTAAAAGCAGTCCATGAAAGTGAAATAGCAAGTATATGAAGTAAAAAGCAGTCCATGAAAGTGAAATAGCGATGATGTAGAATAGTAAAGCAACAGGTATAGAGTACCGACGTCCATTGTTCCAAATACAAATTAAAGTACCCAAAACCCACGCAACGAGAAAAACGCTAATCATAATCATGTGAGGAGTGTGATATGTCCAAAATATAAAAAGACCATCGGACCATATCAATAAACCGACAACATAGACCAAGATCGCTAGTTTTGAAGGCAGAGTGATAAACATTAATCATTTTTTTTTCACAAGAGAAAAAACGATGTTTTGAATATATTATATGAAGTAAAACAGTCCATGAAATCATTACATTTTCACATGCGAAGATTGGAACCCAAATATACATCCGAAAAGTGGAAGTCCCACCCTGAATGTTGATAGAAAAAATACCCCATGTCACATACGGGGGACTTGATATAAAACCCGAGTAACGGTCCACATGGAGATTATCGACAATGCGAAAGCATCCAAATATGCCGAGGCATCTATAAGAAAGTGAAATAGCGAGTATGTAGAATAGTAAAGCAACAGATAGAGTACCGGCGTCCATTGTTCCAAATACAAATTAAAGTACCCAAAATCCTGCAACGGAGAAAAAACGCTAATCATGTGAGGAGTGTTATATGTCCAAAATATAAAAAGACTATCGGACCATATCAATAAACCGAGAACATAGACCAGGCATCGCTAGTTTTGAAGGCAGAGTGATAAACATTAATCATTTTTTTTCACAAGAGAAAAAAACGATGTTTTCAATATATTGTATGAAGTAAACGATCCATGAAGTCATTACATTTTCACATCTTAAGATTGGAACCCAAATATCCATCCGGAAAAGTGGAAGTCCCACCCCCAGGACAATGATAGAAAAATACCCCATGTCACATACAGGCGACTTGATATAAAACCCGATATCGGTCCACATGGAGATTATCGACAATGCGAGAAAGCATCCAAATATGCCCAAGGCATCTATAAGAAAGTGAAATAGCGATATGTAGAATAGTAAAGTAACGGATAGAGTACGTACCGACGTCCATTGTTCCAAATACAAATTAAAGTACCCAAAATCCTTGAACGGAGAAAAACCGCTAATCATGTGAGGAGTGTGATATGTCCAAAATATAAAAAAAGACCATCGGACCATATCAATAAACCGAAAGCAACATAGACCCAGCATCGCTAGTTTTGAAGCGCGGGAATGATAAACATTAATCATTTTTTTTCGTAAAGGAGAAAAAATGCTATTTTGAATATATTATATGAAGTAAAACGATCCATGAAGTCATTACATTTTCACATCCGAAAGATTGGAACCCAAATATCCATCCGTAAAAAGTGGAAGTCCCACCCCGGACAATGATAGAAAAAATACCCCATGTCACATACGGGGACATGATATAAAATCGATAACGGTCCACATGGAGATTATCGACAATCCGAGAAAGCATTCAAATATTCCCGAGGCATCTATAAGAAAGTGAAATAGTAGTATGTAGAACAAGTAAAGCAACGGATAGAGTACCGACGTCCATTGTTCCAAATACAAATTAAAGTACCCAAAATCCTTGAACAGATCAAGAAAAACGCTAATCATGTGAGAATTCAAAGTAAATTTAATCTATTAACATTGCGAATAAAATTACACCGAAGTCAAAAACATTTCACGCCCATACTCATGGCAAAATTTGCCATCAAAAAATCAAAAAATTAAGAAGACCGCCTCATACGGAAACCGGTCTTGAACGTTTAATTTACGAAATTCAAAAAATATTGCTTAAAGGTCAAGACAAGTAAAATAAACTAAAAAGCGACCCAATTAACCGGGCACGCTTAAGCAAGAAAAACAAATTAAAACCCGCTCGGACCCGCCGGACGGGGTGCATTCTTCCTGCGTTTGGGCCTCTCGCGGAAGACCACAGGGTGACTACGATTTGTGATTCGCGGGGCCGTTGAGAGTGCAATCAAAGGAAAATTGCGTAGTGCGCATCGTGGGGAGAAGGTGAACTAGCCTCTGTTGAGGTCGTTTGGATGGAACGCGCCGGGATTGACCTCTAGTGCTCCCCGCGGCAACGCATCCCTATGACGCACGCGAGGGCATGGGTGCAATCGCGAGTGGGCACAAGAGACGAAGAAGCGAGAATTCCAATTACAGCAGAGGAAGACAGACGGAGAGTACAGAACCGAGAGAAATGGAAATATGCAGCAAAGTCTAGGCGGAAGTTCCGTGGCCACTTCTCCTTATCATCACGAGTTACCGGACGATGTAATCCAAAGACACCGGCTTGTTCGAAAAACCATGGCTAAACGCTCATTTTTGTATGTCAAACCCGTACGCAATGCAATCAAAGGACGGCCGTCATAATGAATCTCTGATCATTAATAATGAGAGCCGAAGGCCGGATCAAATTGGAGCGTGCGGAATCGCTCGGAGGAGTGGAGGTCCGATCTTGAACGAGTGTTAAAAAATTTAATTAATCTAGATTTGATGTGAAAACTTAATTGAACAGAGCGTTAAATGTTAATGCGAATGATATGAAATCGCCATATCCATGTCCCATCACCTTAAACGCCATCGAATGCACCCGCGACGGGGAGCAGGGCAAGTTTTTATTGAGGACACGTGGGCAAAAATTGATTGGAGCGGATCTTTGTTTGGGCCGCTCGCGAGTGGAAATCCGGACCCCAGTAAAATATTAGGGCGAATTTGATAAGAAATTCGCGTCACAAAATTGGCCGACGACGCTGGGCTATTTTGGAACGCGAATTTGGTTTGAATTATGGTTTATCGCCGTTTGAAGTCCCGGCGGGCTCGACTTTTTGAACAATTCTCTTATAAAATTTGTGTTGGTTTTCTTTGATAATACACATATTAAAATCCCGCTTAATAAAGAGACAAAATTGTTGTGCTTTCGGAACTCGACCCGAGGATTGGACATGAGTTAACAAACAAAAGGATAGCGGAACCGAGACATGCACCCCGTGGGTCGAGCCCTCTACCAAAAGCCACGAGCGGAATCACAAAGGCCGGTTGCCCATATCGCACCGCTTTTGCGGAGTAGGCGGTATTTCCTATTCGCGAGCGATTCCATAGGGGAATGCGACACGTGGCGAAGTGACCGACAAACAACCGTTTAACCCACGCCATCGCACGTTAAAGCCCGACGTTGGAAAGCCGAGCAAAATTGCCAAGAGTCGTTGATTTGGAGAAGGGCCATCGGACGGTGGTCGCACGTTGAACTTGCTCGGGAGGTTAACTAAGGTGTGCGGAGGATAGCCGAGTACGATACGAGTGTTTGATTGGTTATTGATATATATAGGTGGGGCCGGAGTATAATGAAATTGTTTAATTAAACGATTGGCGGATAATTAGCATAAGTCCGGAGGGTGATTGTTGTAAGGGTCAGGTGGTGAAATATAGAGCCGAAAGTTCACTACAAGTTATTTATTTAAAAAGAAACGTGGAGTATAAATACAAAGTGTTGAAAGTTAAACATTGGTTATAAGGATTGGAGATAATATAAAGTCTGGGAATATAAATTAAAGTCCAACCATTGTGGATAGTATTTATTTATCAAATTCTACGAATTTGATAAATAAACCTGAAGAAAGAAGAAGTCAATTAAGACCTCAGGGCTGGAGGAAAAAGAACGGGGTACACCAAGGGAAAAATGTTGACACGGCGATTGTAGACACACCGACTCTCCTTGGGGGTCCAATTTCAGTTTTGTTGCGTCACACGATGATCTCTCTTCTCCGGCATTTACTTGTATTGAAGATCACTATTCTAGGAATAAGGAGTTATTTTCTCCAAAAATAACCCTAGCCAAACATTGACAATGCATCAAGGATATCTTTCTATGCTTCATAAGCACATTTGTTCTACTTCTAAATCATGTCTTGGAAGTGGTTGTTGTACTTGAAATTATTCACCGAGTTGGTTTCATACCAAAGTCTTTTTCACATTTTCGAGCATCCAATACATGAAAAAGATAATGGTTTAAAACAACCTAAATATTTGAAATTTTGCAAGAATTGTCACGGCACACTTTGAATATAAATTTTGAAGTCAAGTGCATGATGTTTGTATAGGATCAAGTGTCATTTTTGAATACCAAATGTTTCACAAAAAACTTCTCAACATGCTACCCCTACGATAAGGATTAAATGACAATATTGCATCAACTATTTCCATAATAAAAAGTGCACCTCGGCCATAAGACTAAACAACTACAAATGTTGTAGATCTAACAAGACCACACAATCAAATGTATTCCACAAGGCCAATACGTATGAAAAATGAAAAGGAGTTTGCAACCAAAAATACCTTAGGCAACTAATTCAATTAGATACACCAAACCATCAGCAAAAAGGAAAACCAGACTACTCAAAAAGGCAAGCGTTTACCTCCTTTGACAAAATTTTGAGTTCGAAACAAGGGCCTTTATTGTCTTGTCAATGCCCCTAGTAATTTGAATGGGGTTTGCACTCGCTGCAACAACCTAAACAAAAAGGTTTCATTTCAAATTATTTTCCACAAATTTAAGATACAACCATTATCGGTTTTGTATTTCCTAACAAGCTCATAAATTTTGACAAAAGAACCAAAAATTTTTTTAATACCCGATAGCAATTTTTTCACTCAAAAAACTATCTTAGACTCAATAAACCCAACCCAAAACTAAAAAACCAAACACCATAAGACCCTACAAAAATGAATAGATGATCTTAATCCAAGTACCATCGACAAAAAGTTACCTTTACACCCTCACTTATTAAACCCTGTCTTTGTTGAATTTTAACTTCAAGCTGCGCAGCAGTAAGGACGGATGCAGCGACAACATTTTTTTGGAGGTTGCTTGCATGCCATCCAGAAATTTAATTCAAAGCATTTAAAATTCCCTAAGTTTTTTTGTAGACGGCCACGACCATATTTCGTATGTGATTGTATTTAAACACAACAACAACATTAACGCAATTCACCAACCGGGAAATTAAACAAACGGAAATTTACACCGAATGCTTTGTAAATTCAAAAGGAGGACACGTGGAGCATTAATATTGGATCGCATGAAATTGAAGGGAATCTGAAAACCTGCAAAAACCGGACCCGAATTTTTTATAGGGCACATTGGATTGAGAATTCGAGTTAAAAATTAGGCGTACGTCGGCATCCCATTTTGGAACGCGAATTTGGTTTGAAATTCAATCTATTTAGACTTTTGAAGTCCGACGGAAAGGGTTCTTTAATGTTTTGATAGTTTAATATATACATATGTTATATATATATCATATGCGAAATGAAAGGTGGGCCATAGAATTTAGTTTTAATTTTTATTTTTTTTAAATAGGGTTTATTATAATATGTTTTATATGTTCCGGCATATAAAAATAAAAAGGTCGAAAAAGCTTGGTAGTTTTTTTTATAGACAGTACGTAAATTTTTTATTACATAGCGAGTGTGTAAAAAGTGAAAAATTGAGTGTAACTTTTTAAGTGTGTATGCACAACGGTTGCGAAAGGAAAAAACACGAGAGTGTCTTAGAGACAAGAGTATGTTTGTTTTGAACAGACGATGAGTTGGTTTTATGCACTCGCGTTTTGCTGAGCGATCATAATTTTGTAATCCCTCTCGGTGAGGAAGTAGTGTAATAGTGAGTTATTGAAGGGAATAGAAGTTTGTTTTCAAAGTATTGAAACTCTTGTCTCTTGTCAAAGAAATTTTTTATTTTTCTGTGTGTTAGAGGAAGGGAGATTGTATGGGTGGTTCTTATGAATCAACCAACCATTCAGAACATGCTCATCAATCCAAACCATAAGTATTATGTGACAATATTCAAGCGGTGCACTCAATCGGATTTCAAGCTATGTTAGAGAAACCCTAAACTCTCACTTGAAAATAGGTGAAATGTGGCACCACTCGGAGATTGACATGTGCCAATTGGTACAAGTGGTAGACAATTGGCATGCTCAAACAACGAGGTGATGCGGGAATGACATGAGGGAGAAAATATCGGAAAAGCCCCAAATACGGAGAACTAAAGCTCATCACCAACTCGAGATTGACAACTTTACATGATGTAACCTATGAAATCGTAAATGGAGAAATCATAGTAACAATAAAGTAACCTATGTAACAATAAAGTCGGATTCATCCTGGAGTGGTAATGGGAGAAATCATAGTGAACAACAGGGAAAACATGCATAGTTGCTTACAATCAAATAGATGAAAAAAACACATACAAAAAAACCTAGATAATAATCGTGCACAAGCTTAATATTGAATTATAGACTCATGAAGGAACTTACAAAATGTCAAGCGCACAAGCAAAAATATCCTGGACATGACCCTGGTTGACAAGTTGTATTGCTCATGATGCAAGAGGATTTGTACCCTGCACTGCCAAGTCAATCAAAATCCATCATTATCTATACAATAAATACAAGTAATTGATGTAGTATTTTTTACTCTAAGATGCATTCTTATGATAATGTTAGAACATATGTTGAAAATGTCAAAACATACCCGAAGAAGCTCCTCTTCGTTTCAAGAACAATTTATTGGAGCCGCATGAACTTGGAACAAGCCTCCCACGATCTCAAAGAGTAGCAACTAAGTCAACAGGTGACTTTTTTGTTGCTACGCTGGATCAAGGGAGGTTTGCTCCAAGATTAAATCGCTCAATAAATTATTCTCTACTAAACGAGGGCCAACCACGTGAAGGTGGAAGCTCTTATGGCCCCTCCCCCCCTCACATCACTCTCAATTCCCCAATACCCAATCTATATTTCAATTTTTACTTTCATGAGCATAAAAAAAATATTCAATAACTAGTAAAAAAACAATTCAACAAAAAGTACGCAAGGAAACATTACAATTAATGCTTGACATAAAAATAGTATGATAAATGAGTTTTTTATATAACGCAAAAAAAATGTTCCAAGTATGGTAACGTTTGTCTTATAATAATACAATATTTTACATTGTCAAATTTTCTTTTTCTTCTTCCTATTTTTAAAGCTCCTAATTACATCATCAATATCATCGTGCTTTCTGCTCCCTGTTTCGTGCCTTTCAACCCGCATCGTCGACCTAGTTGCGTATTCACGATGTCTGGGCTCATCCGATGACGGGGCATCGCCTACAAAAACAGATAATATTAAATTTTAATTGTCGAGCTTTTTAAATATCATTGAACTAGTTCGGTAATATTAATAAAAAAATTGCAATGAGATTATTTACAGTGCACCGATTGTTGCCGCCGACCTAGTTGCATTGTCACGATGTCGGGTCTCATCCGATGTGCGAGGGCATCGCCTCCAAAAAACGAGATAATAATTAAATTTTAATTATCGATTTTTAAATATCATTGAACTAGTTCGGTAATATTAATAAAAAAAATTGCAATGAGATTATTTACAGTGCACCGACTTGTCGCCGTTGGGATCTAGTTGCTTTCTTTGTCTTCCTCTCTAGTGGTAAGATCCTCAAGGGAAACATTCTCTGTCATATAAACAAAAAAACGTTATAAGGACAACCATCAAGGTATAATTAGAAAAAAATTATAAGTGGAAATTAATTACCAGTCACGGCCCTCACTCGATAAGCGACATTGTCGGCCTGGTCCCCACTACAATGATCAGTCAGGGATCATCTAAACGCCTAAAGCGGGTTATTTACCTCGTCGGTAGTGTTTGCTCCCCCGATTTAAAACAAAAGTTGTTAGACATTAAATTTATGGACGAAAACAAAAATATTGAAAGGTTAATGTTTTACCTTATCGAGCATTGTAGATCTTGGGACCTACCCCAAGCTTCGCGACGTTCAACTACATCTTGATAGCCAAAACGGAAAGCAATATTTTTATCTTCCTCTCGTAGTTATTGTTCCAAAGTCATCACCCTACATTATATATGATTGTGTATTTTTAATCATATCGATAGGATTACAAAAAACGTTGGAAGGCGATACAATTAATTATAAGATGTTTAGCTACTTAATTACAATTCTTGCATGACTAATTTCAAGTAGCCACCCCGGCCAGAGCTTGTGATGGCCCTTTTTTCTCTATCCTAGCTTTGGTTGCCTTTGAGGTGTCGGGCAACCTAGCATCAAAAGATTGAAGTCGATATGATGTAGCACACTTTTATTTTAGACATAAAGAAAATTAAAGCTATTGAATTAAAGTTGTAATTTACCTTGCGGGTCAGTTTGGCATTTTTCCTTCTTTCTTTGCCCTTTTCTCTTTTCCTTCATGGATGAGTGACTCTCCACTCACTCTACGAAGCTGCGAGAGGACGCTCATATCTAGGGTTAAATTGCAATTGCGTCCCTATAGGTGTCCCCGGTATATTTCAAATATTTGCTGGCTACACGAGCCACAGCTTTTTCTGTCAAATGTGCCGACCCCCAAAAAAGGGCTTCTAGATAATCTAAAAGTTCTTTTTTTCGGGTTGGAATTGAGAATTCCACCCTGTACGTATGGTTGGGCAAAAATTACCAACGCATGGCTCTCCGAATCCCCGTAGAACTCATTGTTTCCTACACGTAATAAAACCAAAAGAAAAAGAAGATATTATCATTAATTTAAAAAATAAAAATCATGATAAATATGTTTTAGATAAAGTACATGAAATAGTTAAAATATTAAAATTTACCCGGGAGTTGTACATGCTTTATAGGGACACCCTCATCGTTCACCAACAACGTGCCATTAATGGTCCCTGTGGAGCTGACACGTGTAGCTCCGAGAAACGCAATAATGTAGTCGGCCATATCGACCTCATCATTGCCAACACGTTCGTGCGAGTTGGTCGGGTGTCGACTTAGGGCGAGGGGTGTGTTTCTTGGCTAGCACCTAAAGGAGTAGAAGGTGTACGAGAGGGTTGTTGGGCAATCTCTTGCCCTTGTGTCCCACTACCACCAACACGGGTTCGACAAATGCCGAAGACGCTACATACAAAAGAACTTTTTTGTTAGTTTAGTCAATGTAAAAAATTAAAAATCAAACTATCACAATTCATCTCATGCGAACAAAAAAAATATCCTTTTGACTTTTTATTATTACCCGATATCTATTTAGTCTGCCTCATAAGATGTTGTATCCTCTCTTCTGTCTTCGTGTTTGAGGCGCATCTATCAAAGCATTAAATTCCGACGTTGCATCTCGTGCCTTTTTTTGCAACAACAACACCGGAGATAGGGATGAAAAAAGCTCTTCCTCAAAGAGGGAATCATCAGAGCGTACCATGGCTAGGTGTCTCGCATATTTGAACAAAATTAATATTATTTCAATTATGTAAATAACTAAAATACCTAAAGATAGAGCAATGCTGCACTTTACATGTTCTTCCGCCGGCCTCTTTCCGCGATCATCCCTGTCTCGAGGGGTTGTTCCGCGTATTGCTACGATCAGTCGCCACATTGCAATAAAATTATAAATGTAAAAAACTTGAAAACAATATCTAACTTGAAAACACAAAATGAAAAGCTGAAATAATTTCTAATAAGACACCGGAAGACAGAGTTAGAGTTTCAAATATGCCTTGCATTGAATTCAGATCCCGGAAACATGTCATTGCACATTAAGGCACCCAAACATTCAATCCACAAATGATATATTTAAGTAGGCTTCTCCTATTCAGGGAAAAACACCATACCTATAATGCATTCACTAGCATGTATAAAGGAAAAGGAAAACATGTTTTCATACAACGGTGACAAAGGCATCTTGGGGAAAGGTATCTTCACTTTTTATTTATGTTGTTCACCCACACCACTCTCGTGTTTTCACTAACTCGCTGTTTTGTCATTTTTTGGATTCAAATTAAGTTAAGGCCTTAAGTATTTTTTTGACCTTTCGGTGTAGTTTTTATAAGTGGCATGTATGGATTTTTCCATTAATTCGCACTTTTTTCTCTTCATGCGCATGTTTCCTGAAATCAAATGCATGATTTAGTCCCATACATTTAACAAGTTGTTGGATCAACTCCATAGGAAATATCATGTTTCCTATTCAATCAAAAATTTATCTCGATTAGGGTAGGTAGGAAGGTTTTCCCTTTGTATTAATAGGGCACTTCTAGCTTGCATTTTTATTATATCTTTCAAATTTAGTGTCGTTTCAATTAGGGCATGATTTTTTTGTAACTTTCAAGGTGAGAATGAACAAAGACAAATTTTTTGTGATGGATGACTGTATATGACTCCATGGCTAGAGGAAAAGGCACTAATCTACTTCTTCAAATATCTATAGTTCTCATTCACCTCATACGAATATGGTCCCCGATTTTGAGCCAAATGTTGCGATAGAAAAGTTCCCCCCCCTCCATAATTTGATAGTCAATGAAATTTCTTAAATTGATGATGGGGCAAGATTATGGAACATTGGCACATACATATGTAATGGATTCCAAGATCATGATATATGTTTGCATATGTTTATGGCAATGTTCCACCAAGTCCCACGGAGGTGGGAGCGAGGGGACGAGGGAGCGCGGAGCGGCTTATGCAAAAGCTCCCTACCAATTTTCGGGAGAAACGTGGGGGGACGTCGGGGTCATAAAAATTATAAAATTTAATATTTAAAATGTAACTATTTTTTTGCAAGGAATGTATATACAGTCATCATACACTTGCATCATGAAAGATAAATCATAAATGATAAAATTACAAATCGATGAATGATGAATCATATAATTGAAACAAATTTAAAAGTTAAAAGTTAAAACATACATCATACAATCATGCATGTAAGTTTGTAAGTTTGTAACTATATAATCATTAATGTAACTACTAACAATGTACAATGAAAATAAAGTTTAAGATATCATATGACATATTATATCAAGATTCAAAAATAGAGTTTAAACTCGAAGTTTACAACTCAAGTCTCGAAAACATAAAACTTAAACGCAAATAAGTTATGTACGAAACATAAAACATAAAAACATAACATATGAATATCAAATGATATCATCATACTTGATAAATGAGCATAAATGCTCAAGTTAATGCCCCACTAGTCTCTCGCATCCAACTTACGCACGAATATATCAAGATCAACCATGTCACCATCCGAATCGAATCACTTGGATTCTCAAATATGCTAAGTGGCACATCAAATTTTTAACACGAAACCATAAACTATAAGTGGAGCGGTGAGGGGGACGTGAGGGGAGATCCCCTAGAAGTCCCCAAGACCCCGAGAGCGCGAGGGGTGAGGAATCTAGACCCCTAGGTGGGGGCGAGACCCCAGTGTAACACTCGGTTTATGGAGGTGGTGGAGCAAAAAAAGAGCTCAAATAGAGCTGAAAATTTTCACATAAAAAGGACTGTGAGCTTGACTAATGGTTCCATTTAAAAAAATGATATCTAGACGAGAATAAGTGTAGCATGCAAACATGCATTGAAAATCCATCCGAGTTTGCATTGTATTACTTATGATGGATTCAAATTTGGGTTTCAAAATGCCCAGGTTATGGCATGATTTTTGTCGAGAAACCCTTAGTTGGATTCTCATGTTGGTTTAATTTATATTTTAAGTTTGTTTTGCAATCTTTGGGTGATAGTAACTCATGAACTAGGTTACCAATGTGTAACAATCATATTTCAAGAATAAAGTTGTGATTTTTTTATATTATTATTATTATCTATTAGCTACGAGTATTGACACCTAATGCCTGGAATTTTGACATCTTGATAGCATGGATAATTTCGAAAAATGTTTCTAGTAATGTTAACATAATAACTATCATTACATGTCTTCACTTTTTTCACCATAATAGACCCGTGATATGGACTCATCACACAACTTCATATGCTATGTCCCAACAAGTTCAAACCGGTTGAACCTACCTCATAGTGTGGTTATTAAGGACAAGTTGCTTGATATATAACTCGATAGCATAGACCACGTTGCGCTTCTAAAAGAATCCTCAAGTGTCAAAAAAACTTCACAATATGTTCTACTATAAAGCCTTTTGGGATACCCGAAATAATATATGTATCATTGATGACTTTTAAAGTATGACAAGATCCAGAGGGAAAGGAAATCAATGGAAGAGTGATCCACCAATGAGAACCTAGAATTTAGCATCGGATGAGTTAGAGTCTAGGAAATTGAAAGCCTATAATTTTAATTAGTGATGAAGGACATCACATAGGTAATTATATTTTCATGTAGAATAATCTTGTTAATTCAAATTTAAACTACATAATATGAAAGGCATACCATAAATTTTTCCACGTAAGTCCAAACAACCTATAAAAAATGGAAAACCTTCTTTTTCCATGGGAAATAATTTACCTTTCCTTTTTCAAGGCAATCTAAATCACAAAAAAATATGAACTATGCTGCACACATTCTTGGATAATGTGAAAGTGGAAAAGGAATACCCCTACACAAGTGATGCACACATGTACATTTGAACACTAATAGATTTTTGTAGTTGAAATGCAATGCTTGTTTTTCATTTAAATGTAGGGTTTTTTAAAGCAGGGAGAAATAATGGTCGCCAAATTAATAAGCGTTTCTTTGGGAAAAAATTTAAATCTTGTATTGGGTGATGAAGATAATAGAGGGTATTGAATCTTGATTCTTGACATCTAGAGAGAACCATACAGACCTAACACAATCCAATAGAATTGACCAAAAAAACCCAAATAGAGTCAACCCTACTATAGGAGGAAAGGGCTACACGGTAAGAACTTACCATTTTGCAAGAGCGGCGAGGGCGAATGTTGTTGCGAAGGCGAGGCGCGACACCGAGAGCGAATCTTGTGAGGGCAAGGCTGTTGCTGGCGAAGCGAATACGGGGGCGAATGTTGTTGAAAAATTTGAGAATCCGGAGTGAATCTTTGAGTGCCAGGCGAAACGAAATCTTTGACCTGTAAAAGCTCGAGACGAATCTTGTTCTACTTGAGGCGAGAGGCGAATCACGGGCGGAATGGTGAAGCGGAGGCGAATGCGCGCGTGACATCGGGCGTTAATGTAGCACACATGTGCATTTGAACACTAATAGATTTTTTTAGTTGAAATGCAATGCTTGTTTTCATTTAAATGTAGGGTTTTTAAAGCAGGGAGAAATAATGGCTGCCAAATTAATAAGCGTTTCTTTGGGAAAAATTTAAATCTTGTATTGGGTGATGAAGATAATATAGGGTATTGAATCTTGATTCTTGACATCTAGAGAGAACCCTACAGCCTAACACAATCCAATGGAATTGACCAAAAAAACCCAAATAGAGTCAACCCTACTATAGGAGGAAGGGCCTACAGTAAGAACTTGCCATTTTGCAAGAGCTGAGGGCGAATGCTGTTCTGCAAGAGCTGAGGGCGAACGCTGAGGGTGAATGCTGAGGGCAAATCCTGTTCTGCAAGAGCTGAGCGCGAATGCTGAGGGCAAATGCTGTTCTACAAGAGCAGAGGGCGAATGCGCGCGTGATATCAAACGTAGCTATTGCGAAAAATACGAAACATTTTTATGTAGCGCGCATATAAGTTTCGAATTTTTATGTAGCGCCCATATAAGTTTGGTATTTTTATGTAGTGCGAAAATAACTGTCGCTATACCGACGGCGGAAAAGGCGTCGCTATTAGGACGGTGCCTCCAAACGTCGCAATGGCGACACCTAGACATTGTGTCGCCGTTGCGACGTTTAGAGTCGTCTCAATAGCGACGCTTTGGGCCATGGTGTCGCAATTGCGGCGTCTTCCTTTAAACGTCGTAATTGCGACACTAGTCTAAGTGTCGGTATTACGACACTTTTCTATAGACGTCGGTATAGCGACGGTTTCGGGCGGGATGGAAAAAATTTGGGAAAATTTCCGACATTTGGTCAAAAGCGTCGGAAACAGGTGTCGGAATTTCCGTGAAATGTAGTAGTGACCCTTAGCAGATTAGGTGTCCAACATCCCCCTCTTAATCCGAAGGGGTATACAAGAGTCCAAGAAGATAGTTAAAATACAAAAATGAAAAAATGCATGGCAGCAATTGGTTGACTATGCTCTCTGAAATGATCGTATAAGGTGGAAGAACTCGAGGTCTCAACTGGCGATGGTTTAAGGATGACCACCAACATTGAAATACTCAGTGCGGTTCCTAGTACAATTCTAGATCTAGCCAGAAGTTGAAGTCTTATGTCATAGGAAGTGCTCCCAAATTCTTGGAAAATGGAGACCATTGAAGTATCAACTTAGAACACTTAGTGCAATTCCTGAAATAGTTCCAAATTTGGCTAGAAGCTGAAGTATTCTGCTAGAGGAAGTGTTATGAAAATAGATAACATTGAGGTCTCAAACTTCTAGTGATTTAAGGAAGGCCACCAACCAAAATGAATTCTCATGGGGAATTTCTTTATCTTTGGATACAATTATGAGTCTGGGTATGGATGACTCTAAATCTAGGCTTAGGTAGTAGGTTAAGATTGTGGCCCAAACTCGCTTGATGTATTTTTTAAGCTTGTATATGATCATCAATTCCCCCCTGTAGATACAAGGTGATAAGATGAAGAAATATCACCTGTAAGACATGTAAATACATAAGAAAAAATTATGTGGTATGAACAAAATATCTAATTGTTTGTTGAAGCCAATTTCCAAGAAGCGATCCTGCCAAAGTGAATCGTCGTTCTTATAGGGGGATTGTTTATGAAGCATATTTTTGAATGATGACTATTTTTATGACAATACTCACATGGGTGAAGATCAAAACAACGATCTTTCATGTGGCCAACTCAATTATACTGTTTCCATTTGAAAATCTGTGGTTGTGAATGAGGAACAGGAATATGCGAAGATGAGTTGTCCTGAATAAATCCAACACTCTGAAATTTGATGGGCTTTGATTAATATAGAATACAAAAGCAAACAACCTTGTCCTATTCAAGATTTATTATGTTTTTTTGTTGATAAGCTCTTCCCAAGGTCTGATGATGGGCTTGGGAAGTGCAGAATGAATTTTCTACATTTGCATGCAATTTTTCTTTTGCATTGGGCATTAAATCAACCTCAACCTCACTGATTTGATTATTTTCTACCTGTTGATGGGATTTACCTTAATATTAAAAAATGAGATTGTTCTGAACAAAAACAAGTTAGAATGATGTATTTTATATTGCAACTTGTCTTGTTCTAGTTGTGATTCGAGTTTCAAAAACTCGATCTTTTATTGTGCATTTTGCAGACAAGTTCTAATAGCTGAGAGATTTTCCTTGATTATTGTGATTGTGATTTTAGTATTAGTCATTATTAGAGTTCTCAATAACTCTAATAAATTGTCAATTTGAGTCATTTCAAAACTTCAAAAAAAAATCTTGCAACTCCACCCTTTAACAATCTATAAATCACAAAATAATGAGGAAAATAAATACCAACATGAGGTCTCAACACATCATGAATGGGAGGAAAAACCAAGCGTCATAAGAGACTTCAAAACACATACAACGGTGATTCGAGTTCAACGCATATATAATGGTGAATTTCCAATGATGAATGTACTAGAGTTCATGACCAACATATACACTAGAGTTCACTGACACATATACAACTATGATTTGAATTCAATGCATATATAATGGTGAATTTCTAATGATGAATGTACTAGAGTTCATAATCAACACATACACTAGAGTTCAATAGTGAATATCCAATGGATATACTAGATTTCAACAATGAATGTCCAATTCCATACCATGCTTTAGTTTTGAACTGATATTATATGCGCGTAGAGAATAATATATGAATGTTGATATGTTAAAGATCAACCAATTCCAAACTTTGTCTTATGGTTTTAAAACTCTATGACTTATATCACCTCCTCGTGCAAGCATATCAGTGGAAAAAAATCCCGCCAGAATGTATGCATACGAAAAAAATGGGAGAGCTATTCGCATACACCAACCACTAGAGAAGTTTCTTGTCTTTTCTCTTATGTTTTATTCTCAGTGCAATATTCTTAGAGGTTTTCATTCAAAGGGTATTAAACCATCCACTAGCTACACACCAACGTGCCTCCCCAACGTGTCAGGTGAAAGACTTGTTGAAAGACAAAATATCTGTTGGAAAAATGACCTTAATCTTTATAGTAGTGGAAAAAATATGGATGTTTGTGTGTTTGGGTCAACTTTGACTCTTGTGAATGCTACGTCTCCCAAAAAAAATGATGTTTCTTGAGTAGCAGGATTATTGGCTTAAGACTTGGCACATCGGTCGATCGTTCTTATTAATAGTACACGCCTTGCTTGTGTTCTTGGGTATTTACACACATGGTAATGAAGAATCCATGTAAGTCACATTGAAGACGGTGAGGTAGCGTATTGCATCGAAAGACATTGTTGAATAGAAAAACATAGCACCAATGGCGGAATGGGAATTTTGTGTTAGATGTTGAAGCATATACCTCAATGGCAGAGTTACCATCAATTCAATGTAATTGAAATCTTGAATGTTGGTAAGTTCTTTAACCATGTTGTTCTTTCAAATGAATATATATATTTCAAATGAATATATCTCTATTGCATCCACGGGGGAATTTAGGCCAGTCATTGACCAAGAATGATTTACAAGGTTTTCATCCTTGCTCTCCTAACCTCTCGAGCATGCAAACCCTCAGTCTGTTTATTGCAAGAACCTTCAAGGAGCATGGATTTAGGCCATCTTAAAGTTGGATATTTCTATGATTCCAATGTGTATTTCAGGACAAGCCTGACAGGGAGCACAAATTATTAGGCCAACGTATTTTAGGATTGGGATGAAAAGGATTTTTAATTAGATTAATACCAAGAAAACACAACTTAACATTCTTTGTGTTCGCTGGCATACATTGAGTGTATGGGAAAGATGTTATTATGATTGGCATACTGGTGTATAGAGAATGACTAGAAAACTAATGGCTTAAACTTGAGTAGGGAAAGAATTCTGCCACTCTGATATCATGTTAAGCACACATGAAAATGTAGACAAAATTTAGATAATTTTTGAATGAATTTTATTCACAAAGATATACATTTTATACATTGTCTAATGACCCTTGGTTTTAATATTCCAAGTGATCTCTTGGAATCCATTGACTATTCATATTCCACACCATAACCCTTAGTAGATTAGGTTTTCAACACACACAATGATCTACTTTTATCCTTGTGAAGGTGAGTCCCTATATATATATATATATATGTATCAAATTTTTTATACTAGATCCTTGGTGATTACTTTAACTAATAAAAGAAATTTTTCAACTTGCATACCGACTTTTTCTTACACTTCATTACAAATCATGTTAAACTAATTATTACAATGAGAGTCGGGGGTGGTGATTCAGTGTAATGGCCAATTTTAATCAACTTAAACAATTTAACAATCAATCAAAACAATAAACATAATCATGCATCATTAAAGATCATCATCATATCAACACTTGAAAACACAAGATGTACGTGGAAACTCTTACGAGAGAAAGCCAAAATTCTTTATCAGCCTCAGATTTTGATTACATTAATTTGCAGGCACCAACCTGCTAGAGAAACCAAACCCCAAAATAGATTTGTAGGCAACAACCACCAAATATGTGCTGACACCAACTTGCTGGGATAAAACCTCATTGAACCACCAACCTATGAAATGTGCAAGCACCAACTTGCAGTAGGATTCAACCTGATCAAGGAAGAAACCTTTGAAATACGGTGGAAAATTTTTCACAATATTTTAAATTGGATACATAAGCTCAAAAAGGAATCAATCCAACCTATTTTTCAATGATCAGTCTACAACATCTTCCACATATCAAAACATGTTCATGAGTTCTAGAGCATATTGACAATAGCCATGACCTCCTCTTCTCAAAAAATTGTCTTCATGACTGCGCAGGCCCGCCCTTTCAAATCACAAGAAAATTCTAACCATTTCCCCATTTTAAAATTAAATTTGGCCCTCAAAATAGCCCATACAAAAATTATAAACTCAATTGTCCTATAGAATGCGCCTTTCTAGTCTGCTAGCTACAAAATGCACCTTTCAGGCCCATGTTCGACAAAATGCACACTTGTGGTATATTAATAGCTTGAAAAAATGTAGTTCTGAGGGGAAAAAAAATTCAGCGAGCCCGACCGAAATCAAATCTGTGACCTCCCATGGTGCGAAAAAACTTAACATCAACTGTGCTGTCATATTACTTGGTAAATTAAATCAAACGAAACTGTTAAAAATTACATCAATCAAACTTGCCAACACCCACGGGGCCAATCAGATCACACAACAAAGATCCACTTCAACACCTACAATGCTAATCAAATCCTTCTAGCAGGTCTATGACATCTTAGATAGAGAAAATTATAAGTACAAATAACGTCATGACTAACAACAGGCGCCACACAAGTTCCAGGTAGATGACAAAGTATGGTTACATTTGCAGAAGGAGCATCTCTCTTGAGCCTACCACAAGATTCTCCCACTCCAATATGAACCTTACACCATCACTAACGCTATAGGGGAGAATTATTTTGAGCTTAGAATTCCACCATTCCTTGGTTTGCACCCAGTACTCAATGTGGACCAGTTGCGGCCATACTTTCCCCCATTGCTGGACACATTAGACATTGTTGAGAAGTTGATACCAACAGAGATAAACTCAAGCTCCATCGAACATGCAAAGAATAATAAGATCATGGACACACATATCATGAACACTCTCTAGCAGAGGATCCAATTGTATGGATTTGTCAAAGTTGGCCAACTCCTTCACTAGGGCAAGTGGTTCACCAGGGACCAGGTTCAATAGAAATTTCCTCACCTCATGGAGTCTCTGCACGCAATGGGGACCATTGCCTCCTAATGGGGGAGGAGTGATCAAGGTGTATATATGTTTCCACCCACCTATTCCACCAAGGCATCCAGTCAGTTTCATTAGTTTCCTTAATTATAGGACAATTTATTTTTTTTTGGACAGTTTTTTGGGTCCTAAACTTCCAGAGTTGTTTTGACCCCCTAAACGAATTTTTTTTGAGGTATGCAGTAGGACCATAAGAATAGGTGGTCCTGCTAAAAATCCCTTAGTACTCAGGGATATATTTCTAAGGAGGTGTCATAACGAAGATCATATGACCAAGTTACGACCCTGGGAAGTTGGTTGCCCAACTAACCCCAACAGGGCCCACAAACTCTTGGTGTTCCATCTCTCAGGATTAGGCTTTTGGTTGTTTAAAGTTTCCCTTTGATGTTAAATAATAAAAAGGTGCTTGAGCCTCATTGTAACACAATTCAAAGGCATGTAGCTTCCACATTTGTTCTCAGAGATAAGCTACCATCGCTCATACTAGTTTATTTCCATTTTGTATGTAAGCATATTTCAATTCGTTGATATTAATGAAATGAAGATTTATTTCTATTGCATATTTGTGTTTATGTTTATATTTTTATTCTGTTGTGTTCCTGCATAAGTTTGGATCAGTGGTATCAGAGCAATATTCTCTTTCTATGTTTTTCTTTGCATGTCCCCAACGAGGTCAAGGTATAAGCAGTTAGGGCTTGAACTGGTTGAACCTTTGAAAGACCAACCCCACAAACCCTGACGACCTCCCATGGAGGAAGAAAATAAATACGAGGGAGTAGGAGATGCTTTCAAAATATTGCTCGAATAATCAATCGAGCGAAAAAGGAACGTGATGATGGACAACTTTACCCAGATCCTTCGGCAACTACCCACATGCGACACATCTTCATCCAGTAGCCCCTCTGGGAGTAGCACTCCCTTTAAGGTAAAATTCAAATTTGACATCCCCATATTAGAAGGCCATATAAATGCAGATGCCTCAGATAAATGGTTAAATATTTTGGGAGGATATATTTCAATTCATGATTTTTCCAATAGGGAAAATATTACTTTTGCACTGCTCAAAGTCGCCCTCCACGTCAAGAATTGGTGAGAAACATACTGTGAGAAGAAGGATGAGAGGGAGCGGTTATTGTTTTTAGCCACACCCACTTTGAATTCCTTCTCAAATTCCATCAAGGAGCATTATTACCATGTTGATAGTTATGAAGATAAATATGTAAAGTGCACCACACTGCGGAAAGGAAGGGACTAAGACATGCCATAGTTCACAATTTTTTTTCATACCCTTCGCACGAAGTTGAGTATCAAGGATTATTATTTGCATCTCGTACTCAAGTACTTTGGCTATCTACATAAGTACATATAGGATGATATGGAGTTCCTAGAAATTTCCTCTCTTGATAGGGCTTATCGATATGCTTTCAAGATCGAGCAAAATTTTAAATAGAAGAAGAGAGAATTTGGATCTGTGAATATGAAGAAAGGGAAAGGTGCCCCCAAACCGCAGAACAAAGGACAAATCCAAGGCGTTGTGACCTAGGACAACCCACATGTTATATGCCATTTTATCGCATCTGGTCAATATGCCTTCAAACTAGGATCATTCACATCCTTGAACACCTTTTCATCATCCCTACATAAATCCCTAAGCATGACTCTCTCAAAACCTTAGATTTATTCCTTTAACTACTTCATTCGGTGTTTTTTAGTCCCAATGCACCCTGGCCCTTTAGAGACTAGTTTTCACCAGTAGGTTGGCCCTCACTAGATGTGCGTTGATCAACAATAGTTTGCCCCATGCTGGGGGTGCATTGATTCTAGAAATTTAGGAAAAATAAAAAGAATCCTAAAGCTTCTAGAGGTTATTATAACTATTTACATTGGATGAAAGTCTCGAATCCTATCATATCCTACCTTGGATATTTCACCCCTTATCCCTTGAGCTCATCCTCCCATCAAGAGTGGACCTCAATCCTAGATTGGTAAATGGATGAGAACTATTAACCTACTATCCTCTTCTATATATTTCCTGCCATCCACAAGCTAGAAGTTGGATTTTGGAAATAGATTCTACCCTCATTATTTTGCTATGAGAGTCATTATTCCATGCATTAGGGTGACATATAGGTACACATTGTGGCAAGGAAGGACAATTCAACTTGGAGGAGCTCTTCTGCAAGATCAACTTCTATATTTGGTTGTAACTCTCTCCATTTCTATTAATACAAAGAGTTCATTGTTTTCCTATATGTGATGTTATGATTTCATGTATTTTAATGCCATGTTGATCCATTGAATAAATTTATTGGATGATTCTACATATATTTTGTAGATCGATGGCTTGTGTTGTTTAATTTTGTAGGTTCTAATTATAGTGATCATAGCTAGGATTGGAGCGTACAAGCCAGAGAGGGGAGAAGCTCATGACATATACCAGATAGGATTCATCCCATTTTCCATTTATTTTAATGAATACATTAGCTTCTTTTCTTTCTGTTGTTCTAGATTAGGCCATCGAGTCTAGGGAAGATACTTATGTCCACAGTCGTATATTCCATATAACAAATTGGAAATTCCACTAGGGAATGGTGTATTCCCTTGGTTGTTTCATTTTACTTATTTTTTGTTCTACCTCTTCTTCAGACCTTAAATTTCTTATTCAGTCAAGAACATACCTAGGAATACCCTTTCATTGAGTTTCAATTGCATTTTTTTTTTGGAACCTTGCATCCCTTGGTCAATGCTCCCTTTGTTCTAGAGACAGAGCATTACAACACTCTGATCATTCTTTTTTCTTGCATTTCATGGCACTAGTGCCCCTCTAGCACCTACGTTGACCCCTTTTC
The DNA here is from genome assembly GCA_034641835.2 of Pinus albicaulis. NCBI lineage: Eukaryota > Viridiplantae > Streptophyta > Pinopsida > Pinales > Pinaceae > Pinus > Pinus albicaulis. The sequence continues at coordinate 839,338,469 of CM076575.1, forward strand.
AAGCACAAAGTTTCTTTCTTTGATTTTTTCTCTGTCCAGTTTTGTTCCAGCCACTCTTCCTTAGTCTTTGAGAGTACCTTGTACTCTCTCAAAATACTCTATTTGGTTTTCTTTTCATATTGAGTTCCTTTTATAATAATTTGTTTAGATTTTTATTTGTTCTTGTCAATAAGGTCATTAGAAAATTTATTGATTTTTGGATTGCTTGAATGATCCAAGATCTTTTACTTCAAGGATGCATTCATAATTACATATAATAGAGCATGTTAACCAAGTAAATTAAATCACATAAAAAGAAGCAGAAAAACATAAGCAATAGATGAGATCAAAGACACAATGATTTGATTACGGAGTTCGTCCAAAGTAAGTTACGTCTTCAGGCCCTGCTCAATAGTGGGGAGGCTTTATTTTATTAAGTGGCATCAAAGAAATCCGTTATAAGAAACTTTACAAAAAGGACCCTTATACCTTCAATTCGGAAGATTCCCTAAAAATGGAGAGCTCAATTGGAGAAACAGATGTCAGCACTGGATTCATGTTGTGAAATTGTGCAAACTAAACTATAATTTTTTCTAATTTTTTCATTGACACCTCTGGTCATCAAAGGGAATATTTTCACCGTCTAGCTTATCCCTACGCTAATGGTTCCGCTCCTCCTCTGCTAGTCTTCCTAGTTCGAATGGTTTGAGGTGTTCATATATAAAATTATGGATGGATTTTACCAAGAAGGGTCATTGGCTCGTTGGTTAAAGTGCAAGATGCCTGCGGGGCAGTCAGGGGTTCCAACCCCACTGATCCCCTATTCAGTGCACTTTTTTTTTGTTGACCCATGTTAAATTTGAAATGTGTTAATTGGAGGCACCCAGGAGGCGGTTTGATTAGGCTGGACAGGTGGGTTCAAGCTCCGTCGGCTTCGATCTTGTTGACATGTGGCAACAGTCGGCGAGTGGGCATGGTTCCGAAGGCAGGCGACCCACCTGGCACATTATATATGTATACAATATATGTTTATTGGCGTGGAGTTTGATGGGAGTGGTGACCCATCAACACATTTCAGACTTTAGCTATGATATTTATATTAATACAATGTGGGGGTGGTGGGGTGGCAGCCCGCCACCCCTATATTATATATTGTTTTTATATTTTTACAACAATATAGAAATTTTAAAATCATCGTAAAATAAGGGTTACTAGTAAAATTAAGTACATGAAAAATTCTCCTATCCAATGGCTGGATTCCATGCATTGGGTTGCTGCCAATTTGTTGCCTCATTAAGCCTACCACTTGGCCAAGTTTGACCAAAAATTTGACCAGCTATAACTTGACCATACGAACTCATATTTGAGTTCCATTCGCACTGATGGAATTAAGGCGACAAGCACTACGATCTGGTCTTGGTTCCACTTCCATATGATGACTTCGCTTTTTGAGATATTTTCAATACCATTTGTACTTTTGAATACTTTTGGATCATTCCTCCCCATTGAGGAGATTTAAGTACTCTAAAATCATGAACACATCCTGCACACTTCTTGTGTCTTCTTCAATCCATACTTTAAACATCTGCATTGCATGCCAATCTGGTATATTCTTCGCAATCACATACAAAACCATAGATGACTCAAACAACCCCATACTTTCCAAGAGTTTATAACACACACTCTTTGGTCAATTTTACATTATAATAGAAACCAATACCCCAACTATCAACAAAAGGCCAAAAAAAAATAATAAGTCATGGAAAATACATCATCACCTTTACAATTATTCATAATGCATGATTTACAATTTATCGCCATGACAAGTGACTATACCTAGTAAAACCATCTCTTACCCAACAAATTGAATGGGTCATCTCCCTATGGCATATTTTCTTATTGAATATCTTCACCAACTAGTTTCTTCATAGGTGCTTCCACGACTTGGAGTGTCTGACATGCCACTTTCTAGTGTCCATCCTCATTGTAGTGACTACAATGATTCTTTCTCCTCCCAACTTTCTGTACATATTGAAATGCTTTCTCTAGGTGCACCTATGATAAGTTCCCATGGAAGCCTCACTATCACTTGAATGTGATTCTCTCATCATCTGTCATTGGTTGGTCACTGGCTGTCTTGGAGCATTCCCCAACCTCTTTCCTGACATATCCAAGTCCTGCATAACGAGGAAATTCCTCCACTTTGATGGGATTCACAATGCCTTGGCCATTAATGTCAAGGCCCTTTGCTTGATAACACATTTTCTTCTATAATTTTGATCCAATTCCTATAGTATGTCTCTCAAAAGAAGTGAAATCATCATCATAAAAAGTAGATGAAATTGAATAACCACTTTTTACCTCAGGCTTATTATGCTGCAATGTTTCGAAGGCATCCTCCTTGGCTTGTAAATGATGTTGCAACCTTTATTTCTCCTTCTCTACTTATTATAGGAGTCTCCTAAGTTCATCATTACACACATTAATTCTTTGGTTGATTTCTTCGAGTTCTTGGAACCATGCTGCATTTGGTGCCCTTTTCATCTTTGGTACAACATCTGTTGAAATATTTGTCTAATCACTTGAATTAGAATCCAAATCGATGGGTCCATCTGCTACAATCCCAAGGGTTGCAATCTTCTTTTAGTCACCTGAATATAATCCCAAGTCAATTGGTCCACCTGCTGCAAATCTCATAATTGTGATCTTCTCATCATCCTATGATTCATATTCTTGGTCTTGTTGCATGGTTGCAACTATCTGTTGCTTCTCTTTTCTGTTTATGCTCTTATGTCTCAATTCTGGATGCAGTTTCCAACAATTCTCCTCATCGTGCCCTTATTTCTCACAATGACTACAAGAGGTTCTTTCTTATATCCTCTTGGTTGCTACTACCTTCTTTAGGCAGTCATCTTTCTCATGATTCTCCTTGATTTCAAGATGTACAACCTTCACACTAGCTTCATTAAGAGTTTTAGGTTCAAATAATAATAACAGACACAAATAACTATGCAAAGAGTCAATATATTTCATCAACGTCTTAGGAGTGTGTAGTGGAACATTCAATGTTAGTGCTTGTTTCCTAAAATCCTCTGTAAAATTATGAACATTTTGACCTTTACTTTGTTTCAGATGTTTCCATTCCATAATGGCTTACTATATATAACCCAATGGGTAAAATTTTCCCCTTAAAGTAGAAATGAACTCAGACCAAGATGAAAGAATTTTATGACTATTCTTACCACCCTGCTACAACTTTCCTTCTCAGCACATGAGAGCAGTGCCACTCAATCAAAGAGATGCTAGCTGGATCTTGGCTTCATCTTCTTTAATTTGTTATATGCAGCAATACACTTCAACTTGTCTTATCAAGTCATCTAGTTTTTCTACATTAGATTCTCCACTAAATACAAGTAAATCAAATTTGATATCCATCTTGAAAAATTATTTTTAGATGCATTCCTCTGATTCCTGTTATAATGTTGAGAAGAGCAAGAAGAATAAGAAGAAATTTCACTGGTGAATGGAGAGGGAGGAGGTTCTCCTCCTCCACCTTCATGGTGTACTGATGCATGGTCCTCGGGCTCTTTCTTCTCATGCTTGATTGTTTTCTCATATTCTGAAAACAAATTGTCAACTTTGTCTTCCATGTTGAAGAACATCTTGTGAAAATTTCACTCTTCTTCGTCTCGTGCATCATCATCTGCCATGTTTCATATTTTTGGTGCACACCCCACTTTGGGATCAAAGGACTTGAATTTCCTTTAACTTTTTGGAGATTTTTCCTAGTTAGCATAAACTCATGCAAATCGCATCAAAAAATACCTGCTCTGATACCAAACTTGATCCAAGATATTTCACTTCAAGCATGCATTTAGAATTACATATAACATAGCATGTTAACCAAGTAAATTAAGCCACATGTAAGAAGCAAAAAAACATAATAAATCATGAGATCTAAGACACAATTATTTGATTACGAAGTTCACCCAATGTGGGCTATGTCTCTGTGACCTTCTCAATCGTGGGGAGACCTTATTTTATTAAGTGGCTTCAAAGAAATCAGTCACAAGCAACTTTACAAAAAAATACCCTTATACCTCCAATCTGGATGATGGCCTGAAAATGGAGAGCTTAGCTAGATAAAGTGACATCACCACTAGATTCGTATCGTGAAATCATGCAAAATCAACTATAAATTTTTGAATTCTTTCACCGACACCTCTAGTTGTCTAAGGGAATATTTTCAGCATCTCACTTATTCCCCCACTCATGGTTTCGCTCCTCCTTCTGGTCAAGGTTCCACCACTCTTCCGCTGGGCTGCCTGATTCAAATGATTTGAGGTGTTCATGTATAAAATTATAGGTGGACTTTACCAATCGGGGTCATTGGCCCTTTGGTTAAAGCACCAAGTTGGGCACAAGGTAGTCAGGGGTTCCAACCCCATTGAACCCCTATTTGGTGCACTTGTTTTTTTTTACCCACGTTAAATTTGAAATGCGGTAGTTGGAGTCGCTATGGAGGCGGGTCGACCAGGCTACTCAGGAGGGTTCAAGCCCCTCTGCCTTTGGTCTTGTTGACATGTGGAAACATTTAGCGGGTGGGGGCGGGTGGCCCACCTGCCACATTATATATGTATACGATATATGTTTAATGGCATGGGGTTTGGCGAGGGTGGTAGCCTATGAACCTATTTTGGAATTTGGTTCTGATATTTATATTAATACAATGTCAGGGTGGTGGGGGTGGTAGCCCTCCACCCCTATATTATATATATTTTTTATTTTTTTACAACAATATAGACATTTTAAAATCAATGGAAAATAAGGGTCACTAGGAAAATTAAACACACGACAAATTTTCCTGTTTGGTGGTCGGATTTTGTGCTCTGGGTTGCTGCTAATTTTTTGCCTCGTTAGGCCTACCACTTGGCTAGATTTTACCAAAAATTTGACCAACTGTAACTTGAGCATAAGAAATTATATTTGAGTGTCATTCTCACCGTTGGAATCATGCAATGAGCACTACGATATGGTCCTGGTTCCACTTCCATCTGATGACTTTTACTATTGAGTTATTTTCAATGCCACTTGTACTTCTAGATCCTCCTGGATCATACATCCCCATTGAGGAGATTTTGGTCCTCCAAAAGCATGAACACATCTTGCCCACTTCCTATGTCTTTGTCAAGCCATAATTTCAACATGTGCATTGCATGCGAATTCGGTACATACTTTGCAATCACATACAAAACCATACATGAATGAAACAACCCCTTACTTTCCAAGAGTTTATAACACACACTCTTTGGTAAATTTTACATTATATTAGAAACCAATACCCCTACTATCAACAAAATGGAAAAAACATCATGATTGATTTAATAAGCAATGGAAAGCACATCATCACCTTTACAATTATTCGCAACACATGATTTACAAATTGTTGCCATGAAAAGCTAATATACCTAGTAAAACCATCTCTTACTCAACAAAGTGAATGGTTAATCTCCCTATGGAAGATTCAATTGTTGAATATCTTCACCAAATGGTTTCTTCATAGGTGCTTCTTAGGTCTGGAGTGTCTGACACACAGCTTTCTGGTGCCCATCCTCATTGTAGTAACTACAATGATTCTTTCTCCTCCAAACTTTTCGGATCGTCTTGGAACGCTTTATCCTGATGTGCCTCTGATAAGTGCTCGTGGAAGCCTCACTATCACTGGAACATGATTAATTTCTTTCATCATCTTTCATTGGTTGGTCACTGACTGTGTTGGAGCATTCCCCAACCTCTTTTATGACATATCCAAGCTTGCATAACGAGGAAATCCCTCCACTTCGATGGGATTCACAATTCCTTGGCCATTAATGTTGAGGAACTTTCCTTGATACCCCATTTTCTTCAATAATTTTGATCCAATTCTTGTAGTATGTATCTCAAAAGCAGTGAAATCATCATAATAAAAATTACATGAAATTTAAGAATAAATTTTTACCTCAGGCTTGTCATGCTGTAACTTTTCCAAGGCCTCCTCTTGGGCTTGTAACTAACTTTTCAACCTTTGTTTCTCCTTCTCCACTTCTTGTAGGAGTCTCCTTAGTTCATCATTCTCTGCCGGAATGATTTTTTTGATTTCTTCGAGTTCTTCGATCCATGCCGTATTTGGTGCCCTTTTCATCTTTGTTACAATATCTACTAAAATATTTGTCGCATCTCTCGAATCGATGGGTCCATCTACTGCAATCTCAAGGGATGCAATATTCATTTTTTCACCTGAAACTGATCCCGTGTCAATTTTTCTACCACCTGCAAATCTCGTATTTGTGATATTATCATCATCTTATGATTCAAATTCTTGGTCTTGTTACATGGTTGCAACTATCTTCTACTTATTTTTTCTATTGTTCCTCTTGAGTCTCAATTCTAGATGCGGTTTCCAACAATTCTCCTCATGATGCCCTTCTTTCTCACAATGAGTACAAGAGGATATTGCTTCTCTCCTCTTGGTCCTTGTTTCTTTCTTTGGTCGATCATCTTTCTCATTTGTCTCCCTTCTTTCGATATGTACAACCTTCACACTAGCTTCATCAAGATATTTAGGTTCAAATAATAATAATGAATGATGCAAATAACTATGCAAAGAGTCGATATATTTCATCAATGTCTTGGGAGTCTCTAGTGGAACATTCAATGCTAGTGCTTGTTTCCTAAACTCCTCTATAAAATTATCAACATTTTTACCTTTAATTTGTTTCAAATGTTTCCATTCCATCATGACTTTATGGCTGTAGCCCAATGGGTGAAATTTTCCCCTTAAAGCAGAAATGAACTCAGACCAAGATGAAAGAATTTTATCACTATTCTTACCACCCTACTACAACTTTCCTTCCCACCATACAAGAGCAGTTCCACTCAATAGAAGAGATGTTAGTTGGATCTTGGCTTCATCTTCTTCGATTTTTTGTAAGAGGCGATACACTTCAACCTGTCTTATCTAATTATCTGGATTTTCTACATTACATTCTCCACTAAATAAAGGTAAATAAAACTTGAAATCAAACTTGAAAAATGGATTTTTAGATGCATTCCTCTGATTCATGTTAGAATGATGAGAAGAGGAAGAAGAAGAATAAATTTCACTTGTGTATGGAGAGGGAGGAGGCTCTCCTGCTCCACCTTCATGGTGTACTGATGCATGGTCCTCAGGCTCTTTCTTCTCATATTATGGAAACAACTTGTCAACTTTGTATGACATGTTGAATAAAATCTTGTGAAAATTTCACTCTTCTTCGTCTCACGCATCATCATCTACAATGTTCCATATTCGTGGTGCATGGCCCACTTCAGGATCAAAGGACTTGATTTTTCCTTCACCTCTTTCGATATTTTTTCTGTTTAGCATATACTTGTGCAAATCATATTGAAAAAGACCTGCTCTGATACTGAACTTTATCCAAGATCTTTTAATTTAATGATGCATTTAGAATTACATATAACAGAGCATGTTAACCAAGTAAATTAAAATACATGAAAATAAGTGGAAAAAAATAAGTAATCATGAGATCAAAGACACAACAATTTTATTATGGAGTTCACCCAATGTGGGCTACGTCTCCGGGCCTTGCTCAATAGTGGGGAGGAATTATTTTATTAAACAGAATCAAAGAAATTAGTTACAAGAAACTTTGCAAAATTCACCCTTATACCTCCAATCCAGATGATGGCCTGAAAATGGAGAACTTAGCTAGATAAACAGACATCATCACTGGATTTGTGTCACAAAATCGTGCAAAATAGACTATAAATTTATCAAATTTTGTTCATTCGAAAAGTAGTTTTTAGCATGTCAGGTTCCACATCCAAAAATTGGTTGTATCTTGAACACCCGTCAAGTAAAGAAAAGATATCATATCCCAATACTACTTGTAAAATTTGTTCCATGGACGACATAGGGTAGCTATCCTTTTATGAGGTGCGATTAATATTTCAGAAATCGACACACAAGTAGATTTCCCCAGACTTCTTTCTGACTGGGACAAAATTTGACACCCAAGTTGAGTGTCACAACTTGTAGATAATCTGAGCATTCAACATCACCCTTAATTCTTTCTGGATAAGAGGTTCAAGCGTGGGATGCACTTTTCTTAGTTTCTGTTGAAATGGCTTGGCCCCTTTCTTTATTGGTATAACATGTTGGATGATTCTTGTGTCATAAGTTTTTAGTTCATCATATGTCCACGCGAATACATATTATTACTGATTTAATTGGTGTATGAAAGCTAGTCACTCTTGTGGTGTATAAAAATTACCGAGATTAGCATATTTCAAATCCTTCTATGTTCCCAAGTGAATTTGCTCATGTGACAATGTGGAACTATGAGTTTTGGCATTTGTAGGTCCCCAGAATCGATTTTGCAGGTCATATATATTTTCCAAATATACCACACCCTTGGGGATGAGGTTGTCTTTATTATTTCTAGCTGCATCATGCAACACTTCTTCATGATCGTCCTCATTGATCGTTGTGTCTTTCAATACATAAGCGCTTTCCATGAAAAGTATTATATGTTGGTCATCTTCAAAAACATGTAAATTAGTGACATTATCAACGATGGATGGTTTATAAATAATTTCAACAAAAAAACCATCCCTGATTAGTGACAACCTAGCAACAACATTGGATAATGCATCCGCAATTGCATTCTGTATTCTAGGGAAAAAAGTAATATTGAAAGCTTGGAAATGAGAAATTAAATGTCATACCTATTGTTGATAACTCTTTAGATGAGGAGAAACAAAATTAATGGTATTACGTACCTACCATACCACTATTTATGAATCACCTATTGATTTTAATAATTTAACATTGAGGTCAATGGATATTTTTACGCCCAAAATGAGTTCCTCATTGTTGAGAATCAACAAGATGATGAGCTTAGTGAAAAGTAAGCACCTTCACTAAGTGGGGCCCGCAGGCTATTTTTAGGTGTATGTCTATTTTTAGACATGGTGAGCATATTTTATAAGTTGCAGGATGCTATTTGTAGATGGTTGGTCAAATGTGAAAAATAGATGAAATTCTATTTTTAGAATATTGGGTGAAGTCTATTTATAGATCGTCAATCTAAAATTAGATGCATGTCGATTATTATTAGCCCTTAATAATAATCCGACAATAAATATCAACTTATTCTCTTGGAGCACTTTATTTCAATGAACAGATTTGGAAAATCAGTGGGCTGAAGGAATTATGCAATTCCTAGGGTGGTTGGTGACTCATGCATGGAGGACTCAGTTAGAACTGAAGTGACAAAGTTGTGACAGAGTTGGAAGAGTAGTTATGGGAGTTGTTATTTAGTTTAATTCAGTTAAGTGAGTTAAACTCAGTTGAGCTAGTTGTATCTAGTCTAACTGAAAGATACACTAGTGAGAGTTTAGTGAGTTAACTAGTTAATTAATTCACAACTAATAACTCACTTGCAATTGAACAAATACAACAGTTAACTACTTGTATGTCAGTTCCAGTGGAGACCCAGTGGAGAGATAGGTGAAAGGGTGAGATGGACTATGTATTGTGACTATAGTGATGCATTCAATGCATCTGACACACATTCGAGATTCCAATGAGGATTGCGTAGTCAAGGTAAGGCCAATTCAAATTCATTCAGGGGTCTTCTTCAACATGGATTGCGCAGTGGAGGTAGGCTATCAGGAGGCAAGAAATTGGTGCATAGATATGCAAATTTCTGCATGACAGTGTGTAATGATTGTTGATTGTACTGAGAGATTGATGTACTAAGATTTTTATGAGATTGTTACATGATTCCATTGATATACATAATATATGATAGTTGGGGTTTTTAGCTTTAATCTTTCCCGTTAAACAACTATGTTTATGTGCGGTTGATTTTCTTCATGTGTTTTGCAATTGGCGATTTAATTTTCGCAAAGAATTAAGTGGAAGGATTCTGTATTTAACATAAGATTAATTTGTTAGATCAAGAGAATTCAGTAATACTATCAGTATTAATAAATTTCTACATGGTATCAGAGTAGTGTTAATCACTGGAGATTGCAATAGTGAAGCAGTGCTGAGTTTTGTGCTGGTGGAAAATTCGAATTTGCTGCAAAAATTTCTTGGTGTGACAGTTGAGTATTCATTGAAATGTCTTTCAATGGGTTGTGGTTGGAGTATGCCCTTGATGGTAGCTCGAACTACATAGCTTGGAAGGACAGGATGGAGGCGGCGCTCGAAGATAGTGGACTGAAGGAGTTCATCGATAGTTATGTTCCTAAGCCTACTTCTAGCGATGCTACATTACTTGATGCATGGAAAAAGAAGGTAATGAAGACAAGAAAAATTCTGTTGGAAGGTGTGAAAGACCATATTGTGTCAAGACTTGTGGGAAAGCCACTCCATTTGCAATGTGGAAGGCTTTGACAGATCTTTTCCAAAGCAGCAGCAACCATAGGAAGTTGGTGCTGAAAGATAAGCTCAAAAAAATCAAAATGGAGAAGGGCAACAATATTCCAAAATATCTCATGAAGTTTGTCCAATGTAGGGATGAGCTGGGGAGTAGGGGAATTATAGTTGCGGATGATGACTTGGTGAGCTTGGCTCTCTTTGGGCTTCCGAAGAGTTGGCATAGTTATGAAGACCCTGTTAATGGACAGGAGAAACTGCCGGATTGGGAGCGACTTTGGTCGGATCTTGTGTAGGAGGAGATAAGGCGAAATACCAGGGATGGCTCTTCATCGAAGAATGATGATGAAGAGAATTGTGGTTTGCTGCCAAAGAAAGGACAGGGAAAGGGAAAGGGAATAAATTCCATCCAAAATCTGAGGCTAAAGGCAAGAAGTTGGATTTGTCCAAGGTGAAGTGTTTTCACTGTTACGAACATGGGCATCTCGCCATTAACTGCCCATAGAAAAAGAAGAACAAGAAGGTTGTTGGAGTTGTAGCTGGAGAGGCCTTAGCCTCACAATTTGAACTTGATTTCTCTTTGATCGCATGCTTAGTTTCAAGTGCTATGGGATCGGTGTGGTATCTTGATGGTGGTGCTTCCTTCCATATGACAGGAGACAAGGAGTTGTTTAGTGACTTGGAGGAGAAGGATCTTCAAATGCATATAGAGATGGGCGACGATGGTAGATACAGTGCGAACGGAACTGGAGCCATTACCTTTGAGAGGGAGTTAGGTAAACCATTTATGTTGAAATATTTTATGCATGTTCCAGGTCTGAAGAAGAACTTGGTCTCGGTCACTATGTTGGAGGACAGAGGTTATGACGTTGTTTTTAGAGAGGGAATATCTTTCCTGCGACATAAAACAATGGGTCAAAGAAAGAGGATAGGGATTCAAGTTAATAATCTCTACAAGCTGGAGGTAGATGGCTGCATTGCAATGATGGGAAAAACAGAAGAAGTGGTGAGCCGAGATGAGGGCGAATTATGGCACAGGAGATTGGGCCATCTTCACCATGTCACCTTGAAGATTTTGTAGTAGATTTATACTATACTTCCCAAGGGTACTCTTGCGCAGTCAGATCAGTGCAAGTGATTCACTATGGGTAAGTTTGTGAAGACCACCTTTCATGAGAAAGAGAACCGTGCCTCGGTGATCCTGGAGAGAATTCACACAGACGTGTGTGGACCTTTCTCGGTTGCTTCAGCAGCAAAACATAGATATTATGTTATTTTTGTTGATGACTATTCTCGTATATGTTGGATCTTCTTCATTCATAATAAGAGTGAAACATTCTCAAAGTTATGTGAGTTTAAATCATTGGTGGAGAAGGAGTCAGGGAAGCAAGTGAAGGCTCTGCAGAGTGAAAATGATGGTGAATATATCTCGAGCAAATTCAAATACTTATGTAGCAAAGAAGGAATTCGAAGAGAACTCATAGCGCCTCATAACCCACAACAGAATGGGGTTGCTGAGAGGAAGAATAGAACGATCGTGGGTGTTACACGAGCTATGATGCATGACTAGGGCCTACTGATGCACTTGTGGGCGGAAGCATGCAACACTGTGGTTTATGTGCAAAACCATTGTCCTAATAGAGTACTTGGCATGAGTACACCTGAAAAAATATTTTACTGGTAAGAAGCCTGATATTTCTCATTTGAATATTTTTGTCTCATTTGTTTACATTCATGTGAAAAAGGACGCCAGGAAGAAGCTGGAGCTAACTGCAGAAGTTGGGATATTTTTGGGGTATAAAGAAACACCCCATAATTATCGTGTGTATTTTCCAAACAGTCGAATGAATATGGTGCGATGGGATATAAAATTCAATGAGGTGAAGGCCATGAAGTTGTCGCTTGAGAGGGAGCTACACTTGCATGCAGAGGAGGAACTTCCTGTTCCCAAATATGAGCCTCTAGAGGTGGATCAGCCACAGGAGGAGATTCATGGAGTGGAGGAGTCCGCTCATGTAGAACCAAACATCAGAACAATCAGAAAGCATACCACAAAAGCTAAGAGACTGAAGCTTGATACGACACAGAATGTAGGATTCCCTACATCATACCGCAGACAAAGAAAATCACTTGATCGATTTACTGGATACATGGCTCTTATGAGCAAGTGTGTCATGACAGAGCCATCTTATTTTGAAGAAGCAATGCAGGAGCCCACAAGGGTAGATGCCATGGTGGAGGAATATGACTCCATTTTCAGAAACAATGCTTGGGAGATTGTTCCAAGGCCGGTGGGTAAATCAGTGGTAGGTTCAAGATGGATCTACAAGGTAAAGCAAGTTGTTGATGGGAGCGTCGAGAAGTATAAGGCAAGATTTATTTCCTGGGGCTTCTCACATATCAAGGGAATTGATTATGAAGAAACCTTTTCACTTGTCGCACGGTATTCTTCCATAAGGACCATCCTTTCTCTCTCAGCGTAGATGGGTTGGCACATTCATCAGATGGATGTGAAGACTACGTTCCTTAATGGGATCATTGAGGAAGAGGTGTACATTGAGCAGCCTGAAGGATTGGAGATCTTCAGCAGGGAGTCTTATGTGTGCAGACTCAAAAGCGCATTGTATGGGTTGAAGCAAGCACCACGTGCTTGGTAAACACAGATCGACAACTATTTCATCGGACTTGGCTTCACCAAGAGTGAGGTGGATGAAAACCTGTACCAAATTGTTGTGGAGGGTAAGCTTTTAATCATTGTTCTTTATGCTGATGATTTAATACTAACGGGTGATGAGCAGTTGATACACTCATGCAAGGCAGATCTTGCAAAGGAGTTTGAGATGAAGGATTTGGGCCTCCTTCATTATTTCCCTGGATTGGAAATATGGCAGTGAGAAGGTGAAATGTTTGTGTCTCAAGTAAAGTAGGCTCAGGAGATACTTGGTAAGTTTCACATGGAGGACTGCAAGCCCATGGATACTCCTCTTCCAGGAAATTGGAGGAAAGAGGATGCTACATCAACAGAGGTAGTGGATGCCATTGTTTATCGATAATTGGTGGGTTTGCTCATGTATTTAGTGAATACAAGACCGAACATATGCTATGCGTTGAACTAGCTTAGTGAAGCGATGGTTAAGCTTACCAAGCTCTTTTGGAAGGCAGGAAAGCATGTCCTGAGGTATCTCAGGGGCACATCTGAGTATGGCTTATGGTACAGACAGACGGATGAGGTGAAGTTGCATGGCTTCACAGATGCAGATTGGGCAGGAAATCCAACATACAGAAAGAGCACATCAGGAGGGGTTTCAGTATCGGATCTACCGCAGTTTCTTGGTACAGCAAGAAACCAAGATCTGTGGCACTCAGTTCAGCAAAAGCAGAATACATGGCAGCAAGTCAAGCTGCATGTGAGGCTATCTGGATGAGGAAGATCTTGGTCAGTTTGTTCGGTTCTCATTTAGATCCTACAATGATACATTGTGATAATCAGAGTTGCATTAAACTCTCGATTAATCCCGTGTTTCATGATAGATCTAAACATATTGATATCTAGTATCATCATATCAGAGATTGTGTGCAGCGGAAGATCATGTTGCTTCAGTACATTCTTACGGAAGATCAAGATGTAGATATTCTGACGAAGGCGCTCAGCAGGAGAAAATTCGAATACCATAGAGGCAGGATCGGGATGAAGGATAATCCCTATCTTGTTCAGAGGGAGTGTTTATATTCAACAAGATGATGAGCTTAGTGAAAAGTAAGCACCTTCACTAAGAGGGGCCCATAGGATATTTTTAGGTGTATGTCTATTTTTAGACATGGTGAGCATATTCTATAAGTTGCAGGATGCTATTTGTAGATGGTTGGTCAAATGTGAAAAATAGATGAAATTCTATTTTTAGAATATTGGGTGAAGTCTATTTATATATTGTCAATCTAAAATTAGATGCATGTCGATTATTATTAGCCCTTAATAATAATCTGACAGTAAATATCAACTTATTCTCTTGGAGCACTTTATTTTAGTGAACATATTTGGCAAATCAGTGGGCTGAAGGAATTATGCAATTCCTAGGGTGGTTGGTGACTCATGCATGGAGGACTCAGTTAGAAATGGAGTGGAAAAGTTGTGATAGAGTTGGAAGAGTAGTTATGGGAGTTGTTATTTAGTTTAACTCAGTTAAGTGAGTTAAAATCAGTTGAGCTAGTTGTATCTAGTCTAACTGAAAGATCCAATAGTGAGAGTTTAGTGAATTAATTAGTTAATTAATTCACAACTAATAAATCACTTGCAAATGAAAAAATACAGCAGTTAACTACTTGCATGTTAGTTCCAGTGGAGACCTAGTGGAGAGATAGGTGAAAGGGTGAGATGGACTATCTGTTGTGACTATAGTGATGCATTCAATGCATCTGACACACATTGGAGATGCCGATGAGGATTGCGCAGTCAAGGCAAGGCCAATTCGAATTCATTCAGGGGTCTTCTTCAGCAGGGATTGCGCAGTGGAGGCAGGCTGTCAGGAGGCAAGAAATTGGTGCATAGATATGCAAATTTATGCATGACAGTGTGTAATGATTGTTGATTTTACTGAGAGCTTGATGTACTAAGCTTTGTATGAGATTGTTACATGATTCCATTGAGATACATAATATATGATAGTTGGTGCTTTTAGCTTTAAGCTTTCCTGTTAAATAACTGTGTTTATGTGTGATATTTGATTTTCTTCATGTGTTTTGCAATTGGCGATTTAATCTCTGCAAAGAATTAAGTGGAAGGATTTTGTATTTAACATAAGATTAATTTTTTATATTAGGAGAATCCAGTAATACTATTAGTATTAATAAATTTCTACATTCATACTCAATAGTGTTTTTTTGCACTCGAAATCCAAGCGGCTTGAGATTAGGTATTTTATCTGCAGCAATTCTACTAGAACGCAACTGGATCCAGATATTTCATGTGTTTTTGAACCATAAAAGTAAATATTCCACAAATCATATGTACAAGGGTTGTGAACTACACTAGTACTAGTACTACTATTGCTACTACTAATTGTACATAAGTCATTTGCACCAGTTGTAATAAGAAGGAGCTCCAACTGTGTTTCTGGTGGGACTGGGGATAGTTGTGCAACATAGCACCCTAGTTTTGTCTCCAAGAAGAAATTGTCGAACACAAGTTCTATGAAATCTATAATCATATTGGCATTCTCACTTGAAGGAACACAGAGGTGTCCCAGGTGGCATAATAACTTGTCCTGGAGGTGAAATTCTAGAACTTTCTTAACTTCAAGGAGCATGTGGTATATGGTGTTGAATTCTAGATCACTCTTATAAAGATGTTGCCATTTCAAAGTCTCGTGTCCATAATATTTAAGCATAGTGGTTAGCAACGTGATCGATGGTTGGTTGAGGCAGACTGCAACATTGTTGATTCTACACTTCTTGTACTTAATGTTCAAATGTAATTGTTGCAGGTATGTGGACCATTTATGATGGCGATCGTTCTGCAACTTTCCTTATGTTTGTAGGAACTGCATGAGTTGGTGGTCTGTGTGGATGATTATTTCCTTCCCTAGAATGTAATGCTTCCATTTTCTTCAGTCCTGCACAATGGAATACATCTATTTGTCATAGGTGGGATACTTTCAAAGTGTATCTAAACATTTCTCGCTATGATATGCTACCAGATTCCCCTCTTGAGTAAGAACTACCCCTATAGCATAGTTTGAGGCATCTGTCTCAATCTCAAATGGTTGTTGCAAGTTTTTTAATGTGAGCACTTGTGCTGAGGAGAGGCAATGCTTCAACCCAAAAAATTCCTTTTGTTGGGATTAATACCAAACGAACTTTTCTTTTGCGTCACCCTTAGTGACTTGACTCAAAATCCAAGTGATATGAGAGAAACCCAACACTAACCTATAGTACAAATTAACAAGACCCATAAAGCTACAGAGCTCTATTAGAGTTGTTGGGTTTGGAAAATCTTGAATAATTTGAATCTTGGATGGGTCCACATGCACACCCCAATCATCAATGATGTACCCAAAATATTGAACCTGGTTTGTACCAAAAGTTCATTTCTCCAAATTGGCACACAATTTGTGTTGTCGCAGGGTTTGGAGGACCTGTCAAATATGGTGTAGGTGCTCTTTCCAACTATGGATGAATATGAGCATGTCATCCAAATAAAATACCACGAATGAGTTGGTGAAGGGATGCAATATGATGTCCATCAGCCTCATGAAGGTTGCTTGAGCATTCTTCAACCCGAAAGGCATGACCATCCATTTGAAAAGGCCCTCCTTGGATTTGAAGGAAGTCTTCCATACATTGGAGGGTTTGATTGGAACCTAGTTATAAATCGACTTCAAGTCAATCTTGCTAAAATATTTGACCCCTTGAGTTGTTCCATAAGGTCATCAATATGTGGGATTGAATACTTATTTCAGAAAGTGATCTTATTAATCGCCTGATAGTCAATACAAAGCCTCCAGGTTTTTTCCTTCTTCTGTACCAAACATGATCGAGCTCCCACAGGGTGATTAACTTGGCCTGATGTGCCATTTCTAAAACAACTCCTAAATCTGCCTCTTTATTTCATCATTCTCCATAATAGAGAATTAGTAGATTAGTCCATTTGGTAGCGACGTGCCTGGGGTCATATCGATGGAGTGATTTAATAGAGCATCGGTAGATTAGTCCATGTACTCCTCCATGACCTTGTCCATCTACTGTTGCCATGCGGAGGAGCCCTGTCTGGAGGCGTTGGATGTGTCCACAATATTGTTCTTTCCTTGAGGTTGAATCATAAGGAAGACAATTTTACTGGTCTGGGAAACGATCTCAGAGCATCACTTCACAAATATCAAAGAGTCGGAGGTAGGCGGTGCAACGTTCGGTATCTTGTATAACTTATTGCGAAAAGTAATAATAATAGTGCAAGGCCCAGACTCATATAGAACATGAAACTTCCACAAGTATGGTTGGCCTATTAATACACTACATACTTCAAGAGGAGAAATATCACACAATACCTCATCCGTGAAGGGCTGGATGTTGTAGGGAAGGTGATCAGGTGCTTAGTGTTAAGCTAAAAAATGGAAGTGATCATAATTGATTGGAAATTGAACGAAAGGGAAACTCTCATTGCCAATAATCCGTCGCAATTTGTTTCTTCGAAAACCGACTCTGTATGAGGAAGATAGAGCCTATTGTTTGTTTTCCTAAACAGCTAAAATTTTTGCAGAAAAGGACAGACGGTGACATGGCAACCTAGTCAACAAAAAAAGATATTATGGGAATTTCCTCCATTTCGCCCAATGACACTATTCCAATTGTCAATATGTGGTTGGGTGTTGAAGTTGGTGATTTGTTTTGTTTTCATTGGTTTGGGAGAGAGCCAATGGGAAGAGGACATGAGGTAAGCCCGGAGGTCGCCACGTGCCCCCCCCCCCCCTCTCCAAGGCCAAAATTATGGTAAAGTCCAAGGTAAAATTTTATTTATCAATGGTTTAATTTCATATATGGTCAAAGTCCGAATTATCAAACTATATCCTAAGGTCGAAATATTTTATGTCATATGGTATAGTTTTTGGTGCAAAATTATTATACCCGAAGAAGGGCGGAGGTCGGGGATTGACCCGGCGACCTCCCTCACACCAAAACAACCAACTACCAATAGACCACAACATTACAACTTATTATATAATTCTTTCGACTTATATTTCAATATAAATGGTTTGATCGGCAGGGGCAAGGAGGGGGGCAACCCCCTCACCACAGGACCGAAGGCGAGAGACCAGGAGCAGACTTATACTAATGGCAGAGATTAAAGTTTAATGCAGGTTTAGATTAACCCTAAAGAAATTTTTATGCACTAATCCTTATGTTAATTTGGATTTAATAATTGCGCCATTAGCGCATGTAATCTGCACTTATCCATTAGTTAAACCATACTTAGCTTTAATTAAACCCGAGTTTAATTCAACGGAGAGTTTGGTGGATTGTACCAATTTCTTCGGATCTCCAAAAATAGCGGTCCTAACTAGATTTTTTCCAGTTTTGGTGGGGTTTACTAGGCCAGAAGTGAGGAAGCGATAACTTTTGCAAAATTCGACTGAATTGGGCTCAAGAAGGGTCTATCCTAGATCATTTGGACATTCTGAACACATTGAAGCAGGTTTCAAGAGAAATAGAGGATTGCAAACAACATTTTTTTCACATTTGAGCTAATAGAGAGGCCCAAGCCATGGAAGTTGGACCCAGGAGATGTAGCCCAAGAGGGGTGAACTCCTTTATCAAAACACTTTGTTAATGGGTCATTTGATGTTTTGTTGTACATTTTATTTTTGTTGTTCAACATTATATTTAATTTCTAAATTTCTCATGAATTTAACATAAAACTTGATACATCTACCTGTTTAACACTCACAAACACCTCAAGAAACCTATTCACATGAAGCAAAAGATCAGCAAATTGTTTATAATTCTGAAGATGAAATTAGCACAACAAAACTAACATTCATATTCAGATCAGAAGGTGACACTATTGGATGACACGGAGATTGCGTCCTTGGTGAAGCCACCCGATGGTATATAGATGTAGGGGTGGTATGGTTGGTAGGCACAACCACTTCATGACCTCTATGGAAATGAGGTTATTTTGGCTTCCACTTTTGATAATGAACTACATCGGAGAACCCTTCACCCACATCTTTGAGTGGAAGAGACACTCCCCCTCCTCTAGATATTTAAACTCATTTTTTTGGAACTTGGTGGTGGAAACGGTGGTGCTGGGCTCCACATCAATAATATACTTCCCCTTTTCATTCCCATTGTTGGGTTATGACTCAGAGTTGGAACATGCATCTAACTTTGAATCCTTCAGCTTGGCCAATAGTGACTACTTGGCTTGACACTCACTCATGTTCTCAGTGGGGCTCTTATGGAACCCACACCATTTTCTTGTGTCCTTCTTTGTCTTTGTGGTGTTGTTATTTTCTTGTGGCTTGTGCAGAATTTCCCAGGTCACCCCGCCTTGCCTTTGCTCTTTGTTTTTTTGTTTGGGGGTGCCTTTCCCTTGCTTCTTTTGTTTAAACTTCTTCTCTATCTTGACAGTGTATTGATAGGTAGTGCCAAGTGGGGAGATGTTCAGAAACTCCATCTCTTCCTAGATTTACTTGTGCAGACATGCACTGTACTTGATTACCAGATGCCTCTCAGAATCCTTGATACCTAACTTCATGCAAAGGGTATGAAAAATATTTGTGAAATCTGACACGTCTTGGTTCCTTCCTTGCCGCAATGTGGTTCACTTTATGTATTTATCTTCGTAGCTCCTGAGAGCTTAATACTGCAACTTGATGGCATATAAGAAGGAATTCCAACTGGGTGTGGTTGAAAATAGTGAGGGTTACCTCTTTTCCTTCTTCTCATAGTAGGTTTCCCACTAGTCCTTGACATGGGGAGAAACTTTGAGGAGTGCAAAAGTAATCTTTTCCCTATTGGAAAAATCATGAACCGAAAATATCCTTCCAACAAATTTAACTATTCATTTACAAAATTTGCATCTATCAAGCCTTAAAATATGGGGATGTCAAATTTTACTTGTACCTTAAAGGGAGTGGCACTTCTAGAGTGGTTGTTATATGGAGATTTGTCTCCTGTGGGTAATCATTGAAGGATCTGGAAAAATTTTTCCATCATCGTGTTCCTTTGTCGCTCGAGGGATTCTTCGAGAAATATTTTGAAAGGATCTCATGCTCCCTCATCTTTATTTTATTCCACCATGAGAGACCGTTGAGGCTTGTGGGGCTGGTCTTGTAAAGGTTCAACCAGTTCGATCCCTAACTCCTTATATCCCGACCTCGTTGGGGACATGCAAATAAAAACAGAGAAAGAGTAGAATTATATGATACTAGTGATCTGAAATTATGAAGGAATGCAACAGAATACATATATAAACAAAAACACAGAGATGCAATAGAAATAAATCTTCATTTCATTAATATTAAATAATTGAAACATGCTTACATACAGAATGGAAATAAACTAGCTCGGGCAATGGTAGTTTATCTCTGAGAAGAGATGTGGCGGCTACATGCCTTTGAACTATGTTAAAATGAGGCTCAAGTGCATTTTTATTATTTAACATCAAATGGAAACCCCAAAAATCAAAAACCTAACCCTAGGATATGGAACGCTAAGAGTTTGTAGGCCCTGTTGGGGTTAGTTGGGCAGCCAATTTCCCAGGGTCATAACTTGGTCATATGATATCCTTTTGGTGCATACGATACATCGTTAGAAATATATCTCTGATTACTATATGATTTGTGATAGACCCTTTCTTAGGGATGTGGTACTACTACATACCTCGAAAAGACACCCTTTAGGGGGTCAAAACAACTTTGAAAGTTCAAGACCCGAAAAACTCCTAAAATAGTAAATTGTGCTATAATCAAGGAAACTTATGAAATTGATTGGAGCTCTAGGTGGAATAGGTGTATAGCCATAGATACCCACCTGGATCACCATCCATAGATGTCAGAATGTTACATCCACATTTTATTTGTAGTTTGAAATATTTGAGGGACATGACGTTGAAATATTTTTATAGGGGGGTATTCAAACATGGGTCTAATTTATTCCTCGGGAGGCATAAAATTTGTTAACGAGAGAGGGGGGAATGTTGATGAATTGATGGACATATTCCACATGAGTCATGAGTATTCCCTTAAAATTCCATTTAACATCCTCAAATTCTTAGAGGTAGAAATTCCTTGTTGATGATGGCCCCACTCAACCACCTATGTACATTGTTTATATGAGACTTAAATGAGTGTTGCCTCAAATGCTCTAGCTCCATCAAAGATTTATGAATCATGTCAGTGGTGTCTTGGAAATACTGAATACAACTCTTGAGTTTTGATCACTCTATTTTTATCATCGCTCCTCTCTTTTGATTTGTACTTGTTATAAAATGTACAAGCAATATATTAGGTCTCCATTGGTACGGGTATGGGAATCAGATAATTAATGCACACCTTAATTTATTAATGGAGTCCACTCACTATAATGTTCAAAGCTACTTAATTTGTTGGGATCGTCGTGCTGAGACAAACGATTTTAATTTTGGTTACAAGAGAGGCACGTTAAACCGGAAATTGGATTACAAAAGGTTATAGTTTAAAATATGCTCAAGAAATTAGAGTCATTATGTATCAACATAGTATAGAAGAAAAGTATATAATCTAATGCAAAGAGTGTATCCTTTTATTTTAAAAAAATCAAATAAACTTGTTCATCACAAAAACCAGTGAATTGGCACAAGTATCGTAGCAAGGATTGATCAAAGCTCAACTAAATGAAAATTATAATTGTCAGAAGCAAGCACAGTAGAAAACAAACTAAATCATACACAGCAATAAAATGAAGACAACATTTAACGTGGTTCACCCAACCAATCTGGGCTACATCCACCAAACAGAGGTATCGGAAATCTTATTACTCAACAGGAGATTACAACAGCAGATTTGCACATCTGCACTTCCTCTTCCTCACACCTCACACCATTTTCCTCTACAGGCTTACAATTTATAGATGTAGAGAAGAAACTGAATAGTAAATTATATCACAACAAAATAGGATAGAATATCTCCTCATCAGGATTTGATGCAATCAGTTTAGGAACAAATCCTATTGTTGGCATTATCCATGAGATTTTAGCCAAAATAATATGGAAAATCTCAACAATATCCACCTTGACAAAAATTACCCTGATACCTTGTTTCTTGTTTATTTTTTTCATTTTCTCTGCAAGCCAAGAGAAGCCAGACACCATCGTATCTTATCTAATAAAATTGGTTTCGTGAACATGTCTGCACAATTTTCCTTTGTATGCACTTTTTCAAGAGAGACTCCCCGTTCAGTGATAACCTCTCTTACAAAATGGTACTTTATAGGTATATGCTTTGATTTACTATGATAGGCTGGATTTTTAGCCAAGTGAATTTCACTTTGAATATCACAAAATAACTTTATGTTGTCTTGCAACCTACCAAACTCACCAAACAAACCTTTCAACCAAACAGCTTCTTTGCAAGAATCTGAAGCAGCTATATATTATGTTTCTGTAGTGGATAAAGCAACAATGTTTTATAGCTTTGACATCCGGCTAATAGCTCCACCTACAAGAGTAAAGACATATCCTGAAGTTGACCTTCTCTTATCCAAATCACCTACAAAATCAAAATCAACATATCCGCAAACAAATTCACTACTTTTGTTATAGGTGATACAATAATCACTTGTGCCTCTCAAATACCGAAGCACCCATTTCACTGCTGCCCAGTGTTCTTTTCCTGGATTTTCCATATACCTACTGAAAACCCCAATTTCATGTGGTATTTGGTCATGTACAAAACATCACATACATCAAAGTTCCTACTGCATTAGCATAAGGTATTTGAGACATATATTCCTTTTCTTCATTTGTATTAGGACATAAACTTGAAGAAAGCTTAAAATGGGAAGCTAAAGGGACTGAAACTGGCTTCACATTGTTCATACCAAACCTTAAGAGTATTTTCTCAATATACTTCTCTTGTGATAACCACAACTTACCATTTCTCCTGTCTCTAAAAATCTCCATGCCCAAAATCTGTCTTGCTGCTCCTAGATCTTTCATATCAAACATCCTAGCCATATGAACCTTTAACCTGTTGATCTCAGTTATGCTTTTGCTTGCTAAAAGCATATCGTCAACATACAACACTAAGATAATGAATATGCCATTACTTAATTTCTTAAAGTAAACACAATGATCATATTCACTTCTTATATAATTTTGGCTCATCATGAAAGAATCAAATTTCTTGTAACATTATTGAGGTGACTGCTTCAGACCATACAATGATTTCTTGAGCCTGCAGACAAATTTCTTGTTGCGATTTTGAGCAAACCCTTCAGGTTGTTCCATATAAATCTCTTCATCTAAATCTCCATGTAAGAATGCAGTCTTAACATCTAGTTGTTGTAATTCTAAATCAAGTAAAGCAACTAATGCTAAGACAATCCGAATTGAAACAATTTTAACAACTGGTGAAAATATCTCATGAAAATCAATTCCTGCTTTCTGAGAAAAACCTTTTCTGACCAGCCTCGCTTTGTACCTGTCTTCTTTATCATCAACACCCCTTTTCAATTTGTAAACCCATTTACATCCTACAGTTTTTCTGTCATTAGGAAGATCTACCAGATCCCATGTGGCATTCTTGTCTAATGCCTTCATCTCATCCTTCATAGCTTCTTTCTGCTTATCACTATTAGAACCTTCTACAGCTTCCTGATAGCATAAAGGTTCATCATCATTAGTGGTTAAAGCAACTGAAGTAACATAATCATCATACCTTTTAGGAGGATGTCTGATTCTTGTGGACCTTCTCAAAGATGTTTCTGGTTCTTCCACAATTTGTTGATTATTCTCTGTAGGAACTTCTTCATGATCTTCATCTAAAACTTGTTCATCTTTACTAACATCAGTATTTGAATTGGTTTCAAACTGAATATGTTGAAACTTAGGTACATTTTCCTGTTTCAATTTATTATCTACATCTGGATTATCAAGTCAAGATTCATTGAATTTAACATCTCTGTTAATGATGATATTGTGAGTTGTAGGATCCCACAACCTGTATCCCTTAATCCCATCACCATATCCAACAAAGATATATTTTTTGATTTAGGATCTAATTTAGAACGTTGATGTTTCGGAATTAGAGCATATGCATCACAACCAAAAATTTTCAGTTTAGAATATTCACAAGGATGACCTTTCCATACCTCTTGAGGAATTTTGCATCCTATTGCTATTGATGGTGATAGATTTATCAAATAGCAAGCCATAGATACTGCTTCTGTTCATAATTACTTCTATAAATTTGTGTTACTTAGCATACTTCTTGCTCTTTCTAAAAGAGTCCTATTCATGCATTCAACAACTCCATTTTGCTGAGGAGTATAAGCAGTAGTTCTATGTCTTTCAATCCCAACTTCCTTGCAATAATTATCAAATGCCTTTTAAGTAAACTCACCACCATTGTCAGTTCTTAAACATTTAATGGTTCTTCCAGTGATATTTTCTACTAATGCTCTAAACTGCTTGAAAACTATGAATACATCAGACTTTATTTTTTAAATTGTAGACCCATACTTTTCTAGAGAAATCATCTATAAAAGATACAAAATATGATGATCCTCCATATGAGGTTGTAGGAGATGGACCCCAAACATCAGAATGGATATAATCAAGGATTCCCTTACTAGTATGTTTTCCAGTTTTAAATTTTTGCTTGCTTTGTTTCCCATATATACAATGTTTGCAGAAATCTAACTTAAAAGATTTTAAACTAGGAAGTAACATACGATCAGATAAAAATTTTAAACCTCTTTCGCTCATATGGCCCAACCGTTGATGCCATAGTTGAATAGAATCACTGTCATTCTCAGATACAGTAGAAGTATGATCTGACTCTGTTCTTCCTTCTAACTGAAAAATATTTCCAACCTTCTTTGCTTTCAATACTAATAGGATTCCTTTGTAAATTTTCATTACTCCACCTTGAATAAAAGTTTTATATCCATTTGTGTCTAACACTCCTAGAGAAATAAGATTTTTCCTGAGTTCAGGTACATGTCTTACATCAGTTAAAATTTTGATTGTACCATCAAACATTTTAAGATGGATGCTGCCAAGTCCCACAACATTACATGAGAAATCATTGCCCATGTAAACAACTCCATCATTGATTGATTTATAATATTTAAACCAATCTTTATGAATGCACATGTGATTGGATGCACCAGAATCTAACAACCAATGTTGATCATGATTTAACAAATTAACTGATAAAACTTCATCACTTATACCTGAACCGGATGCCGAACCTGAACCTGTATCTGTCATGTTTGCCTCTTTATTTTCTATTGAAGAGTTTCCTTTGGATGATTGTTGTCTTTTCCAACAGTCCTTCTTCAAATGTCCTGATTTGCTGCAAAACCAACATTTTAGCTTACTCTTCTTCCCTTTCGATTTTGACCGAGAGTTGTTTTTCTGACTGAAGCATTTTTCTTTAGATCGACCTCTAACCATCATTGCTTCTGATGTAGAGATTTCTAAATTTTACCTTTTCCTAGTTTCTTCAGACAGCATCGCTCCAACAACATCATCAAATTCAAGGTTTTCTGATGAACTAAGACTTATAGGAGTAACAAAATGATCCCATGACTTAGGCAAAGAGCATAATAAAGTTACAACTTTATCTTCTGAATCAAATTTTACTTCTATGCTATCTAACTGCACCAAGAGAGTATTAAAAGTATTCAAATGATCGGTTATTGTTGTACCTTCCTTAATGCGCAAGCTGTACAACTGTCTTTTCAGAAGAATCCTGTTGGTTAAGGATTTAGTCATGTACTTTTTTTCTAACTTTGTCCATAAACCAGCAGTTGTTTTCTCTGACACGATGTTAAAATGTCATCTGCCAAACACAATCGTATACCGCTCAGTGCTTTGTCATCGATGTCACTCCATTCGTCATCTTTCATGGCGAAAAGTTGTTTGGATTTTTCCAAAAGTGCCTTTGCCACACCTTGTTGTATGAGTAAATCGTGCATCTTGACTTTCCATATTTTGAAGTTATTCCTCCCATTAAACTTCTCGATCTCAAACCGAGCACTTTGAGTTTTTTACATATTCAATTTAACTCCTTCTCACACAACACTATGATTAATATTACATGCATAGATTTGCAGTGGATCAAATTAAAATCTGAATATGGGAATTTAAGAAAAGAAAAAAAAAACAAAATTTTGGTTGCTACTTAACTCAACTTTAAAAAAAAAATTGAATTCACTCAATTCCTCTGCGGCAGAAGTCACTTTCAAAGCCTCCACAAAACATTCAACTGCATAAAAAAAACATCAGATCGAACTTAATAACCAAAAAAAATAACAGCTGATAGATCATATTGTGCACATAAAACCTTCACAAAAAACTCGATAACTTTGAATTCACCTGAGCAGCATTATAGCTTCTATAGAAGTCAGATTCAGTTCATAAAAGTGGTATCCCAGTCACACCAAATGATCACTGGAAATTAAATGAATGCATTGTAAAAACTAGGTTTCTGAGAAAGTGCGACTGATTGAACAGATGATTTTCGTCAGACTGAAGCAGCCCAATTCACGGATGTCAGCACACCTGATCACATCAACACTAATTTAAAAAATTTAAATTAGTTCTCAGTTTACACTTCACGCACCATCTCTTTATGCCAGAATTTACACCAGCTCTCGGTGCTCCTTCATCAATTTAAGCGCAGTGGATCGAGGATCCAAATTACCAACCATGCCCAATAAAACGAATCCTGAAGTTTTGTAATTCATTGCTCACATACAGCAGCGACGTACAGCAGCTCACGTATAGCAACAATTCAGAATAATTGTGCAAACGCATAAGTCAAAAAACTTATCCAGCCAACCTGCAATCCGTTGACACTCCTTCCACTCAGTAGACACACATCAAACCTACATCGAACCTGTTAGTTCTTGCAATCCCACCTCAAATGCACGTTAATACAGGCCCAGTAAACGACCATGGTTCTGTTGTTGCTCTCACACATTAACACATCTCTGATACCAATTGTCAAAATTAAGCACAGCGGTAAACAAACTAAATCATACACAGCAATAAAATGAAGACAACAATTAACGTGGTTCACCCAACCAATCTGAGCTACATCCACCAAACAGAGGTATCGGAAATCTTATTACTCAACAGGAGATTACAACAACAGATTTTCACATCTTCATTTCCTCTTCCTCACACCTCACACCATTTGCCTCTACAGGCTTACAATTATAGATGTAGAGAAGAATCTGAATAATAAATTCTATCACAACAAAATAGGATAGAATATCTCCTCATCAGGATTTAATGCAATCAATTTAGGAAAAAATCCTATTGTTGGCATTATCCATGAGATTTTAGCCAAAATAATATGGAAAATCTCAACAATAATGCCATTCACTCCTCATCCAAATGGGAGCGATGGGAGATCCTTTAACACTTCCTTGGCGTGGTGGGGCCTATCCTCAAAACGTCAATCTGTTTGCTCACAATGAAAACTTCACTGAGCCTCTTTACTAGAATTTCATTGGTGCCTCTTAATTCATATGGAACTCAAACAAACAAGAATAATGTAAGCTAGGAAGTGCATCCTGAATTAGATCCAAATAAACAGAATGATGTGCAAGTTCCCTCAGTTCATTAGTAGGATTTTTTTCCAATTTGTGTCCTCGTAATAACTTATACGAAGTTGATACAATATTTTTTTGAAGAATTTCACCTCATTATTTTTCAGATACTAACACCCTAAGCTTCATAAGACAATGAAAATAAATCACAATCTAATTGGAATCTCGTTTCAATAATGAATATGAATCTTTGACTCAATTTCCATGGCTATGTCTCGCGAGTCTTTATGCAATTTTTGAGGTTTAAATGTGGGTTGATGAAAGAAGAGTAGTTGGGCACCTATCCCTGAGCACGCAACCGCTTTCATTAATATCGCTCTCCCAATGAAACCAATAAAAATAGGAAGCCCATCGGTAAGATGGTATCATCTCATGTCAACTGAAACAATGGGGCTAAGTAGTTTGTCCGTGGAATTCATTGACAATAAATTTTATATCCTTGAGGATTTAACTTGATAGAATTTGAACATTAGAACTAGACTATTGGGTTAATGGTTTTGTCAAGGGAAACATATATTGAATCATAACAACGATCCCAATAAACAAGTTACAAAATGAACTGTGCATATTAAATATTATATAGTGATGGTAAGTAGCATGATCACACCCTAAAGTCCTCGATAGTAGGTATGAAAGATTTGTTTTTTTGTCTTGACAGACTAATAGTATTGAAATTTGTTTCACATGATTATTGTATGTTCACATTTTTTGGGCTTGACCACATGGGTGGTATTTTCCTTTTTTTTTTCATGGGTTTGCTTTGTTGCCTAGGGATATTGCACCATATTATCCACTTAATTGTTTGTATATCTTCTAGAAATTACTTAGATTTCACTTGTGGGGGGTGAAAAGCTCCACAAAATGAGCTCTATGGAAAGTAGAATGCAAATTTTTTGGCAGAAGTTCATTGTGTTGAGTGGGGAGGACATCCACACAATAATAATATTAATTCGAAATTTGTTAAACACCCCTCTCTCACCTCTCTCGCCTACGTAAAGGACCTGTAACTATTTCAGTTCTAGCATTATTAGGAAATGTTGTAGTATAACAATGCCAATGTCACTATTAGTGTCAGCACTCACCGAAAAAATGACCACTCACAAAATTAGTTTTCTTTTTTTTTCGATTTTAAAATGATTTGTAATTAGGAACTGACAAATACCAAAAATAAAACGCCCTCCACCAGGGGAATTATATCTCATCATAGCTTGCTCAACCAATCAAAATATAGAAATAAAGTTACCAGAAAATTAGAAAATTACTTTTGAAATTAGGGGAAAATATGAATATTAAGCATTTTTCTCCAAACATTAGTTAAAATTATAATAAAATCTGTAAAATATTTAAAGTCAATGCACTTTGACTCGAGACGATTACTATAGCTCCTCATGAAATATGGAGTGATAATAGAGTTAGATGGGTGGACAATTTCAATGTAATAGCTCCACAATTTCTCTTTGAAAACGTATGGGCGCATTCAATTTTATCATCTCTAATCACGATAATATATTCATTAAATAATTTTGGTTGGCACTATTTGAATTAATGATAACAAGATGAAAGGGAGTATTGTCTTCCAAATATAGACAACCAAATGGAAAAAATAAAGGAAGAGCCTATGAGTCAATGAAATGTGAATTCTGGTTGAAAGACTGAGACGAGAATCTCGTGATGCGACATGTCGTCCATTTGTGGTGCTCCACCACATCATCTCGGGTGCCCCTCCCCTCCAACGTCTACCTTAATTCACTCCCCTCCTCCTCCCCGCTCCAGCTACTACATTAATGGCAGTCTCCCCATGACCTCCTGTTCAAAAGGTGTCGAATTACCTGCATGAATTCCTCTGAAACCCCAGACACTGTCGGGAACCCCAGACGCTACAGATACATGCGACCAAGGCCACCTTACCCACATGATTTACCTTCAAATTCTGCAAAGAAAAGTAATTCATGACTCTCGTCCATAGGATTACGGCTTTGTGTATATAGGAGAATGAATATGTCAGAATCATTTTTTTCTCCTATAAGCTTAGTACTCATTACCCTAATAATAGTCTAGTTAGATGAAGCTCCAAGAGCCCATGGGTTGGGAATGAAAATTCATCTAGGGATGTTGTTGAGATTGTGCATATTAGTTTGGCTACAAATCTCATGGATAATGCCAACAATAGAATTTGTTCCAAATCTGAAGGCATCAAATCCTGAAGATAAGATAACAATCCTATTTTCTTGTGATAGGATAGAATTGAATTTAATATTCAGTTTTTCTTCTACATCTATAAATTGTGAAGCCCATAGAGGCAAAACATATGAGGGATGAGGAAGAGGAAGTGCAGATGTGAGAAATCTGTTGTTGTAATCTCCTGTTGAATAATAAGAAAGTTGATACCTCTATTTGGTGGATGTAGCCCAGATTGGTTGGGTGAACCATGTTAAATTCGCTGTCTCTATTTTATGCTATCTACTGTGTGTGAATTTATTTAATTTCTGATGTGCATACTCTAACAATTGGTATCGAAGCATGTTGTTCACTGCAAAGGCCGAGTGGGAGACCGTGAGAATGCTGCCTGCCTGCTGGTGTAAATCTGTTTGGCGAGGAGTGCTGTGAGTTGGAGTGTTGAAAACTCTGCGTATCCGTGGGAGGCTTCATGTGCGACGTGGAGAATTGAAAAATTATGGACTGCGTATGCGTGGTGGATTCTGGCGTTGAGAATTTCTAGACAGTACAGTACTCTCCATCCACGGTTGGATAAGAAGTTATTGTGTGGGAAAATCAGAGGGCAACTCGATTCAAAGTTTCCTCTATTCAACGCTTTGCATCCACGCTGGTAGAACTTCACAATTTATTATGTTTTTTTGTCTTACGTTTTGCATTCACGGTGGATATTATTTCTGTGTGATAATCGTCCTCTTGATTGAAATTTAAGTTGCATCTGGTTAACAACGCAACAGATAGTGGTGGTTGTGATAATCATCACATAAGAAATGACGTGTGTTTTAAGTCATAGATCGTTGTATGGTGGGATGTCTAGTGCGTTTGTATGATGCGTGAAGCAACTAAGTAAAATATTTGCAGATTTGCGTAAAATAGTTCCATCTGATCTATTTTGGAAATTTGGATCCTTGGACCACTGCGCGTGAGCTGGAGGATGAATTTTGCGTGTTTATGGTCCTCCTCAAATGGAATGGGAGTCGTCATTTTTTCTGTAGCTACTGTGTGAAGGCGAAGAATTGCTGATGTATGGGAGAAGAGGTAAAATCATGATTTATAGCACATTTAAGGTATCCTCAAGTTTTGTTGAAAAGCTGTTGCATGTGATGTTAATGATAGTGGTGTGTGACGCTTTCTGTGTTGCGTGAAAAGTTAGATTTAATATGGAAAAAACTCAAAGTGCTCGGTTTGAGATCGAGAAGTTTAATGGGAGGAATAACTTCGAAATATGGAAAGTCAAGATGCATGATTTACTCGTACAAAAAGGTGTGGCAAAGGCACTTTTGGGAAAATCCAAACAACCTTTCGCCATGACAGATGACGAATGGAGTGACATCGATGACAGAGCACTGAGCGGCATACGATTGTGTTTGGCGGATTATGTTTTATTTAACACCGTGTCAAAGAAAACAACCGTTGGACTATGGACAAAGCTAGAAAAATTATACATGACTAAATCCTTAACAAATAGGATTCTTCTGAAAAGACAGTTGTACAGCTTGCACATGAAGGAAGGTACAACAATAACGAATCATTTTAATACTTTTAATATTCTCTTGGTGTAGTTAGATAGCATAGAAGTAAAATTTGATTCAGAAGATAAAGCTATAACTTTATTATTTTCTCTGCCTAAGTCATGGGATCATTTTTTTACTTCTATAAGTCTTAGTTCATCAGAAACCCTTGAATTTGATGATGTTTTTGGAGCTATGCTATCTGAAGAAACCAGAAAAAGCTCAAATTTAGAAACCTTTACATCAGAAGCAATGATGGTTAGAGGTCAATCTAAAGAAAAACGCTTCAGTCAGAAAAACAACTCTCGATCAAAATCAAAAGGGAAGAGGAGTAAGCTAAAATGTTGGTTTTGAGACAAATCGGGACATTTGAAGAAGGGCTATTGGAAGAGACAACAAACATCCAAAGGAGACTCTTCAATAGAAAATAAATAAGCAAACACGACAGATATAGGTTCAACATCCGGTTCAGGTATAAGTGATGAAGTTTTATCAGTTAATTTTTCAAATCATGATCAACATTGGCTATTAGATTCTGGTGCATCCAATCACATGTGCATCCATAAACAGTGGTTTAAATCTTATAAGTCAATTAATGATGGAGTATTTTACATTGGCAATGATGTCTCATGTAATGCTGTGGGAATTTGAAGCATCCATATTAAAATGTTTGATGGGACGATCAAAATCTTAACTGATGTAAGACATGTGCCTAAACTCAGAAAAAATCTTATTTCTCTAGGAGTATTAGACACAAATGGATATAAAAATTTTATTCAAGGTGGAGTAATGAAAATTTACAAAAGAATCTTATTAGTAATGAAAGAAAAGAAGGTTGGAAATCCTTTTCAGTTAGAAGGAAGAACAGAGTCAGATCATGCTTCAACTGTATCTGAAAACGATAGTGATTCTAGTCGACTATGGCATCAACGGTTGGGCCATAAGAGCAAAAGAGGATTAAAAATCTTATCTGATCATATGTTACTTCCTAGTTTAAAATCTTTTAAGTTAGATTTCTACAAACATTGTATATATGGGAAACAAAGCAAGCAGAAATTTAAAACTGGAAAACATACTAGTAAAGGAATCCTTGATTATATCCATTCTGATGTTTGGGGTCCATCTCCTACAACCTCATATGGAGGATCATCATATTTTGTATCTTTTATAGATGATTTCTCTAGGAAAGTATGGGTCTATATGTTAAAAATAAATTCTGATGTATTCACAATTTTCAAGCAGTTTAGAGCATTAGTAGAAAATATTACTGGAAGAACCATTAAATGTTTAAGAACTGAAAATGGTGGTGAGTTTACTTCAAAGTAATTTGATAATTATTGCAAGGAAGTTGGGATCAAAAGACATAGAACTACTATATATGCTCCTCAACAAAATGGAGTTGTTGAACGCATGAACAGGACTCTCTTAGAAAGAGCAAGAAGTATGCTAAGTAACGCCAATTTACAGAAGGAATTATGAAAAGAAGCAGTATCTACGACTTTCTATTTGATAAATAGATCACCATCAACTGAAATAGGATGCAAAATTCCTCAAGAGGTATGGAAGGGTCATCCTTGTGATTATTCTAAACTGAAAGTTTTTGGTTGTGATGCATATGCTCTAATTCTGAAACATCAGCATTCTAAATATGATCCTAAATGAAAAAGATATATCTTTGTTGGATATGGTGATGGGATTAAGGGATATAGGTTGTGGGATCCTACAAATCACAAGATCATCATTAACAGAGATATTCGTAATGAATCTTCATATCCGGATGTAAATATTGAAAACGGAAAATCTGCCTAGATTTCAACATGTGATTTGAAACCGATTCAAATTTTGAAAATGAAATAAAGATGAACATAGAGGTGGTCTCAGATCGTGAAGAAGTTCCTATAGATAATAACATTCAGCAAATTGTGGAAGAACCAAAAACATCTTTAAGAAGGTCCACAAGAATTAGATTTCCTCCTAGAAGCTATGATGATTATGTTACTTCATTTTCTTTAACCACTAATGATGATGAATCTTTATGCCATCAGGAAGCTGTAGAAGGTTCTAATAGTGATAAGTGGAAAGAAGCTATGAAGGATGAGATGAAGGCATTATACAAGAATGCCACATGGGACCTGGTAGAAATTCCTAATGATAGAAAAACTGTAGGATGTAAATGGGTTTATAAATTGAAAAGGGGTGTTGATGATAAAGAAGATAGGTACAAAGCAAGGCTGGTTGCGAAAGGTTTTTCTCAGAAAGCAAGAATTGACTTTCATGAGATATTTTCACCAGTTGTTAAAATTGTTTCAATTCGGATTATGTTAGCATTAGTTGCTTTACTTGATTTAGAATTACAACAACTAGATGTTAAGACTACATTCTTACATGGAGATTTAGATGAAGATATTTATATGGAACAACTTGAAGGGTTTGTTCAAAATCGCAACAAGAAATTTATCTGCAGGCTCAAGAAATCATTGTACAGTCTGAGGCAGTCGCCAAGACAATGGTACAGGGAATTTGATTCTTTCATGTTGAGCCAAAATTATATAAGTGAATATGATCATTGTGTTTACTTTAAGAAATTAAGTAATGACATATTCATTATCTTAGTATTATATGTTGACGATATGCTTTTAGCAAGCAAAAGCATAAGTGAGATCAACAGGTTAAAGGCTCAGATGGCTAGGACGTTTGATATGAAAGAGCTAGGAGCAGCAAGACAGATTTTTGGCATGGATATTTTTAGAGACAGGAGCAATGGTAAGCTATGGTTATCACAACAGAAGTATATTGAGAAAATACTCTTAAGATTTGGTATGAAAAATGTGAAGCCAGTTTCAGTCCCTTTAGCTTCCCATTTTAAGCTTTCTTCAAGTTTATGTCCTAATACAAATGAAGAAAAGGAATATATGTCTTGAATACCATATGCTAATGCAATAGGAACTTTGATGTATGCGATGGTTTTTACACGACCAGATATTTCACATGCAGTTGGGGTTGTCAGTAGGTATATGGAAAATCCAGGGAAAGAACACTGGGCAGCAGTGAAATGGGTGCTTCGGTATTTGAGAGGCACAAGTGATTGTTGTATCACTTATAACAGAAGTAGTGAATTTGTTTGTGGATATGTAGATTCTGATTTTGCAGGTGATTTGGATAAGAGAAGGTCAACTTCAGGATATGTCTTTACTCTTGCAGGTGGAGCTATTAGCTGGATGTCAAAGCTATAAAACATTGTTGCTTTATCCACTACAGAAGCAGAATACATAACTACTTCACATGCTTGCAAAGAAGCAGTTTGGTTGAAAGGTTTGTTTAGTGAGTTTGGTAGGTTGTAAGAAAACATAAAGTTATTTTTTGATAGTCAAACTGCAATTCATTTGGCTAAAAATCTAGCCTATCATAGTAAACCAAAGCATATACCTATAAAGTACCATTTTGCTCAAAACATGTCAGGCATAGAATCTCTTGTAAAAAGTCACTTCTAGGGAATACATCTTGAACATATTCTGAAGGCAGTTTTTGGAGAAGCTTCTGATAGTATGCAACTATAACTGCAAAAAAAATGAAAATAATAACAGGAAAAAGGTATCAGGTTAATTGTTGTCAAGGTGGAGATTTTTGAGATTGTGCATATTAGTTTGGTTACAAATCTCATGGATAATGCCAACAATAGGATTTGTTCCAAATCTGAAGGCATCAAATCCTGAAGATAAGATAACAATCCTATTTTCTTGTGATAGGATGGAATTGACCTGTTGAGTAATAAGTAAGCCGATACCTCTGTTTGGTGGATGTAGCCCAGATTGGTTGGGTGAACCACGTTAAATTCGTTGTCTTTGTTTATGATGTGTATGTGAATTATTTGTTTTTCCGTTGTTCTAATTGAACCATGACATTTTAATAGTCCACTTAGCACTAATTGCATCATGATGTCACCAGTGAAGAAGTGAGATTTAAACTAGTGAAATGAATCACATAGCGTCAATCATCACTTCCGGGGCTTACACCCGGTAACTAGGACTTCCCACGAGGTCACCCATCCTAGATCGCCTTTGACTCGAGCACGCTTAACTGTGGAGTTTTCCCCACAATCAAGTCCACTTAGCTTGCCACCCCATTTGCAAAACCTTAGCAAGTATTGTGCCTCATGAACCATTCAAGTAGAGTTCCCTTTACTCTTTTGTATTTAAGTATTGCAAGGCTACCACAGTGCATTATATTAGATATCATTTAATAATTTTATATAAAAAAATTACTATGAAATTAAAAA
Source organism: Pinus albicaulis (assembly GCA_034641835.2). NCBI lineage: Eukaryota > Viridiplantae > Streptophyta > Pinopsida > Pinales > Pinaceae > Pinus > Pinus albicaulis. Next base: position 839,374,194 of record CM076575.1, read on the forward strand.
ATTATTTTAAAATTAATTAATAATAATATTTTCAATATAAAAATTTTACTCATTTATTTTATTTATTATATGAAACATATATATATATATATATATATATATATATTATTATTTTTATTTTAGAGAAAAAATCAGCAACTTTCTATTAATATTAATGAAAGTTACATTTTGCAGATGCATTTAAGAATTTCGAGACGCCCAAAGGGCCCGTGTGCTCAAGCACACTAGTCAATGTAGCTAGGCTACCAAAAATAATTTTACAATTTTCCAGCGGGCCTGGGCTTTTCACGTTTTCCCTTCCTCTTTTGTACTATCTGCCAAGTCCCCGAATGGAGGGGAGAAGGAACCAGGGCCAGCTCATCGTTCCTCGTGGAGTTTTCTTTCTCGGAGTCTGAGGTTTCTGACACATGCGATATTTTATTCACTCCTGAACTTATAGTAGAAGCATGTGTGGGATCAGTCGTCAGCTCAACCGTCTGTGACATCTTGTTGGTTTCCATTGGTTCTTGTGATACTTGTTCATGGTTTACTTGTTCTTCTACTCTCTGTTTTTCCTCCTTTTGGGTTGGGATATCCCCTTAGTCTTCTGACTCTTTCTATGGTCCTCCTGAGGGAAATTTCCATCCCTTAGATGCTTTCCCTGTTTTCTTCTTCCTCTTATTCTCCATTCTTGCATCTAGGCAGGTGTTTTGAAGATGCCCTGTTTTCTGGCATATTCTACACCTAAACACTGTGTTTTCATAGTCTAGATGTTGCAACCATTTTTGCTGCTTTTTTTTCTTCAGAATGATACTTTCGGAAAGCCCCTTGCTGAGGTCCACTTATACACAGATTCGTGAAAAAGTGAATATTCTCTCCTTCAGTCTCTGGATGTTTGTTTTGATATATCTCCCTAGGCTATTTCCGATACCCTCTAAAACTCCTTCATTCCTGAAATGGAGTAGGAGATTATATAGCTGGACCCATACCATCATTCTGTTTATCTCCATCGTATTGGCGTCAAAATCTAGGAACCAAGGAGCAATGAAAAGTCCGGTTGACCCCCAGAACCACAGACCTGATCTAAGGATGATATCTCTGGCTTCTTGTGATGAAAACTTAACAATAAAGTATCCCTTGGAACATAGGTGTATATCACAGTCCATGGTCCCATTGGTAAAAATCCAATGGAACAACTCCCTTGGTTTTGGCCAATAACAGTTAAACCTGCATATTATTTCTTGTGTTTCGAAGGCATGCCTATATTCCTCGATCTCAGTTGCCTCAATGTTCAGTTCTGGAATGCAGTTCATTTGCTCCACAATATAAGGTTTGGGCATGTTCTCTATCTGTTCAAGTGGTGTTGCTTCTCTGTTCTTCCCCTGCAGAATATTCCTGTAGGTTGGGCCTTTTTGGGCTCTTGTTTTGAAAGTATTGGCTCCTTTCATCTATCCTTGATTTCTGTTCTGGTCAGGTCTGGTCAATGTGCTTGCTCCTGCGGCTCCTCCTTTGAGTCTTAGATTCAGGATTATGGAGGAATTCCTTTGGATCTGGTAATCTTTTAAAAGGTTTCCTTCCTGTAGTGTTTTCCCCGAAAAAATCAGAATTTGTTTTGTGGCTGGGATATCTATTGAGGATTGGATCTTCTGCTTCAGATCTGTGATCTGTTCCAAATCCGTACCCACAGGGTTTGGGATTTTCTGCCTAATGTACTTATAAAAATATGGAAACTATTTGCTGCATTATTTTCCTTTCCTTCTGCTTCTGCCTTGTGATTTTTTTCCCCTATGCCCTTTGATAGTCCCCTGCAACAGTATGTTCACCGGATCCAAGGGTCTCTGTCTCCTCACATAGAGGGGAAACCGAATTGGGTCCGACTCCTCACCAAAGCCTCAAACCCAAGAGCATTAGAAGTGGAAGAGAGCCGAAAAACCCAAAACCCCAATCGGCAATCGGGACAGAGATCCGGAAATGAGAAGTATAGCTTAAAAAATAAAAATGAGTGAGATCTTAGTGAAGGGAGATAGTCACTCGGAGAAGACACACCCTTCGGAACCCGATAGATCTGATCCCTATTGTGAGAGACCCATTACCAACTGCTTTACAAGGGGTCATCCAACCGTGTAGGGGATCCCAAAGAGATCTGCGCCCATCTGCAGAGTCGATCGACTCCGATCCACTCTACCCTTGCCTCCTTCGAAAACCAGGGCCTCCGGCCCCGTCCACCATTGGCTTCCTTCTGCAAAGAAATGTGCCACCAGCCCTTGCTGCAGTCGCCTTCCTTCCTTTGCAAATTTGTGATGTCTCAATTCTGTCGACGAGTATCTGGAGCCTGCTGCCTAAATCACACCAATAGTATCGAAGCCCCGAACGCGAGCCAATCCTTCTTGGGTCGCCATTCAGCATAGCTGTCGTTACACTGACCTCCTACCCTAACCTGAAAAAAATCCCGCTCACGCACTCCATCTTCCAAATCGACATCAATGATTTTCGATAAATTTCAAAACATATTTTTATATTATGATACTGAAATTAATTAATTTAAATTTTTAAATAATAAATAATAATAATAATAAAGAATTTAAATACAAATAAAAATTAAATTTTTTATTATGAAATTAAAATTTATAATTTTATTTAATAATAATATATTAAATATTATTTTTAATAATAATTAAATAAATATTTGAAATAATAGGCATTTTTTTATATGTAATTAAAAAGTATTAATCATATATATAATTTAGTAGTAGAAAAATTTACATATATTTTTAATATATTAACTTATTTTTGTTATAAAAATATATTAATTTATTTTATTATATTTTTATGGAATGAATATTAATATACTAAATTAATAAAATAGTAGAATACAATAAAAAAAAAAAATTTAATATATGATGAAAATTATTTATATATTAATATGTTAGAAGAGTATAAATAAATGAGTTGTTTTTAATATATATATATATATATATATATATATATATATATATATATATATATATATATATATAATTTAAAATTAGAAATTTATTATTATTTAAAATTTAATAAATGAAAGAAAAAAAGACATTTTTTTTTTAAATATTTAAAAAGAGTTTTTTTGGCTTTGAGAATTTTATGATATAATATAAATTATCTATTAACTAGGTCAACCACGAGAAGGTGGAAGTTCATTTGGCCTCACTCCCTTACTTCTAATTTATGATTATACTATTTCACTCATCACTCTCCCAACCCCACCTCCTATTTGATTTCCCTATGCAATAAGTTAAAGTTCATTTGAACTGCCCCTCACTTATGGCTTCTATAATACTTTTATTTAGCTCAACACTCTCCCAATCCCCTATTTAATTTATTGTGCAATGACATTAAATTGAAAATAGACATCAAATTTTCATCATTACAAAAATATTGTTGCAAATAGAAACATTCCACATCAAATTTTCACATTCCAAACATATACACAATTACAAACGACAATCAACAAATAAATGAACAAACCAATCAAACAACAATTATTAAAAGTACAAATACAATAAAAAATACATACAACCAAGAGTACAAACACAATCAAGAGTACATTTCAAGTTTTGATGCATTACACACATGTTTGCATGTACGAGTATAAACACACAATACATACATAAATATACAAACATCACAAGCATGCAAACATTAGAAATACACAAGCATACAAACATCCCATAAAATCTCATTATTACACACACAAAATTATAAAAACAGATGCATTAAACACAAGTTTGCAAGTACAAGGAGTATAAACACACAATATATACATAAAATTACAAACATCAAAAACATTTCAAATACGCAAGCATATGAACATCCCATCAAATCTTATTATTGCACACAAAATTATAAACACGGATGCGTTAGACACAAGTTTGAAAGTACAAGTTGTATAAACACACAATACATACATAAACATACAAACATCACAAGAATACAAACATAAAAACCATTACAAATATACAAGCACATAAACATCCCATCAAATATTATTATTGCACACACAAAATTATAAAAACATACATTTCATTTCAAATTTTGATCAATACACACAAAAATGTTTTAAATACAAATACACAATAAAGAATACATATCAAATTTCGATCATCATACATTCAAGATTGTAAAAACCCAATCATACAAAATTAATCTAAACACTCAATCCAACCATATGCTAAAGAAAAATCACATACATTTCAAAGCACATATCAACATATCAAGAAACATTGTTTCAAAGAATCAAACATAATGTAGACACTAGACTAAACATTAAGCCTAAAGAAAATTCATACATTTCAAATTATATATCATGTCAAACACGTCCATTGCAAATATAGAACACATAGATGCAACTCAAACAACTATTGTCATACACAATTGCAAATAAACATCAAATATTGAACATCACAAAAAAGATTGTAAACATACAAACATTACATATCAGAGTTTGGTCATCACGCAAAAATGTTTTAAATACACAAACATGTTATAGACAACAATAATTAATAAAGGAAATTTTCACAGATTTCAAAATGTCACACATTCAATGTAACTACAAATCATATAAATGAATATCAAACAACAACCATTACACATAATTCTGCATTTAAACTCATGATTAGAAAGAGGTAAAAAACACATCAATCAATGCATACAATTTGATCACACAAAAAATCAACCACTCAATATGCATAGAAATTTTTTGCAATTACCACAGCCCAATCAATGTATACAACAAGCACATACATCTTGATCATACAAAAATTGAACCAATAAGCAAGCATACAAAAAGTGTGCAATTATCACAATAACTCATGGTTGGAAAAAATATTATATTGGTTAAATCAAATGCACATACACAACTTCAAGTTCACTTAGGATTTTAAAATTCCAATCAACATGTTATAATTTATATTAATATATGATTTGATACTTCTAATTTTACAACCTATTAAAATAAAAGTATCTATTTCTAAAATGAATACACAAAATAAAATGAAAAAGTAAGGTGGAGATATGGACACAAACCCTTGAGGATAGCCATGGTCCATCCTCAAGAGAAATGAGAAAGGGATTTTAGCCCCATCAAACAAAATAATATTTTTTTATTATTATGATATTTTTAGTGTAATTACATATTAATGATGAAAAATAAATGAATGCCAAATTATTTTAGGTCATAATAACTAATAAATTCATACTTTCTATGATGACATGTAGATCTATCATGACATGCTTGCATATTCTTCATGTCTTTCATATCCTTTGTAAAAATAAAAATTATTCAAATTTAGTGGTCATCTATGCCTTATATATAAAGTAACAAAAACTTTTTGAAATAAATTTAATGTTTTAAAAAAAGTGACTAACATAATTTAATAATTGAAACATTCTCAATGATGGAGTATTCTCCATAATGAGAGATCCAACATTGGAAGTTTGGAGCCTATACATTCACTTAAAAAAAACCAAGACCACTTGTTAATAGACATCAAAGTATACAATGGTAATGCAAACAAATTGGCATAAATGTACTTACTCTATGTCCATTGTTATATTACATGGTCTTGGAGAAAATTAGTAGAGAACTCAAAACTGTATTTTTAATTAGGAGTAAGGTGAAGAAAGAATTTAAATGTAGGTTTTTGTCATTCTAATTAAACCCCGTGCAAAGGGAAAGCTTCTGAGAGAGAAGTTAGGCTTGGTAGAGAACACCTTTCTTATGAAAAGAGAGTGTCAATTTTTGGTTGCTTAGAGTTGTTCTCCTAAGAAAAAGGAAGAAAATTACTTAAAGGTAGGTGAACCCCTTGAAAAGAGGAAGATTCAAAGAGGGGATTTAGGCTTGGTAGAGGACACCTTCCTGGTGAAGAGAGAGTGTCAGTTTTTGGTCGTCCAGAGTTATTTTCCTAAAAAAAGGCAGATGAGTATTGAAAAAGATTCTTTGTAGGATAGGTAGGTGAACCAAGAATCCATTATACATGGATAGGTAGGTGAACCAAGAATCCATTATACATCTATCGCATTAAAATTAGTATGCTTGGCATCTTCTATTTGTGGCCCGTGTAAGTTTATAACATATTTTATTAGAGTGGTGACAAATCCCTATTACATATCATTGAGATATTTATGACGGGAGTTTCACATGCTAAGTAGGGAACATCCCTTGAGAAAAAAATTGTTACATGTGGCCAATGATTCCTTTGATAAAAAGGATATTATTAACCATTATTTTTGTAATTTCTGGTTCATTCTTGTCAAGTTAAGACGACACTGTAGTTAAGGCTTATATATAGCTAGCTTGAGCAGAGTGATTCTATCCTTGAAAGTGTGCCTTAGGCTTGTGAAAAGAGGCTTAGAAAGACATTGTTATCCCGTGAGGACAACAATGTAATTTTTTTTGTTTGAGATAATGCCTCCATCATTGTGCTTACTTAGTTTAGATTGTTATGCTGCTTAAGTTGAGAGATTCTCTCAACTTCTCTCTCTAAGATTAGCATTAGTTTAACTATATATATTTGATGTATCTATAATTATTGAATATAGAAATTATTATTTTGTGTGTGAATCCTGTGTGTTTCTACTCTCTCACAATTTCTGATATGGTATCGGAGCCAAGCTGAGCTTAATCCCTCACGGGAGTGCTCAGGAAAATGAAGAGGAAATTGTGATAATTGATTTTACAAGAAATAGGATTTGTGTAGATTACTATGTTTATGTGTGAATTTATGTGTGTCACTGCTGAAAGAGATTTAATTTTGAGAAAATTTTTCTAGAATAGCGCATGAATGTTGAGTAACAGTTTTATAATTAGTTGGGCACGAGAAATAACCAATTTTGCAGTGGGATGTTCAATAGTTTCATCCGAGGGCAGAGGAGCCGCACGTACGCGAGCTCATAGGCGGCTGTCCTCAAATGATGGCAGACAGAAGCATTCACCGGGAGGTCGTGTGATGTATACTTTGATTGTCTTTGATATATGCTTCCTATCATGCTTCCGACTTGACGAAGAAGACAAGAAAAGCCTCATGGTTCTCAGTGATACTGCGCTCCCTAGTGATATCCCTTTGAATTACACGCCATTTTTAATCAATTTTAGAGCACCTCTTTCTTCACATTTGTTTTCATTTGAAAACATTAGATTTGGAGCAAATTTTGTTCAATCTCAGCGTTGGATCAAGCGATATTTTTTTTCTGTTCGAAGCCTATGGTCTTTTTATTGTTTTGTGTAGCGGTTGAGTTACAGCCGCGGTAAAAAAAAAATTTGTAATTTGGCCATCACGTTCGATCCATATAGATCTCTCTCCAGTTGGACGGCAATATAGTATGTGCTCGTGGAATGGTATTCTCTGCAGACAACAGAGCCTTGTACCGCTTACAACATGAAATCGTAACATACTTCATGGATATTGTTAATTCATCATATAGTTATGCTACTGGTGGAACATCTGCTGGTGAAGTTTGGTCGGATCCAAAGCGTCTTGTGCACACTCGGGACTGAAAATGCAGAGCCTTGTGACTTGGTTTTGATTTTGGATTCTCTTTGTCATTTTGGGTCAGATTAAAGGTGTACAGTGATGCAGGCGTATTATGTATGCAGAATCTGAAAATGGATTCTGGGTATCTGGCTATACTGCCGGAGATATTGCGAGCAACCGAGCATGAATTTACGGTGGACTGGTGGGCGTTGGTACTTCATAAGGATAATTGAGTGGTGTGCATAGTTGTTATTATTTTGTTTGTAAAATTTTGAAGCAGAACCAATTATTGAGCAAATTAGCATTATTTAAATTAGTCGTTCTTGACGTCCTACAGGGACGAGAGAACAATTGACTAATTTGATTGTGTGAATTTGTTATATGCTGATCTTGTTGTGCTACGGGCCAAGGAGCATCAGTTACAGGTTATAAGCAGGTCAAGTTGTTAGATTAGCTCTTGAACACATTCAGTATTCAGACCATTTGCCTAGCCACTGATGGATAGCCGAAAGCGAAATATCCGACAGATGGTGATTGGTCCATAGGATGGTTCATCACTTGTCAGCTCTTATCGCGGAAGCCCCGACGAGCCGAGTTGTCAATAATGTTGATCTTGCAAAGTTCATTATTCCTGGTCAGAAACAAATGTATTTTAAATGGGTTGAATGGTAGCTCGAAGATGGTGGATAAAAGAGCGTTTCCTATGAGATCTCAGAGTGGGTACAAATGTTAATGAAGACCAGGGCAGACAAATGTTTGTATTAAATTAGTATGTTCTCCATTTTTGTAATGTAGGCATTAAAGGGGGGTGTTTGAGATAATGCCTCCATTATTGTGCTTACTTAGTTTAGATTGGGTTGTTGAGGAAGTTGAGAGATTCTCTCAACTTCTCTCTCTAAGATTAGCATTAGTTTAACTATATATATTTGATGTATCTCTAATTATTGAATATAGAAATTAATTGTTTGTGTAAATCTTGTGCGTGGTTGCTGTCCACTATATTCATGTTACTAAATTATTAGATCTAGTTATCTTCTAATATGCTATGTATGTGGCCTTCGAGTTCACCATTCAAAAGTTGCGTTTATGCAGATTGGAAATTTTGATTGATGTTTCTAATATTGATGTTTTTTCTCACTGATAAAAAAAAATGAAAATAGAACAATACATAATGGAATCATCACAACTATCACTATAAATTATTTGAATAAAGTTCCTTATAAAAAAGTTAAATGGAAATACAAGGTAATCTGAACATCATTCTTTTTCTGATAAAACATTTTATTCTAGTTCAATGGAAATACAAGGTAATCTGAACATTCATTTTCTGATAAAATATTTTATTCTCAAGCTTAGCATAGTCAGTCAAGAAAATGCTTACCTGGGATAGATGAATCCACGGAGAGCGGCCTGAGCTTCCCTTCTCACAAACTCCAACTTATCCTTATGTTGCAGGGAGAAGGATAGATGTTTGAGCCGCAACTGGGTCATTCAAGGAATACAAGGGATTATTTGTTCCATATATCCATTTTATAAACAACTTTCATCACAGTACAATACCATAGCATACTGTATAGAGTAAGTAAGAAAGTTGTGTTTGATATAGAGAGTTGGTATGGAAAAAGGGTTCAGTGCTAAGAACATAGAGCCATAAATGAAGTTCTAGCAATTATACCTTCGAGAGGACTGTAACCTTTCTCAACGAGAAGAGGGGCAAAGAAATAAGCGGCAGAGAAGCCACAAGCACCGTGAGTCCAGAAAGATACAATCAGAACTCCAAGCTTTCTCGTGGTTTTCTGCGGAAATGAAGCAAATCCGTTGCAGATAATACATGTGACTAGAGGAACATCGTGCGCCTGGGAATGCTTCAATTTTTCCATGAGCAGTACAACATAATATTAGAGATGGATTCTTCTATCTGGGGTTCGTTGCGTAATCCCTTTTTCCTTGCCCAGATCCATCAGTGATATTGGCAGGCCCTGTTTCTCTGGGATTTGTGATCCCTCTGCTGCGTCACCATGGATGCAGAGGATTTGGGATTTAGTTTTAAAAAGAAAAGAAAATACGACAAAAAAAAAAACGTTGCAATTCAATTTTAAACGAAGAAAATAAGACACAATAAAGACACTGCAATTCAACTTACAAGAATGGAGATATGTCAATGAAATTAAATCCATTAACCTATAATCAGAGTGATAGAATATAAATAACTCGTGAATGAATTTACCAGAATCATATCATATGATGGAGGATGCGTCCCTGGGCTTTCAAATGTAACAGATGCAGAAAAGTCAGATTGATTCGAGGGAGCCCTCCAATCCAAACCGAAATCCCACTCCCCACTTTACCACCAGGTCCTGAGGAATTTATTCCCTCCCAGTGGCCACTGTCCAAATACCTCTGACAGATGAATCAACAACAACATATCGACCCACTGTACCGCAGGCTCTGAGGAATTCCTTGTCCAGAAAAACGCTTCCAGTGGCCACTATTCGACCACTGTTGGCATCTTTTATCACAAAAGATGAGATGGTCATAGCCCAAATCCAGATTGACAGGCTGAGGGATTGCGAATGGAAATTATGCCTCGGTGAATTAAAACTAGGCAGATTGCGACCTGGAGAGGTCTGGTGAGAGTGACTAGTTGAATAATATTGGAAGGTATTCTGTAAAATTGATTCGATTCGCCATCACTGGTTTTATTGATTGCTTGTTGCATAGCCATCGTCGCCACTGCACATAAAATTGCTGTCCGTTAAGTCAATCCCAGGAGGCACGATATTTTTCAATCTCCATCTCTCCAACATTGTGGAGATTTCTTCCTCTTTTTGAAATCCATTTATGGAATTAGTAGAGTGCTTTGCTGCCCATGAAGTCAACAACACCCTGCACAGTTTTCTTAAATCCCCATTCCCAGAACTTTGTGGACATTTCTGCATCTTTTGAAAAGCGTTCAGGGAATTAGTATGGTGTAACATCATCCATACCCAATTCGCATTACCCTTCTGACTTGAACGTACCTTATAATCTAGAGTTGTTTATATTTCACCTTCTGCTCCTGGCTATTTTTTCACGACGACGAACTGTGCTTGTTGAGAAAGAAATTAGGGTCAGAAATGGAAACCAACACAGAGATTGATATGCATGAGAAGCCTAATCATTAAACCGTCCAAGAGTCAGAGGGCGGGACAAATTGCCCCCATATACATCGTTCCATACTCCTGCGGGTGCTGTCAAATGTTACTAACCCAGAGGTAAATTCATGTCCATGGATCCATGACAGGCCGAGGATCCTCTCTCTTGATTTATGTGGAACAATGGACCTATGCAGAGCATAGGATTTAAAAACCAAGAAAACAAGACACGTTAAAAAACATTGAAATTCAATTTACAAGATATGTGAATGAAATTTCCAAAACTATGCTTTATTTACCTGTGATCCAGAGTCATATGCCTCAGCTAAGCTGTGATCCAGTCCCTGGGAACTTGTATTTGATATGCTACCTGCCTCCAGCTCTCAGAGAACACAAGTACGCCTCTGCTTCTGCCTCTTCCTCTTCCTCTTAGAGGATACAAGCATACCAATTCAAACAAATACAGACACACACAGACACACCAAACAAATGACACACAACAACAGACACACCAAACAAATGACACACAACAACTTACACCAGACCATATTCACACAAACAACATGGAGCTCAAAGCAAACCTACAAACCGCAAGAGACTCGACCATAAAATTTGAGAGGAGGAGGAGGAGAGGTGAAGGAATGCGAATGCCAAAATGAATTAAAAAATGGCATGGGCTCTTAAAAAAATAAACATACTTGACCGTCAAGATAACCAGTGCCTCTTCTCTCGTTTGATAAGCAGTGCAAAGTATCTCTGGCATGTACTGCTAATTCTGTTAACAACGGAGGGATGAGATTGCAGCGTTGGAAAAATACTCCATCCAACGGACCAATGGAGCCAACTTTTACAACTAGACAACAAAAAAGCACCAGCCACGTCATTTTACCAAAAATAGAATCCACCTAACCTATCCATTATGGTGTTGGTTAAAAAATTTAAAGTACAAACATGTTTTTCTATGGATTTCTATAATTGGTTCTTTCCTTTATCACATTGTTTTCCAATGTTGTTTTATTAATTTATTAATTCCAAAAACTCATATCTTAAAATGCAATTAGTCTTGTATTAACAACCATATGTTGACGAATGTTGTACCAAATTCTTCATCATCACAAGTTTAATATTTCATCCAATGCATCCAAGCTTCAAATATAATGACTTGTGGGAGCATATCATAGCTTTATTACTCTATTCACTTGCGAGTGAGTAAGTTTGACACAATAGACACTTTCTGAGATTTTTGGCGTACAAACCTAAAAAGTCCTTCATACTCCTTGACTATGCCTTTTAGTCACTTGATGCCCAAATTGAAGAGAAGGTAATATATCATTTTCATCAACAAATGCATGTTCCCATGCTTGCGTTGGACGCGATTGGTGTTTCCTCCTCTTTCCTAGGTTATGAGTTAGAGTTTTCGTTCACATTGATTAATTGGATGAGCTTACTATTTGGCTTGCACATCTTATCATGGTAGAGTTCATATATCAATCCATATGCAACAACATATTCCTATTCGTGTTCTCCTTGTTGAACTTCTTCTTAGTGATATGAGCCACAATATTTATAAGGAACAATTCATTGCACAAGTATGCAATTTCTCAGACTACATAAATATATTAATACATGGAAAACGGACTAGTGTGAATGTAAATGAGAAAATATGTTCTGTTTGATCCATATATGTTCCAACCAATTTATCTCCAACAGAATGTACTTGTAATCAATTAAGAAACTAACATGGGACATGAGTAGACTCCCAAATTATAATGAAATAAAGTAGCCAAGTTATGGATTTGCATATTTACACAAATATATAAACTGTTTGAATTGATAAAGCATAAATTATAAAATGGAATTGAAAAGAAAAAAACACTCTGCTTGAATTATACCAACTTCAAAACATTTCTCCTGAGTATATCTGATGTCATAAGAAGGGTGCATGCTCAAAATTAAATTTATAGATAAATTATACAAGGTTGCAATTGAATGGATTATTTCATGTTCAATTATGGGAAGGCTAACATGAAAATCAAAATAATTACACTATCTATCCAATCTGGGCCTGGACATTTTTCACTTTTGAAGAGGTTCTAGCACACCTTTCGTGTCTTCTTTATTCAATTATGTTGTCATTTCCTCAAATTTTTTTCCCGATCCAAGAATATTAGGAAGAAGGATACCATTTTAATTGTTTCCCCATTATTTACCGAGTGATATTGGGTAAACTTGAAAACCCACTGAATGCGATGAATCCAAAAGCAATTTCATTACAAAATAGAGATCGCAGAAGTCTGAAATAAAAAATAAACTTGAAATGTTCTACCCCTAGCTCTACAATATGTTGAAAACTATTGATTTTAGATCCATTTTTATTATTTATTTTACTTCCCCCATGATATGTATATTTTCATGTGATTTGCACAGTTCTAAAAAAAACTTTATGTTCTCATCCCATTCATAGAATTCCCCCTCTTCTGCATTTAAAGTTGTTATGAAATCCTTTATACAATATTATTTATTCTACTTTGGTATAAGTTTTGGTGCTCATATTTCATACAATATAAAATATAATTTTCCATTATGAATGCAATCTAAATATTTCACTACTGGAATATAAAACATTGACTTTAGAAAATTGATGGCAAAGGCTATTTAATCAAAGATAAAGGTGGTTTGCATGAAAGAGTTATGGGTGAAGCATGGTGGCCTATATGAATAACGAAAAAAAGAATATATCATATGTTATATTATATTTAAGTGTCAGGACTATATGAAACGTTGAACGGAGATAATCCTTCAATGGGGTACAAATAATATTTTCCAAATTCCAAATTAGGTTAATATTTCTGTTGCAAAATAGCTCAACCATTATATTTTTTTAAAATTTTTGCAGAAGCTTATAGCCTATGAGAATTTGTAAGGCGATGGTGGTGTAGAAGGTGCTAATAATGGTGTAATATTTACTGATATCATGAACATGGTTTGTGGTTGCGTGGATAATGCAACATCAGAAAGGTAATGTAAGTTTTCATAATTTCCTTTGCATAGGCTAGAGTCTGGAGTATATAGAATTTTTTTTTGATTATTCATATACATAATATTTTCTTCTTAAATGCCATTTTTATTTAATTACGACACTGTTCTGCAAGTTTTGATGGTGCTTCTAACTTTTGCCGCTTCAACGAAGTTTATAGGTATGTCGATCCTTTGATTTTATTTTGTCTAAAGGATATTAACATTGAAATTTTTAATGTGTAAGGAAGCCTTTGTTGCAGTCAAATGCTACATAAACAACTTGTTTGACAATTTTAATATCCATTCATATCGAAGAATCTCATTACTGTCTAGGTTGCACTAGATAGGTAATATAAGGTTGTGTGATTTGAGTACATCCGCCTTTTTCATTTTAGGGACACAAGTTTTCACATTGCCTTTTGGATTTCCTATCAGATAGGTAGAGAAATATTTTTGTTTAGGTTTAATCCTTTTAGTTATGGTTTCAATTACAAAGGAATGGTTCTCTTATTTGAATTTTTGTGATTTTATCCAAAGATCATCACTCTAAAATATACCTTGTTAGAAAGAGTGATAATCAAGAGAAAAATAGAATGTTTGAATTATAAGGGGGAGGACATACAGATTAAATCCCACAAACTTAATTGAAAGAAGTGTTCATATTTCCCTCCTTAGTCATCTCCTCTTCACTAAAGCAAATATCAACAAGGCAGTTATAGATGACATCTATTGGGTCACGGGTGCATATTTAGGGCACTGAAGTTCATACCCTTAGATTCTTGGGCTAAAGATGGCCTTCTATTATGAACACTTGATGTAGATTCAAGTTGTTCTCATTTTTTTTCTTGATTTGTGTTATTGGAACTTCTTGATCCCCACCCCTTGAAACTAAAATTCGAGCAGGTGCATATTGGGAGTGCCCCTGGGTGTGTGGTCCCTACTTTTCTAAGATGCTCTCTACAATATATAATTCCTGTGATGCTACTGTAGCTAGGGAGTGCGATCCCAGTGCACTCCCTGAGAAGGTTGGATGCTCCAACACATTAATGAAAAATAATATATATTTTTTCCTTTTTTCTAATTTTTAGGTGGATGTGAGACCTAGGGTAGGTTTAAGGGGAAGTGACGATGAAAACAAAATAGCTCTTCTCCCTCTCTTTTCCCCATTCTTTCGCTTTGATTTATTGATCTTAGAGTGGAGGTAACAAAGAGGAGCTTGGAGGAAAGAGAAAAGGAAACTTTGAGGAGTCATCCCTTCATCTCCTACTCTTTCCCATTCCTTCTTCTCCCTAATTTTGTTGCAATTTGTTCATCTAAGACTTAAGAAAAAGGGTCTTCATGTGGTTTATCATTCCATTTTTGGTTCTCATTATGTTGGTGAGGCATAAGAATCAAAGGGAAGAAGATGTTAATGGTCATACTCATAGTGACCTAATGTATGAAAGTGATGGATATTTTGAAGGGGGTGAATGTGACAATGAAGAGGGAAATGAAGGTGCAAAGCTTCATTGACAACCTTTTGTAGATATGTGATAAACCTTCCGGGGGGTGTGGGGGGAAGGGTAAGGATTATTTTAACTTTCCTTCAAGTGTTAAAATTCACTTTAGGCTTTGACGCAAAAAGAAAAATTGTGTGGGTTGGGGCTGCCCAGTCTTCAGGGCACACCGAGAGTTCATATTTTTCCTTTAACTCCCCTCCTTTCAAGTAATTTTGTGGAATTATTTTGGGTGGTTCCAAATATGGTACATTAGACTAGACTCATAGATAATCCTAAAAATTAACTAAACACTTAATAATTCCTAGAAAACCATAACCTCAACTTGCACCTAAAAAAATAAAAAATGAAAAGGAGCAGAAGGATCTAGTTCCATTTTGAAAAAACAAAACATCCTGTATGAAGTTAATTTCTAATTTAATTTATAAAACGTATGTGGAAAAACCCATCAAAGTTCAAGAACAATAATCTTGCAATTAAATTTAAAAACAAAGAAATGTCTTCATATTTTGGTTGCGAATACAATGGCCATATATCACTTCGAAAGGGCTCATTCCCATATATCACTTTGAAAGGGCTCATTCCCAATGACTCGTGATAGTTATTATTATAAGAAAATTCGACTAAGTTGAGGTACTCCTCCCACTTGGTCAGATGCTTCATTACACACATTCTTAACATATCATACATTACTTTATTAACTCATTTAATCTTCCCATCAGCCCGAGGATGGTATGCGGTACTGAACTGAATATGTTTTTCCAAGCCTATAAAAAGGGCCTTCCAAAATGTAGAGGTAAGTTTTACATCCCTATTTGAAGTCACCACCCTTGGTTTACCATGTAACCAAAATATATCTTTCGTGAAATTTTTTTTTTTTTTTCAAGAGTTTTGTATGTAGATTTTACCGGTATAAAATGAGTTGTTTTACTAAATTTGTTGACCACTGCCATAATAGAATTGTGTTGTTTCGTGGATTTGGGTAAACCTATAACAAATTCCAACTTGATCATGTCCCACTTCCATTATTGTATAGGCAGTGGATGGATTAATCCGATAGGGTGCTGATGTTATTCCTTAACATGCTCACACTCTAAGCACCTAGCCAGATATGCACTAATATCCTTATAGTTTTCCAAAAGTAATATTTTTTTATTGCATAAAATAACTTATGATATCTTGGATGGGAAGCATATGGAATTTTGTGGAATTCATCGAACATAAATTTTTTAAGAGAAGTTTGATTAGGGGTGTATATTATACTTCTAAAGATCAAAATATTATCACCATTTATGCTATAGTAAGATTTTTCTCCTAGACTCCATGCCTCCTAGGTCTGCTACCATAGTAATCTATATTCAGGATCCTTTTTTGCAACTTCTTTAATTTCTTCAGAAAAAAATTAGTTATGACTAACTATAAGTAACCTCATACACATGGTGCCGAAAGGCAGTCCACTCCCCTTAGGATTAAAGTTCAAATGTCTAGCTTTGAAAGAAACATAAACTAGGGGTGTTACAGGCATCAGCCACATTATTTTCCTTCGCTTTAAGATGTCTTATGTTCAAATTGAATTCACTTAGGAATGTGGTCCACCTAGCCTGGTGAGCATTTAATTTGGGTTGTTTAAAGAAAATTTTTAAGCTACTGTGATCGGTCATCAAGATAAATTTCTTCCCAAACAAGTAATTCCACCATACATTTAAAGCATTAACTATAATTGTGAGTTCCAAGTCATAAGCGAAATAGCGTTGTTTGTGTTATTTCAACTTGCGGGATTCATAAGCTACGAATTTTCCTTCTTGCATCAAAACCCCTCCAACACCTTCTTTACAAGCATCTGTACAAATAATAAATTACTTCTCGAGATCTGCTACCCTTAATAGAAGGGTTGTGGTCAACAAATGTTTCAAATATTCAAAGCTTTGTTGACACTCTATTTTCCACTTAAAGAATTTTCCCTTATTTTGTAGGAAGGTTATGGGGTAGACAACTTGAGAGAAACTTTCTATAAAACAACAATAGTAACTGGCCAACCCTATAAAAGACCGAATGTTAGCCACATTCTTAGGAGTATGCCATTCCATGATGGTCCTGATTTTCTCAAGGTCCACAACTATGCCCTCATAATATATGACATGTCCTAAGTAGTGAATTTGGTCCTTGTAAAAATCGCACTTACTAAACTTAGCATAGAGTTGGTTTTCCCACAATGTTTGTAATATTATTCTCAAATGTTTTTGGTGTTATTCAACGTTATTGGAATATATCAGAATGTCATCAAAGAAAATAATTTTTTTTAATCTAAACAAGGATGGAATATACCATTTATCAATCCCATATACATGGCTGGGGCATTATGTTGGAAATACTGAGAGGGGGGTAAATCTGTATTTCTTAGCAATTAGCACTTTTTAATCCTTTTTAGAGAATTAGTTAATTTTCATTAATTATTATTGTTCTTCTTCAAATAATTATAAACAATAATCCCCAATATAGAACACCATACAAAAATTCAAAAAGATAAAACAATGGACACAAATATTTTTAGGAGGAAAACCCTCTCCAGGTCAAAAACCATCAAACACTTCTCTAGTAATTTTGCTTATTCTCTCTTTAAAAAAATTAATAATTACATGAATATTTCAGCTACAACTGAGGGATGTGTCAACCCCCTAGTTAATAGGCCAAATCCTGTAGGATGCTACTAAACCCTAATACCCTGTTGCAACCAGAAGGACTCCCAAACACCCTCTAGATCAGGCCACGACATGAAGAGTGCCCCGACACTCTCTTTACCAGCTGTTGTTGGAAAGGATGCTTTGCTACCTTGTCATTTTATCAACCACAACTGAATGGATGCCACAACGCCCTGTGCAAGACACAACTTTACCTAGCACCACCCTTCCACCATGAAGTGTTCTCAAGCCACAACCTAAAGGTGACTCCAATCACCCAAAAGAGTTGGTAGATCACGCTTCACAATTTTCACATTGGATCTCCTGTACTATGAATCAATCTAGAATAGTTTTAAGAAAGTTGTAAAATAAATGTCGAATCTTGTTAACCACTGATCACTGGTCACACAAACTGCTCACTTCATAATGCTACACATTAAGCTATCATTGTTCAACTGCACATCACTGTCACTGCACAATGTATATCACTATCAATTTCACATCATTGAGAACTGTACATCATTGTTGCTACTTAAACTGATATTTTCACTACATTTCTCATGAATGAGTAATCAACATAGGGGCATAAGAATAGTGGCGCATCATTGAACCAATCACACTGTACTGTTGTATGTATTAAATACAAGTGTCTGAGAATGGCACAATCCTAGATGTCATAGGTTATCCCTACGGCCTGCTACCACTTATGTCAGGCTTTGCCCATTAAGATCTACTAGAATATGTTCCTTCATTGTTGAGCACTTTTCACACACTATTATCCATCGTTACTTCAATAAGATATACAACAAGGTGATGTATCTTCGGAAACATGTTACCATGTAAGGTCATAATTATGTTACTCAAGTTATCCTAGGCTATCATCATCATTTTCAACTCAAGGTTATACTAGTCAAAGTCAACTTATCAATAACTTGTTATGTCAGTCAACCATCATTTTTCATGTAGAGTGTCAATTGAGGTCAGTTTGTTAAGTTACTAGTTCATTCTAGGTATCGAGTCTAAGGGTCATAAAATTGAATTTCAAGTTAAAGTCAAGATGTCAATTGTCATGTCAAATAAATGGTCATGTATTCAAGGTAATTCTAATAGGTTAATGCCACAATAGGTCAATCACTCTTGTCAATTCACTGTGTGAATTTCTTGTCAAATTATTCTGGCATATCTTTGTCATTAATTCTTTTCAAGTCAAGCATAACAAATTTCACAATCAAGGGTACTTACTAGAAATCATATTTTGAGGTCATGGAATGTTATTGTTATATTAGTCAAAATATTTATATGTGTGAGTCAAGGATGTAAAGTTAATTCACATAAATAATTACTCTCACATCAAGGCCCACATCATAGTATTATTAACATTTTTGTCTTACTACTGCTATACATGACTTGAATTTCAATTAGTCTCAACTTCAAAGTTCACTATATGGTTAAGAATCACTTCCAGATAAGGTTATGCCACTATTTTGTAGACTTTTGGTCACACCTATTATTACATCCCTATATTACTAGTGTATTCCCTTATTGTTGTTAGTGTAGCCCCCTTATTGTTATTGTTGTACCCCTGTAGTCCCCATATTATTATTATTGTGCCCCATAAAAGCCCACTATTGTTATTGTTGTGCCCTTACATTATTATTGTTAGGTTAGCTAGGATTATATTGTGACCCCATGGAATCCTATATATAGAAAGGAGGTTTTGTCATTTGTATAATATAAGAATTGTTCATTTACTTAATGTAAAGGAGGTTTCCCCCTCGAAGGGGCTGATTTGTAAGTCATTTATCTCTCTTTTCTTCTATTTTGTGAGTTGGTTTCATAACATTTGGTATCAGAGCTTTGGATTCTAGGGTTTCACTGCTTCAAACAAGTCATCATGGAATTTTCGCTATAACGTGTTTTCTACGAAGGTTCAGAAGCTAAAACAAAAACCCATTTTCGAATAAATCCTGAGGAACTTTGTGTAAAAATTTCAGATTTTGGTTCAAAATATTTTCGGAGATATGATCTGTGGAAGTTAGGGTTTTTGCAGGCTCTTGAATTTCATCTCAAAGAGGTGACCTTGGGAAATCGTCATAACTCTCCCTCTGAGAATTAGATTGGAATTTTGTAAATAGTGGCTAAAATCACACGGACTATAGTTTCTTGTGTATCTATTTCAGAGCTAAAGGAGGAAAAAGTGACACGTGGAACACCGTATAAGTTTGCTCTATTGAACTAGTCCATAATTAGGACATTGTGGGAGATTGGGCATGAATTTGTCTTGAAGAATCCAAATTAGGTCAGATTTATGGCATTGGAAATAAGATTCAGAGGGATACTAGAGGACAAAAGATAAAATCTTGGGGATTCGAAATTACAGAGATACATCAGTTTCAATATCGAGCTCCTAAAAAGCAAGAAAAATGTGTGTATTTTTTTTTTTTAAATTGCATAAGTTTTGTTTGAAAAATCAGTTTGAAGTGATTCCAAGGGAACATTGAAGCATATATATCAATATTGGGTTCTAGAATGGCCCCTAAAAAGAATTCAACACCCATTAAGACCTCATAAGGCTCTACTATGACTCATGAAGAGGAAGAAGTGAAACATGATATATCAAAATTAAAAGACCAAGTGCAACAAATTTCTCATTCGCAAAGAGTAAAAAAAATGAAATAGAAGCTAAGATGGATGGTTTGAAGAAATATGTTGAAGATAAGATGGATGGTTTGAAGAAAGGCATGGAAGCTAAGATGGATGGTTTGAAGAATGGCATGGAAGCTAAGCTAAGATGTATGGCATGGAAGCTAATATGGATGACATGGAAGCTAAGATCGATGAAAAAATGAAAGACAACATGGAAGACATGAAGAATGATCTAAAAGAAGACATGTAAGGTTTGAAGGAAGGTTTAAAAAAGTTGATACAATAAATGATTCCTAATGGAGATAAGGTAGTAGAGAAAACACATGATGAGAAAAAAATAATTGTTAACCGTGATTTCATAAACTATAATGTTGGATTGAAGATCCACCATATTCCAAAGATCGATATGAGGAAGTTTGATGACAAGGATATCGTAACATGGATACTACATATGGAGCAATATTTTGATCTCCATAATGTGCAAAACACAAAAAAGGTATGCATTGCAACTTTATATTTAGAAAAAAATACATTTGTATGGTATCGATGGATTTTCTCTCGTAAAAACATTGTCACTTGGTCAATTTTTATGGAGGGAATGATAGCACATTATGAGGATACAAAGAACAACACCTTATTTAGCCAATTGATAAATCTCAAACAAAAGGGTTCAATGGTTGAGCACATTGAGGACTTCCAAAAATTGAATACAAGGGTAACTGATATTCCAGAGGAACATAAGATTGATGTCTTCATAGGGACTTTAAAGGATAAAATCCAATATGAGGTTCGCCTTTGGGAACCTTATTCATTGGAGAAGGAATTCAGGTTGGAAAGAAAATTGAAAGTAAAATTATGGCAACAAGGAAGCCTACCACTACCATCTATAAAGATGGAAGTGTTGCTACTCCTAGACTTCCATGTAGAAATTTGAATAACTGTTAAATTATTCACCGAGATTATCTTGATCACACACTATTTGAGCTTCATGCATAATACATAACCTCTTCTACTATTGATCATCAATTTGCGGAATTATAAACAATCGCATGCGCACATTAAAACCATAAACAATCACACATATAAAAAAAATATTTATGGGAAAGCTTAAAGCTGAAAACTCCCAACTATCTGTATATTATAATGATAGAGATCATGTAACAATCATAGTACAAACTCCTCACAAGCTCTCAGCACTATCTCCAATTGTTACACACTACACAAGCTCAGATCATACAAAACACATGCTCCAATCTGCTCCACCTGTTAGCCCGCCTCTACTGCGTAATCCAATATGGATAATCATGAGATCCAAGTTCGAATCCCACCAGTATGTACTGCGCAATCCTCATTGGCTTCTCCATCAATGTGTGTGCAAATCTCATGCACCAGTATAGTCACAACTGATAGTCACACTGCTCTTTCACCTACCTCTCCACTGGTCTCCACTGAAACTGTCCATGCACTGCAGTTAATTGATGTATTATTTAGTTGATTTATGAGTTAATAATTAGTGAATTAATTAATAATTAATTCACCCCACTCTCACTAATTGTATCAATCAGTTAGACTAGATACAACTAGCTCAACTAAGTTAAACTGAACACAACTCCATTAACTGTCTCATCAACTCCACCAAACTTTGTCACATGAGTTCTAACTGAAGTCAACCATGCAATAGCTCCACTAAACCTTAGGAATAGCGTAATTCCTTCTGTCAGCTGCATGTGCCACATCCAGGCATCAAACTGAAGTGCTCCAAGAGGATAAGATAATGTTTAGAGTCCAAATATTATTAAGAGCTAATAATATTCGACATATCTATTTTTAGACTGGCAATCTAAAAATAGATTCTTCCCAGTATGTCTAAAAATATAAGTCCATCTATTTCTTCCGACTTGACCAACCATCCACAAATAGCATCCTGCAACTCATAGAACATGATATGTCTAAAAATAGACATAGTCTAAAAATAGACTTTGCGCCAAAAATAGCCTGTGGGCCCACTTAGTGAAGGCGACTTCTTTCCACTAAGCTCCTCATCTTGTTGCAATATCAACACTCCCTCTCAACAAGATAAGGATTATCTGCAACCCCTATCCTGCCTCTGTGGTATTCGAATTTGCTCCTGGTGAGCGCCTTCGTCGAGATATCAGCATCTTGATCCTTCGTAGGAATGTATGAATGTAACATGATTCTCTGCTGCACACAATCTCTGATATGATGATACCGGATGTCAATGTGTTTAGATCTATCATGAAATACTGGATTAATCGAGAGTTTGATGCAACTCTGATTATCACAATAAATCATAGTAGGATCCAAGTGTGAACCGAACAACCCAACCAGGATCTTCCTCATCCATATAGCCTTGCATGCAGCCAAACTCGCTACCATATACTCGGCCTCTGCTGAACTGAGTGCCACGGATCTCTACTTCCTGCTGTACCAAGAAACTGCTGTCGACCCGATACTGAAAATCCATCCAAATGTGCTCTTTCTGTCCGTTGGGCTCCCTGCCCAATCTGCATCTGTGAAGCCACACAGCTTCACCTCATCCGACTGTCTGTACCACAATCCATATCCCGATGCGCCTCTGAGATAACGCAATACATTCTTGCTCACCTTCCAAAAGAGCTTGGTAGGCTTAACCATAGCTTGTGAAAGCTGGTTAACTGCATAACATATATCGGGCCGTGTATTGACCAGATACATAAGCGACCCCACCAACTGTCGATAAACAGTGGCATCCACTACCTCAGCCGAAGTAGCATCCTCCTTCCTCCAACCACCAGGAAGAGGAGTATCAATAGGCTTGCAGCCATGCATGTTGAACTTCTCCAGTATCTCCCGAGCATACTTACCCTGAGAAACAAACAGTCCACCACTGCGCTGCCAAATTTCCAATCCCAGGAAATAATTAAGGAGGCCCAAGTCCTTCATCTCAAACTCTTTTGCAAGATCCTCCTTGCATGAGAGTATCAACAACTCATCACCTGTCAAAATAAAATCATCTACATAAAGTAAAATGATCAACAACTTACCCTCCACCACAATCTGGTATAGGTTCAGATCCGCCTCACTCTTGGAGAATCCAAGTCCGATGAAATAACTGTCTATCCGTGTGTACCAAGCACGAGGTGCTTGTTTCAACCCATACAACGCTCTCTTGAGCCTGCACACATGCGACTCGCTGCTGAAGATCTCGAAACCTTCAGGCTGATCTATGTACACCTCCTCCTCAATGACTCCGTTGAGGAAGGCAGTCTTCACATCCATCTGATGAATGTGCCACCCCATCTGTGCTGAGAGAGCAAGAATCGTCCGTATGGAAGAATACCTTGCAACGGGTGCAAAGGTCTCCTCATAATCGATCCCCTATATCTGTGAAAAGCCTCGGGAAACAAATATTGCCTTGTACTTCTCCACACTCCCATCAGCTGCCTGCTTCACTTTGTAGATCCATCTCGAACCCACCACTGATTTCCCTTCCGGTCTCGGGACAATCTCCCATGCACTGTTTCTGACAATCGAATCATACTCTTCCACCATGGCATCTACCCATGCGGGGTCCTCCACAGCTTCCTCGAAAGAGGATGGCTCTCTCACGATACACTTGCTCACAAGAGCCATGTATCCGTATACCAGTCAGGACCTTCGTCCGCACCGTGAGCCGAGGTTGTATCACAACCTTCTCTCGCATCTCAATTCCGCCGCTCGTCTTGTAGTGCGCTTACGCCTTCCGATGGTTGGCGCCGCATGAGTGGTCTCTTCCACCCAATATCTTCATCTTGCGGGCTTTCAGACGGGGTTTTACGAATCTCATCCTTAGGAACTAATAGCTCCTCATCTGCATGCAAGTGTGGCTCCCTCTCAAGCGAACACTTCATGGCTTTCTCCTCCCGAAATTTGATATCCCGTCGCACAACAGTCTTGCGACTGTCTGGAAAATACACACGATAGTTGTGGGGCGTATCAGTGTACCCCACAAATATCCTAACCTCTGCGGTCAGATCCAGCTTCTTTTTGGCGTCCTTCGTCACATGCATGTAAACAGGTGAACCAAAAATCCTCAAATGGGAAATATCAGGCTTCTTACCAGAAAATGCCTCCTCGGGTGTACTCATGCCAAGTATCCTATGAGGACAATGGTTCTGCACATATACTGTAGTATTGCATGCCTCCGCCCACAAGTGAATGGGTAGGCCCTGATCATGCAACATCGCTCATGCAGCACCCACGATCGTTCTGTTCTTCCGCTCAACAACCCCGTTCTGTTGTGGGTTATGAGGTGCTATGAGCTCTCTTCAAATTCCTTCTGCGCTTTCAAAATTCCTTGAATTCACCATAGATGAATTCACCACCATTTTCGCTCCTAAGAGCCTTCACCTGCTTCCCCGATTCTTTCTCAACCAGTGCTTTTAACTCACATAACTTTGAGTATGTCTCGCTCTTCTTCCGCATGAAGAAGATCCAGCACTTCCGAGAAAAATCATCAACAAAGATCACATAGTACTTGTGCTTTGCTGTCGAAGCTACTGAGAAAGGTCCACACACGTCTGTGTGAATTCTCTTAAGGATCGTCGTGGCACGACTATCCTTCTCGTGAAAGGTGGCTTTCACAAATTTTCCCAAGGTACATCCCTTGCACTGATCTGATTGCGCAAGAGTACCCTTAGGAAGCCCAGTATAAATCTACTGCAGTATCTTCAAAGGTCCATGTTGAAGGTGGCCCAATCTCCGGTGCCACAACTCGCCATCATCCCAGCTCACCACTCCTTCTGCCTTGCCCGCCATTGCTACGCAGCCATCTACCTACAATTGATAAAGGTTCTTAACTCAAACCCCTATCCTCCGGGTCTCACCAGTTGCCTTACTACGCAGGAAAGCCTTTCCTTCGCTAAAGACAACATCATATCCCTTGTCTTCTAACATCGCCACAGAGATAAGATTCTTCTTCAATCCTAGAACATGCATCACTTCCTTTAATACGAAGGGTTTACCAGACTCCCTCTCAAAGGAAATGGTACCGATACCGGTCGCACTGTATCTACCATCATCGCCCATCTCGATGTGCACTCCAAGATCTTTCTCATCCAGATCAGTAAGCAAATCTCGATCTCCTGTCATGTGAAAAGACGCACCACTGTCCAGAAACCACACTGATCCCGCCACACTTGAGACCAAGCATGCGATCAGCGAAAAATCCAGCTCAAACTGCGAGGCTAAGGCCTCTCCAGCTGCAGATCCAGTAGCCTGCTTATTTTTCTTCTTCTGCGGACAATTTGTGGCATAATGTCCGTGTTGGTGACAATGAAAGCACTTCACCTTGGACATGTCCTGCTTCTTGCCTTTCGCACCGGAATGAGAAGCTTTCTTGCTCTTCCCCTTCTTTGCTTTGGCAGCCAAAGCACAATTCTCTTCATCAGAGTTCTTTGATGACGATCCGTCCCTGGTACTCCGCCTTATCTCCTCTTGCACAAGATCCGACCAAAGTCGCTCCCATCCTGGCAATTTCTCCTGACCATTGACAGAGTCCTGATAGGAATGCCAACTCTTCGAAGCCCAAGGAGAGCCAAGC
Organism: Pinus albicaulis; assembly: GCA_034641835.2. NCBI lineage: Eukaryota > Viridiplantae > Streptophyta > Pinopsida > Pinales > Pinaceae > Pinus > Pinus albicaulis. The sequence continues at coordinate 839,400,237 of CM076575.1, forward strand.
TCACCAAGTCCTCATCATCTACAGTCACCCCCATACTTCCCAGCTCATCCCTGCATTGGATGAACTTCGTGAGGTACTTGGGCATACTGTCGCCTTTCTCCATCTTTATGTTTCTGAGTTTATCCTTGAGCGCCAACTTCCTCTGGTCGCTCTTGCTTTGGAATAAATCTTTCAAGGCTTTCCACATCAAGAATGGAGAAGCCTTACCATGCAGGCTGGACACTATGTGATCCTTCACGCCCTCCAACAGAATCCTTCGACACTTTGTTGTCTTCTTTTGCCAAGCCTCAATTACGGCAACATCGCTAGAAGTAGGCTTTGGGACTTCAGCATCTATGAACTCCTTCAACCCATTGTCATCTAGCACCACCTCCATCCTGTCCTTCCATGCAATATAATTCGAGTTTCCCTCAAGGGCATACTCCAATCGCAATCCGTTGAAAGACATCTCAACTTCGACACCAAGAAAACACTGCTGCAAATTCGAATTCCACCAGCACAAAACTCAACCGCTTCAATGTTTTGCAATTGCTCCAATGATCAATACTGCTCCAATACCATGTAGAAATTTGAATAATTGAGATATTATTCACCGAGATTATCCCGATCACACACTATTTGAGCTTCATGCATAATACATAACCTCTTCTACTATTGATCATCAATTTGCGGAAATATAAACAATCACATGCGCACATTAAAACCATAAACAATCACACATATAAACACAGTATTTATGGGAAAGCTTAAAGCTGAAAACCCCCAACTATCTGTATATTATAATGATAGAGATCATGTAACAATCATAGTACAAACTCCTCACAAGCTCTCAGCGCTATCTCCAATTGTTACACACTACACAAGCTCAGATCATACAAAACACATGCTCCAATCTGCTCCACCTGTTAGCCTGCCTCTACTGCGCAATCCAATATGGATAATCATGAGATCCAAGTTCGAATCCCACCAGTATGTACTGCACAATCCTCATTGGCATCTCCATCAATGTGTGCGCAAATCTCATGCACCAGTATAGTCACAACTGATAGTCACACTGCTCTTTCACCTACCTCTCCACTGGTCTCCACTGAAACTGTCCATGCACTGCAGTTAACTGATGTATTATTTAGTTGATTTATGAGTTAATAATTAGTGAATTAATTAATAATTAATTCACACCACTCTCACTAATTGTATCAATCAATTAGACTAAATACAACTAGCTCAACTAAGTTAAACTGAACACAACTCCATTAACTGTCTCATCAACTCCACCAAACTCTGTCACATGAGTTCTAACTGAAGTCAACCATGCAATAGCTCCACTAAACCCTAGGAATAGCGTAATTCCTTCTGTCAGCTGCATGTGCCACATCCAGGAATCAAACTGAAGTGCTCCAAGAGGATAGGATAATGTTTAGAGTCCAAATATTATTAAGAGCTAATAATATTCGACATATCTATTTTTAGACTGGAAATCTAAAAATAGATTCCGCCCAGTATGTCTAAAAATAGAAGTCCATCTATTTCTTCCGAATTGACCAACCATCCACAAATAGCATCCTGCAACTCATAGAACATGATCCATATGTCTAAAAATAGACATAGTCTAAAAATAGACTTTGCGCCAAAAATAGCCTGCGGGCCCACTTAGTGAAGGCGACTTCTTTCCACTAAGCTCCTCACCTTGTTGCAATCTCAACATTCCACAACCTACAAGGTTGACACCATAACAATTCGAAGAAAAAAGAGCAAAAGGGCTTTGCTACAGTTGTGATAGAGAATACAATAAAGGTCATAAGTGTGCTAAGAAGAAATTATTTTACATAGATTGTCAAGAGGAGGAAGAAAATGAACAAGAAACTTCAAAAGAAGAGGATATACACCATGAACCAAACCGAGAGAAAGAAGAGATGAGTTTGACCATATCCTGTAATGCATTGGCAGGAATTACCACTTCTCAAAATCTCAAGATAGAAGGACATATCAAGAAGAAAAATGTAATAGTTTTCATTGATTCAAGTAGTACCCATACTTTTATTCATTGTAAGGTAGCCAAGGAATTGAATTTCTTCCTATACCCAATACCATAGTTTCAAGTGATGGTTGCAAATGGAGGACCTATAAATTTCTCTGGAAAGTACCATAATGTCAAGCTAACCATGGGCGAATATGTATTGAATAGTCCAATTCTTTCCATTCCAATGGGAGGTGCTGATGTTGTACTAGGAGTACAATGGTTAGAATCTTTGGGGACGGTAGCTTTTAATTTTCAAGAATTTTTCTTGATTTTTTTTTTTGGAAGGAAAGGAAGTTTAATTATGGGGTATCGAAGGGAAGATAGGAAAGATAATAAGCTCTAATGTCATGACAAAGCTTCTGAAGAAAGAAAAAAGAAGCGTAATTGCACAATTATGCTCACTGGAAGTTCCAACATCAAAAGCATATATTTCTCAAGATCTCCAAAAGGTCTTGGACCACCATTCCAAGGTGTTTGAAACTCCCAAAGGACTCCCACCTATTCGGGATCATTATCATGTTATTCATTTGATTCCAGTAAGTGTTCCTCCAAACATAAGGCCTTAAAAATATCCTTATGTCCAAAAGAGTGAAATTGAACGTATGATTGCATAAATGTTAGAGGCTGGTATAATTCATCCTAGTCAATGTTCTTTCTCTACTCCAATAGTATTGGTGCACAAGAAGGATGGATCATGGCGCATGTTTCTGGACTATAGGGAGCTCAATAAGATCACAATTAAAGATAAATTTCCCATTCTCGTGATTGATGAATTAAATTGAAGAATTTATTTTACCAAGTTGGATCTTCATTCAGGATATCATCAAATTATAATGAAGACTGAAGATATTTCGAAAACAACATTTCAAATTCATGAGGGTCATTATGAATTTTTGGTCATGTGTTTTGGCCTTACCAATGCACCTTCTACATTTCAAGGGTTGATGAATTCCATTTCAAACCCTTCCTTAGAAAATTTGTGTTAGTGTTTTTTGATGATATACTAATCTACAATAGGTCTTCGAAGGATCATGTTCAACATGTTTATTACACCAATTTTTGGTCATCTAACCTGTTACTATTAGATGGACCAAAGTATACCATGTAAGACCAATTTTACCCTAAGTAAAATTGATTTCACTATGAAAAATAACTTAGTAATCCATAATTTATTATGTTGTTTATGGTCTAAACAGGAAACCCCATGAGGAAATATCGAATAAATCCATATTTGTTTGATTTTCCTCAAGGGATAATTAATTAAACAAAATTTTAGTTAATATGCCTGGTCATATTTAACCCAAAACATGAATATTAATTAGATAAATCACTATTTATCTTATTACTTTCTAGGAATAATTATTTAAACATTATTTAAATAATATTCCTTGTTAAATTTGACTAAATCATTTATAAATAATTGAATAAATCACTATTTATTTAATTATCACTTAACCACATTCTTAAAATAATAAATAAATCATTTATTTATTTATTATTTACAAATAATGGAATTTGACCAAATTCAAATTCTTTTTCACTCCAACAAAAATAACAAAATATTCCATAAAAGTTGGATCTAGATTTGGTTAATAATATTTACTCCATAAGGGTTTATAATTATAACCATTGTCGTTTTTTAGATCCCTGCATGACCAGCTGCTTCAAACCCTAGGGTTTTTCTTCAAATTCTTGTTTTTCTTTTCTTGATGTTGTTTTTAACCTTTAAAACCCTAAAATAGTAAAAATTCTAACTTCTGTGTGTTTCTGGACCTATTGCGCAGGTGACAGGTATCAGTCACAGCTGAGATGACACTTTTTTCTGAAACCTACTCCTGAGAGTGCCGGAAGTGCAGGTCACACTTTTTGGGCCAAAGCCTGCGACCTTAACCTTCAGGGCGCGGAAAATTTCCTAAAACCTATGACCTCTGCTGAAAACAGGTCAGAAACTTTGGCATGTACTTTTTGTGGGAATTTTTATGTGATTTTTCTGGGTTTGTCTAGGCTACTGTTCAGAGTTGTCTGACCTCCGTCTCCACCTGTCTTGGACCTGTACTTGCTCTGTTTTACTCGTCGAAGTAGGAACCAAGCCCCATAGGGCTTCAGTACACTTCCACCTCTTTAGGAGGAGTTTAGCTGAAGCAGGTCATCTGTTCAGTGTGTTCAACCATTTTCAGATTTGATCCTGTACCTTCAGATCCATTTCAGATTGGTTATTCATCCATCCAAAAAACCTATTTTTAGTTTTGTTTGCTCCTCCTCTAGGGTCCCCTCTGTTTCCCTTCAGGTTGTAGCCTTTCACCACCTCATTTGAAGCACTTTCCCCTCTAGTTTTTTGCTGTTTTTTTCACCTATTTCTAGCAGATCTGACCTCTAGATCCCTATCCCTCCCGACTTTAGATCCATTGGCCTTTTTTTGTGTGTGTTTTGACTAGATTTTGCCCACCCAAAGACTAGTTGTTGGGAAGCTCGCCTCCTTGGGTTTAGATTGATGAATCTTTAGCTGTTTATTTTCTAACATATTCAGTTTAATTTACTGTTATTTGCAGATTTATTTACAATTATACAACACATTTTTTATTTTTCTCTACACATGTCTGGGTTTAAAAATTAAAATTAACACACTTAACATGCACACCCTAAGTGAAGAGTGCCTGATTTACACCGCCAGGCCAAGACTATAACATTGTAATCATTTGATCCTGCACCTATCTGCCCTTGTTTCGACATTGTAATCATTTGATCCTACACATCCTTGCCCTTGTTGGTCTCTCTTACTTCTGTGATCTGTGTCTGTTTTTTCATCATTATGCCCCTAAGGCGTTTATCCCGGAGACTTATTGGCCTTCATCCTTAGTTTCTGTTAGGAAGACTTACTCCTCCACGTAGGATTTGAGTTAGTCCTCCATCGAGTCCCCATTCTGACTCCGTGTTTGGTTCATCGAGTTCCCCTTCTGGTTATATTCTCGGTTCTCCTCCTGTAACCTTCACCATGTCTGGTTCAGGACATAACACTGGTGGTAGCCCCTAACCTAATGATGGGAATACTACTAGTGGGACCGCAACCGGAACTATCTCGGCTGCTCCCTTGCTCCCTTATGTGGCAGGTCTTTGTCTTCTCTATTTTAACCAGTTGATTAATGAGCCCATACACCATGATCCTGGTTGGCCTGTTATGCCAACCAAGCTCCCTTCTGACATCCCCAAGTTTGAAGGTCATGCTGGAGAAGATCCTACAAACCATGTTAAATATTTCCACATGTGGTGTTCATCTAACTCCATCACCGATGAATCTATCTATCTTCAGTTGTTCCAACGTACACTTACTGGAGAAGCTTCTAAGTGGTATGTTGACCAAGCCTCCTCCTCTCATACTACCTTTGTGACTCTTTTCAGGGCTTTTCTGTCTTACTTCCAGCATCCCCTTCGTTATGAAATTGGTACCAAACTTTTGACCTCTTTCCATCAGTCGTCTGTGACCTGCCTATCCGATCATGTCCAGGAATGGCGGCGAAGAAAGAGCCTATGTCGAGCCCCTACCTTCGAAGACCGTGTCTACATGGACTGGTTTCTTAGATCCCTTTTTCCTGGTATTAGCAAAGATATCGCATCTAATTTCCCTCAGACCGAAGAAGATGACCTCCAGATTGCATTGAAATATGACTTGATCTATGCATAATTTGGTTATAATTATACTGTCTTACCTGATCTCCCTAGACCCGATGGTGCCAACGCACCGAGGGCATCCCATGCCGCTGATAGTATCATTGGAGCCCTTTCTCATCTGTACACTCATCCTCCCATGGGTTATGGTTTCCCTCAGGGAGAGGCCGGCTCCTCCAACACCTTTTCCCCTCCCGATAGCATGTATGCAGGATACGACATGCCTCCTCCTTTTTCCCAACCTATTTACCACAATGTTTCCCAACCTCCTTATTTTCCATATCTGTAGCCTGGTGCTCCAGCTCCTCTAGCATTAGCATCTCAGCCTCCCTTGCCTTCTCAACCCATGCAACAATAGCCACCACCCCCCTAGGGGAAAGTGTATGCACAACAGGACGTGACTAATCCTCCTACTTCCAAAAAGAAGAGGAAAGGCAACCAAAACCAATCTGCCCCAGGTAATCCAGGACCCAATCCCCAAAGGAATACACCTAACATTGCTAACCAACAACAGGGAACTCAGCCCAAGCAGGATAGGCATGTTGGCATGAACAAACCTTGTTATTCTTGCGGTGACTATGGTCACTATATCCACGATTGTCCTCTTTTACCTCAGATGCGGCAGATGTGGGAAGCTCAAGAAGAATCCCGAGGACAACAAGCCTCCCCTTTGGTTCCTCCCCATGCTGCACCTAACCAGCCGGCTATGTTCACCAATCCTTTCCCCTAGCAAGGATTCATGGCTTCCCAACCCCCTGAAGGTCAGGTGGCCACTCAACCTCCTCCATATGGTATCTCTGATTACTAGATTATCATGATGAACTCTGACAAACCCATTACCGTTGACCTCAACCTTTAGACTCTGTCCCGTCAGTACAACAAGCCTCCCGCTATGTTTGCCCTCGAACCCCCTTCTTTAGGTTCCACAGAGCCTCTTTCGACAACTAATGGTCCTTTAATGATCCCTCAACCTAAGGAAAAGGTTCATATCAAGATCCCCAAGGGACCATTACGCTGAAATTTTTCTTCTGGTAAAGTTGCCCATTCATATAGTATAATAGATTATTTGGTGCAATCCCCTACTGCTATCTCAATGTTGGAACTCCTCCAGTCATGCCCTTCAAAATGAAAATCTATACTAACTGCCATGGGCACTGAGGATCCTTCGGATGATCATTTGATTGTTTTTTATGTTGACCAGTAAGAACGTCCCCCCCTTCCTGCTTCCGTCGCCTTCCAAATCCCTGTCAAGATCCGAAATGCCAATGTCTCCCGTTGTATCATTGACGAGGGGGCATCCACCTGTGTGATGTCTGCTTCGGTTTGGAAGAAACTCTGATCTCCAGAGTTGGCCCCTTCCACTATTACCCTCCAAGTGTGGGATGGCCACTCTTCCCAGCCCATAGGCCTATTCCACAATTGTCCTATTACTCTTGCGGACAAGGCTATTTGTGTTGACGTAGAAGTCATTGATGCCCCCTTAGATTACAAAATTCTATTGGGTCGTAGCTACACTTATGCAATGTCTGTTGTCCCATATGCAGTTCACCGTAATATGTGCTTTCCTCACAATGAAAATATTGTCACCATCGACCAGTTGACATATTCCGAACCAAAGTCTCAGACCTCCCCTAAGTCCATCATCTCTTTGGTGGCCAACAAACAAATAGTCGAACCTTTGACCAGTGTTTAACACGGAGTCTAAAAAGACTCCTCTTTTCTTGGTTCATTCCCTGGTCTTTCTCCTCCTCCAGCTCATCGAAGGTTTGCATGATGCAATCATCTTCGTCCGACCTGAAGCAGACTAGTTCGACCAGTCAGTAGCCCCGCCCTTCGCAACCTACTCCTAACACCTCGACTTAGCCTTCAGGGCCCTCTCTTCAAGGCCCCTCATCTACATCTAGTATCCATGAGCCTATCTACCCTCTTAGAATGGTTCCTCTTGGCCTTAACCATCTCGGAGCTGTCCCGCCTGGCCATTACCCCTCCGGCCATATACCGTTTCTAGCTCCCCCTCCTGGATTATTTTCGGTACCTGTTATGGCTACCTTATCCCTCCCTAACATGACCCTAGGGATCCCAGTCTAGTACATTGATCCCCTAGCCAACATCCCGCTTGGTCAGCCCAAACCTTATCTTGCTTTGACCCCGGTCAACCGGTCCCCATGACACCTCCCTTTGCTTTCGTGCCTCAGCCACCTCAACATGAACCTACTCCTGTTGTGATAGCTTCAGGTGAGGGGGGAAAAGCTTGCAAAAAGGCACCTAAAGACAAGGCCGCCCCGATGAACCCTGCTCCTCCTCAGCCTCCAAAGCGTACCCCCCTGTGGGATTTGTGTGATGTTGTCGGTTATTCCACCCATCATTTTCCTAAACTACCTCACATCAATCCCATGGTTAATGTCACGTTGCCTGAGTCTACGGTCCCGAAAACCTCTATTCCTTCCTCGACTGTAGCCAAGAACCCCAAGAATATTCACACCAACCATCCTTGTGCTTTGTGTGTTTTCCATTGCCACTATGCTCACCTCTATCCCTGCCTTGATGACTTCCACACCTCTCTAGTAGCAGTTCGCCAATTCGAGGCCCAATGCAACGAGTACACCTCTCCCTTATTTGTGCATTTTTCTTTGGCAGAACCAGAGGACACGAATGCTCCAATTGACATTCCCTCTCCTGATGTTGAGATGACGGAGCCTTCGGCCACCATTTTATCCCTATCATCATTTATGAGATCCACGGTGTAAGACCCCCCTGGGACTTCCGCTTCTATTTCGCTTGACCTCCCTTCAGCGATCACCTTTGGCTCAACATCGGTGGATCCTTCATCTACTTGTTCTTCAGTCACCCTCCGTGATGATGCGCATGTGAACCTTTATTGTCATGATTATGAGTCAGGTAGCTTCACCGCGTCAGGTGGTTTTTCTTCCACCAGTCACCCCATCTTCGATTAGGATGACGGCATTATGGAAGAAATCACCACCCCTGACTTTGTCTATCCCCCCTTACATCGAAACCATGCATTCGAACCACATACACCTTGTGGTCATTACATTGACACACAATGTTTTGGTAAGGGGGCACCCATATTTGAGAGTCCAGGAGAAGCAATTATTCACAACCCTCATAGTGCATTTGGTCGTGTCGACTCTAGTACCATCATTCTTCCCCGTTTAGAAGAACCTCTAGAGTCCCATATCACTTCAAATCACTCTAGGGATGAACCCCCTCATCATTCCTTCCTCTAAAATCAATAACCCAATCCCTTAGACATTGTTGTTGACCAAACTGTGTGTTTTCTAGGTGAGCACCAGCTCATTATATCCAAATCCACTCTTTGGGATAGTGACACCATGTATGCCAACCAGAAACTTAGTTCATTTTCTTCATATATGCAGTACCAAAGGAGATTGGTAATCCTCCATTCCATTTCTCGAACTGCATAACAATAACATAAAAAAATGGTGCACCACATCATAAAAATGTGTTTAGATTCTCCTTTTCTAAATACTGCATTTTGGCATGACCATAACATGCTTGGGGGCACCTATGCCCCTCAACCATAAAAATCCCATCTCTCAACCAAAAACAACACTGAAACCTCCTTTCTCTGTCAGGTCGCAATTTTCAGGTCATTTCCTGGGATAGGTCGTAGTTTTCTGCTTAGTACCTACTATCCAGGTCGCATAACAGATCCTAAAAAGTGCGACCCAAACTGTTCCTAGGTTCTCGGTGCCTAATCTGAAACTTTAATCCCCTGAATTGAAAGAGTATGGTTAGGCCTCTTACCTGCAACTAACGGATCTCGATTCCAACAATAAGTTTGTCTGCTACGATCGCTGCCATATTTAGGGCATTTTCTCCTTTCTACATTCACAACAACTACACTTGCAAATGAATCAAATTGGAGGGAAAAAGCCTTATTAAAAGAGAAACCACAAATTTTTCTTTTTCCAGCTGTGACCAAACCGTAGCTCAGTTTGAAAAACCGTCTGCACCATTGGAAAGATATCACCAAGCTCTTAAATGAGTATCCTTTAGTTTTTTGTGATTTGATACTTCACCTGGACACATTTTTTCCAAGAAAGGTCACTTCACTACTCCTCAAAATCAAATTTCTTCACTTGCAACACTTGTACCTAGGGCACCACTTTGCCTTCAGACTTTTCCATGTTTCTATGGTCCCCACCAAGCCTATTCTATGTGGCAGCATCATCGAGTCACCCTTGTTTAGAGCATCCGAGTTGAGTCATCATCACATCAATGGAGTCTATCTCGAGTCTCTTTTCATCCCACTATTGTCCTCCATCCTTCATTGCTTGGTTCCTCTCTCATGTCGCACATTGTGGCCTTCAGTCATAATGTCCCCTATCCCCATTAATATTGTGTCAGTTGCTAGCAATTCATCCATGCCCTTCATGCTCTAACAAGGGAATTCGTCAGCCCACTACTCAGTACCCCCATTCCATCATCATCCCTGGTATCAGTCTATCAGACGCTTTGCTATTATCTCTCGTGTCTTAGTTAAGGATACCTTATTGCCTCACCTATGGTGGACCTCCTTCTGTCGACATCAGCTCATTCATTCCAGAAGACAGGTCTAGAGGGTGGTGTACCTTGGTTCCAACTTCCACTCCTGTTCGGTGCCTCAAATCATGCATAGGGACTCTTTATTGCCCTTTGACTTGAGTGTTTCTTAGCTCTAGCTCCTTACGGCATGATTGAGATCCGTATACTTGATGGTTCAGTGATACAATAGATTGTACCAGTGATTCCCAGTTGTCTGTGAGATGTTTCAGACCTCATGAGGGGGTGGCCCTTCAGGCAACCCCCAACATACCCGGATGCCTTCTCTATTACAACCTTGCTGTAGCTCCATATATTTTATGGTTCCGGCCTCAGTCACTTGCAGCGCCTTTTAGTTTTCATGTATCATTCAGATTTTCATAGCCGCCCTTTCCTGTTTTACAGGGCCTCTTTGGTTGTACTTATATCTCATGTACCCATATATTATTATGTAAGTCCTGGTTGTTGTCCTAGGCACACTATGTATGTGGGATCCGTTATCATGTTTTTATCTAGCCCATGTTTATGCCAGCATGTACTATATAGTTCAGTCCCTTGTTTACTGGACACATTATTCTTTGTACTTTGCTATCTCGGTAGGCATAGGTAGGCCTCCCCCGCCTCTTGTAGAACATGTACTCACTCATAAAAGAGACTTGTCACACTTGTAAGTCTCACCTCCTCAGGGTCTTGTCCTCTAGCGCTTTAGTCTACCTTATATTTCTTTCTCTCTGACTCCCCCTTTGGTGTCTAGTGATTGAGTTCTTACAACGTACTTTGGTCATATGATTAGCTCCTAACGTTCACACGCTGGGGGGCAATCTGTTACATCAATTTTTGGTCATCTAACCTGTTACTATTATATGGACCAAAGCACACCATGTAAGACCAATTTTACCCAAAGTAAAATTTCTTTAACTATGAAAAATAACTTAGTAATCCATAATTTATTAAGTTGTTATGGTCTAAACAAGAAACCCCATGAGGAAATATTGAATAAATCCATATTTTTTTTATTTTCCTCAAGGGATAATTAATTAAACAACAGTTTAGTTAATATTCCTGGTCATATTTAACCTAAAACATGAAAATTAATTAGATAAATCACTATTTATCTTATTATTTTCTAGGAATAATTATTTAAACATTATTTAAATAATATTCCTTGTTAAATTTGACTAAATCATTTATAAATAATTGAATAAATCACTATTTATTTAATTATCACTCAACCACATTCTTAAAATAATAAATAAATCATTTATTTATTTATTATTTACAAATAAAGGAATTTGATCAAATTCAAATTCTTTTTCCCTCCAACAAAAATAATAAAATATTCCATAAAAGTTGGATCTAGATTTGGTTAATAATATTTTAATTATGCACCAATATCTAGACTAACTCAATATTTTGTTATAAATAGAAGGGTTTTTCCATTCATTCACTACCTTTTGTTGCCTAAAGATCACTCTGGAACTATACTTTTGGTCTGACTTTGATCCTCCATCATTGTCATATTTTGCTACCATTTTTCTTGTGAGCTCCCTTTGAGTTCCATTTTTTGTCTGGGTTTTCTACACCATCAAGAGAGAGAGATATTAGATCTGAAGTGTTGAGGACATACAAGAACCCATCCCATTGAGGGGGACTGGTGACATCTTTCTATGTTCCCTTCCAAGGTGTCGTAAATACAAAAATTCTTTAAAAATATCCTTGTCTTGTCTATTGGATGCATGGAGCAACTCTTTCTTTTATTTACTACTTAATGTCTTTAACTGCATAGATCTGGATTTTGTAGCATTTGTCTTGGTCAACTAACTATAGATCTAAAGAAATTGGAAACCATATTTGATGTTAGGGTTGTTTGTTATGAACAACTAAAGTGAGATTTTTCCGTACGCTTGCGATTAGAATTCACACTAACAATGTTGACAGGGTGCTCAAAATATTGAAGGAGAAACAATTATATGCAAAAACCTCCAAATGTTTCTTTCGAGTACAAGAGGTGGAATATCTGGGTCATATTGTATCTCAGGAGGGTGTTAAGGTAGACCCCAAAAAAATTAAAGCCATTTAGGAATGGGAAGTCCCCACAACCATAAAGAATTTGCAAGGATTCATCGGGTTAACAGGGTATTATCATAAGTTTGTTAATAATTATGGGATCCACAATTTTATAGAACATTGGTCGATGTTTCGAATCCCAATGGGGATCCATCTTCAGGACATGTTTATGAATGAAGGATTGAAAGAAGGGTTTAGGTTAGGATTTTAATAGTGAAAAAGAAAAGATAAAAAATCCAACAATAATTTTATTATGATTTATTTATTTATTTTATTATATTTATTATTATTTTCTAAATTATTAAGTAATATTTTAGTAATCTATTTTTAAGAAATAATTTAATTATTTCAAATAATCATGCGACACTAATTTAATTAATTTAGTTCATTTTCATGGACTCCTAAAGAAACTAAGGCCTTTGAACATATTAAAGAGGAAATGTGACAAGCACCAGTCTTAGCTACACCAGAATTCACAAAAACCATTATTGTGGAATGTGATGCCTCAGGAAATGGAATTGGTGCTGCTTTAATGCAAGAAGGAAGACCCATTGCTTTGAAAGCATTCCAATCAAAGGAAAGTATTTATAGAAATCTATTTATGAGAAGGAAATGTTGGAAATACTACATGCACTAAATAAATTACGACCTTACCTAATGGGAAGACACTTCAAGGTAAAAACTGATCATGATAGTCTTAAATACTTTTTGGAAAAAATACTATCTTCAGAAGAGCAGCAAAAATGGGTCACAAATATGTTGGGTTATGACTTTGAAATCATCTACAAAAAAGGAATGCTAAATGTTGTTGTAGATGCACTCTCAAGAACGGATGAGGAGGTGGAAACATTTCTTTGTGCCATTTTTATTATCCAACTAGATTGGATAACCGAAGAAAGGGAGGAATGTAAGAATGACGAAGAAGTGTGGACACTCATTCAAAATTTGCAGCCAGATCCTAGTACATATGATACATTTAGTTGGAAGAATGATTCCTTATGGTACAAATATCACTTATATCTTTCTAAGAATTCCCAAATAAAGAAAAATATTATTTTGGAATTGCATGCCTCTCCCTTAGGAGGACACTCAGGATTTTTAAAAAATTACCACAAGGTGAAGAAATATTTTTTTGTGATGGCCTTAAATATGATATTCAAAAGTTTGTGGCGGAATTTTTGGTTTTCCAGCAAAATAAATTTGATACAATTAAGACCTCGGGTCTGCTACAACCTTTATCCATTCCAAGTCAATGTTGGGAGGATGTTTCAATGGATTTTATCATAGCTTACCTAAGTCCAAAGGAAATAGTGTCATCATGGTGGTAGTTGATAGAATTACCAAGTATGCACACTTCTGTGCATTATCTCATCCATTTAAGGCAAGTAATATTGCTACTACATTTATGGAAACAATTCAAAAGCTATATGGAAACCCAAAGATTATTGTAAGCGATAGAGATCCCATTTTCACTGGAATTTTTTGGATGAAATTATTTTCTTGTTTGAGTACTCAAATAGCTCATAAATCATCTTATCATCCTCAATCTGATGGGAAAATGGAGATAGTGAATAAATGTTTGGAAGGATATCTTCATTATTTTGTATCTAATAAACAAAGACAATGGGTCAAGTGGTTACCTCTGGTTGAATGGTGGTATAACACTACCTTCCAAACTACAACAAAATGACCCCATTTATGGCACTTTATGGATATCATACGTCGTCCATCACATCATCTTTAAGAGAAAATTCTAAGGTTCAACTAGTGGGATATCACATCGAGCATCAACAACAAGTTCTCCAACTTTTAAAGAACAACATCAATTTGGCACAAAATTTAATGAAACAACAGGTAGATCAACATCGTAACGAGAAAATTTTTGATGTAGGAGACTGTGTATTTTTACGGCTTCAACCATACAAAAAAATGTCCCTTAAGGAAGCTAAGAAGGATAATAAATTATCACCAAATTACTATGGTCCTTACAAGGTGTTGCAAAAGATTGGTACTATGGCATACAAATTGGAGCTTCTTGCTTCTTCCCGAGTGCACCCAGTTTTCCATGTTTCATGCTTAAAGAAGGTTATAGGTGACAAAATTCCAGTTCAAACAATATTGCCAAAACTTGAAGAGGAAGGAAAAATCATATTGGAACCAGAAGCAGTCATGGAAACAATGATCCAGGTGGATCGAACATGTCCAAGTACAAGTGGCTTAAGTACAAAGACTCAAAAATCAAAGTGTCTGGAATGTGGCAAACTTAATGTCAAGTTGAAGATCTCGTCTCTCTGATTCCAACGACATCGACGACACTCAATTCTGAGTTCGTATGAAGGATTTAGTAGCAGTCAAAGTTTGAGGGTTGACATGGTGACTTGGCAGGCTTAAGGAGGCAACAAATTTGCTGAAACCTGACCACTAGATTCCGACCAACTTCCACCAGATTCTGGGCGAAATTGTGGGATGGTTAAATTGTCTCCTTTAGCTAAATTTCTGAAGATTAAAAAAACATAGTTTGGTTATAAGAATAAAAAAATATATATAAAAGGTTTAATGGGTGGCCAAACCCTGTCGACCTCTTCACAGATCATATCATAACCAAAATAATATAAAATTAAGGGGCCGACGACCATGACCCTGTCGGACCCTCGACCCACGACAACCATATTGTATATACGGTGGAGGGGGGTGGTGAACCCCACCGCCAACCATGCTGTATGTTATGGCCACACCATGTATTATGGGTACTAGGTGGGGGTGTTAACCCACCACCCAAACCACGTACCATGCTTCATTATTACAACAAGCGCCAGTGGAAATGGCGGGGCGGGCCACCTAATGTTGGCCAACCCCCCCAAAGTTACCATATTTATTATTAAAATATCCATCAGGGTTTAAAAATGAAATGCACAGTTACATAAAACAAGTTTCTGACTTAAAAAGGAGGGGGCGGCGTTTGACCGCCTGACCCCCTCCCTCAAACAATGGATCTCTAACCATTCCACCAACTTTGGGAAGTCCACCAACTTTTAATTATATAAGCCTTAATTTCAGCAGTGTGCCCAGGCAGCCAGGTGCTAGCACGTACATCGAGACAGTGGAACCAGGAGCACTGTGCAAGAGGGGGCGGAACCATGATCTGAGCCATTTTCCATAGGGGTCAGATTTTCACTTTGTCAGATTCAGGAAAATTTTATATGGATTCTGCACTACTCGACGCCAAGAATCCAACGATGCTGCCCATTTCTTCATCAGAGTTCTTCAATTTTCAGGCACTTTCAACTATGGAGGTATAAGGGTGTAATTTCTCATTTTATACTTGTACTTTCATTTTTTGCCACTTAATGAAAGAGGGCGTCCCCACTATTTGATCATGGCCCAGAGACGTAGTCCCTCCTGGATGAACTCCGATATCAATTATGTGTCTTATTGCATGATTTTAATTGCTTCTCTCTTCTTATGTTTATGCCTTTAAATTTTCTTGTTTAAAGCTGTAATTCTCACATGTTAATTCTTTAATACATCTCAAGCAAATTTTTTTGGATCAAGTGGTATTAGAGAAGGTGTTTGTAGATGTGAATTACATGCTTGTATGATAACTAGAAACAGGCTACGAAGAGGCGAAGGGACACTACAATATTTTGATCCCGAAGCGGGACATGCACATTAGAGAAGAAACATGGGTGACGATGCTCGACACGAGGAAGAGCTTAACTTCCACAAGACCTTCTACACCATGGAAGATTGGGTTGAGAAATTTTTCTCTAGACTTGAGAGACTAGAGAAAGTAGGGGAGAATGCTTCAGAAGGACAAGGTTCAACGCATGGAGATGGTGGAGGATATCCACCTCATTCTCCTCCAGCAAGTGAAATTTCTTCCTCCTCTTCTCACCATCATCATAGGAATTATGGAAATGCATCTAATAAAACTTTCTTTAAGTTATATGTAAAATTTGATCTACCCATGTATAATGGTGAAAGTAGTGCAGAGAAACTTAACAACTGGATTAGGCATATTCAACTCTACTGCAAGATTCAACAAATTTTGGAGGATGAGGCAAAGATCCAGTTGGCTTCTCTTCGATTGAATGGCACAACTCTCATCTGGTGGGAGAGAAAATATCAAGGCAACAATAATTTGGGTAACCTTATTTCCTCATGGTAAAATTTTATCAGTGCAATTAAAGATCAATTCTATCCCTTGGGTTATAATCAAAAAGCCTTAATGGAGTGGTAGTATCTAAGGCAAGGTAAAGGAAAAAACATGCAAATATTTATCGAGGAATTTAGAAAACAAGCACTAATTTTGGGCATTTCATTAGATTCACTTGAATTTGTAACTAAGTACATTGGGTCATTACATAGTTACATTAGACATTCACTTTTAATGTTTGAAACTACTACCATTGACTCGGCCAGTGTAAAGGCCATTCATCTTGAAAATAGGGGAAGAAATGATAAGGATGATCATTCAAAGAAAACACCTTTCAAACCTTCAAATGGAAAATTCAAAGGGAAAGGAAAGGGAAAGGAAAATAATATGGCATCAACGAAGAAGGATGAAGGAGAAAAGCCTTATTTCACTCACTGCAAAAAGGAAGGTCATGCCGATGATCATTGTTTGAAGTTGTACCTAGAAAAGAATCCAAAGAGATATGGAGGAAAGGGTAAGAAAAATAAGGTAGCAACCGCACAGCAAGACCTTGGATCTGACTCTAGCGATGAGGCATTGATCACAGTAGCAGGCACAAAAAGTACTCATTCTCTTCATGCTAATTCTGAATCACATGAAAGCACTATTTCAACTAATGAGCCTCTTCCTAATGAATGAAAGAGAATTGAGTTGTTTCATATTAGAGTTGTCATAAATCATAAAAATGTATAAACTTTATTTGATTTAAGCTCTCAAGCAAATTTAATCTCAGAATCCTTGGTTAAAAATTTAGGCTTAGAATTTAAGCCTCATTCGAAACCTTATCCTCTTGGATGGATACATGACAAAGTAAAACTAAATGTAACTAAGCAATGTAAGGTTAAATTTGTAATTTTTTCTAAACTAGTGGATGAAGTAGAAGTGGATGTCATGCCATTGGATATATATGGTATTGTGTTAGGGAGTCACTATCTTTACGATAGGAAAGCATTTTTCTTTCAACATGAAAATAAATACCAAATCACAAAAGATGGGGCAGAGTATATTGTAAGAGCTCATCAAACCAAAGTTAGTGCCGGTCTTGTAAGTGCAGGATAGATGAAGATATTGGTGAATTACAGCAAGGGGTGTTTGCTCATGGTTGTGAGAGAAAAATATACAGAAACGTCTAATGCTTTCCGAGGATGTGATCTGGATCATAAAAAAGAATTATGTGATTTTATTTCTAACTATGAAGAGTTATTTCAGGAACCCAGAGGATTGCCTCCGAAATGAGAAATCCAACATGAGATACATTTGTATCATGATGCTCCATTGCCAAATATTGGTATGTATAGGATGTCATCTATTGAGATGGAGGAGATAAAAAAGCAGGTACATGAATTGTTGAACCAAGGGGTTATCCGACCAAGTACTTCTCCTTGCAGCTCGTTGATCGTGTTAGTACCCAAGAAAGATGGCACATCGAGGATGTGTGTGGATTATTGGGCACTAAAAAAAATCAAAGTGAAAATTGATACCCTCCCCCTCACATTGATGATTTATTAGATCAATTAAAGAATGTTATCTATTTCATCAAATTGGATTTGCGTAGTGGTTATCACCAGGTTAGAATTTCAGAGTAGGACGTGTGGAAAGCCGCCTTCAAGACTAAACAAGGGTTGTTCAAATGGATGGTGATGCCATTTTGACTGTGCAACGCTCCAACCACATTCATGAGGGTCATGAATTATCTTTTTAGGCCTTTCATTGATGAATTTGTCCTTGTGTATTTAGATGATATTATTGTCTTTAGTAGGACTTGGGATGAACATGTATGCCATTAAAAGAAATTGTTTGATGTATTAAAGAGGTAAGAATTGTATGTAAAATTGTGAGTGTGAGTTCAGGAAAACCTCTTTGGTTTACCTTGGTCATATTGTCGGTAATGGTCAATTGAAAATAGATCCCTCCAAAGTTGAGGTGATTGTAAAATGGCCTAAGCCTACCAATGTAATAGAGGTCCATAGTTTTCTAGGTGCAGTACAGTACTAGAGGATATTCATTTCCAACTTCTCCATTATTGCATCACCCTTACACACACTGAAAAGTACAAAACAAGCCTTTAAATGGGGAGGAAAGCAACATAAGTCCTTTGAAGCATTGAAAGAGAAAATCAACACCGCACAAGTCTTGGCTTTACTCGATCTCCAATAGCCTTTTGAGGTCGAAACTGATGCCAGTGGGTACACCATGGGAGATGTATTGTTGCACTAAAAGAAGCTGATATGGTACCATTCAGAGAATTTCTCCCAGGCTGTCATCAATTACCCCACTTACGACAAGGAACTGTATGCCTTGGTCCAAAGTTTGAAAAAGTGGAAACACTACCTGATCGATAAGGAGACCATCATCCATATGGATCATCAGCCCTTGCAATACCTTTAATCATAGACCAAGCTACAACAGTCTCTTCATTTCAGGTGGATGGGGTTTCTACAAAAGTTTCATCTGGTAATAAATTATAAGAAGGGAACTAGTAAAAAAGTAGCAGATATGCTCTCTCCCCCTCCTATTACTGCTTCTATTATTTTTCATAATGCTTCATTGTATTTTGAAATTTATGCTGAAAAATATGTGCAAAACTAACTCATGGTTCATAGGTGGAAAAGTATCATTTATAGGGGAAGCTATTGTATCACCTTGGCAAATTGTGCATACCCAAAACAGAAAGGGTACATGTAATTCGAGAGGCGCATACCTCTCTTGTGTCTGGTCACTTTGGTGTCGAAAAAACATTATGTCATTTGCAAAGGTTTTGCTTTTGGCCCCATATGAAAAACATTGTAACCCATTCTATAAAGGGATGTGATGTGTTCTGTTTCAAAGCCCTCTAATAAAAAACTTGGGCTCTACACACCACTCCCTATTCTGGGTCGTCCATGGGAAAGTGTGTTGATGGACTTTGTAGGAGGTTTGCCTATGTCTAGAAAGGGTCACGACTATTTTTATGTTGTCGTCGACTGCTTTAGTAAAATATGCATGCTAATTCCTTGTAAAAAGAAATTCACTGCTGAGTAGACTACTTATCTTTTCTTTCAGTATGTTTGGGTCCACTTTTGGTTTCCCACATCGATTGTGTCAGATCGAGACTCTCGCTTCCTTGGAGATTTTTGGACCAGCTTGTGGTGTATGATGGACACCAAGTTGAAGATAAGTATGACATTCCATCCACAAACCAACGGATAGATAGAGGTCATCAACCGTACCATGGTACACTTGTTGCGGGGCTATTGCAGCAAACATCCCAAGTTGTGGGATGAGCATCTTCCATATGTGCAACACGCCTATTACCGAGTAGTGAATTCCTCTACATAGCGTTCACCATTTGAGACATTTTTTGGTTACTTACCAAACGGCCCTTTTGACATGATCTATGGAAGGGATGAATATTCCAGTGGACGTGATGATAGGGACAAAGCATAGTGGTTCATCCAGCGGATACAGAAAATTCACTAAGCAGTGTAAGAGAAGTTGGAAAAGAGTCAGGCCCGATATAAGGCCCAACATGATAAGAACTGAGTCGACCATAAATTTCAAGTTGGTGACAAGGTGTGGTTCCATATCAACAAGGATCAAATGAAGGGGGAAGGCAAGAAATTGCGACCAATCTGGTATGGTCCCTTTACCATATTGGAGAAGATTGGGAATAATGATTTTCGACTCAATTTTCCTGTATACATGTAGATGTACTCAGTCGTGAATGTCAAAAATCTGAAGCTTTATGAACCACCATTGATTATGGACACCGAGGAGGCAGGATCAGTTCCTACATTACATTACTTTTCACTAGAGTATATCAATGAATTAATAGAGGACATCAGTCTCGATCGAAGAACCAGGATTTCACGACAAGGAGATGTGGAGTATCTTTGTGTTGGTTTCAAAGGGATGCATCCAAGTAAAGATAAATGGCTTGAAAAGGAGAAGGTGAGGGAGAAATTCCCTCACTTGCCTATTGATTGATAAGGATTTTGGGGTCCATAATATCTTTAGTGTGAATGAATGATCCAGGTGGATCGAACAGGTCCAAGTACAAGTGGCTTAAGTACAAAGGCTAAAAAATCAAAGTGTTTGGAATGTGGCAAACTTAATGTCAAGTTGAATATCTCGTCTTTCTGATTCCAACGACGCAAACGACACTCAATTCCGAGTCTGTATGAAGGAGTTAGGAGAAGTCAAAGTTTGAGGGTTGACTTGGTGAGTTGGTAAGCTTAAGGAGGCAAAACATTTTCTGAAACTCAATCACCGGATTCTAGCCAACTCCAGCCAGATTTCGGGCGAAATTATGGGATAGTTAAATTATCTCCTTCAGTCAAATTTCTGAAGATTAAAAAATTATAGTTTGGTTATAAGAATAAAAAAATATATTAAAAAAAGGGTTGACGAGTGGCCAAACCCCGTCGACCCCTCCGAAGATCATATCATAACCAAAATAATATAAAATTAAGGGGCCAACAGCCATGACCCTGCCAGACCCCCAACCCACAAAAACCATATTGTATATATGGTGGCGGGGGTGGTGAACCCCAACGCCGAAAATGCCGTAAGTTACGACCACACCATGTATTATGGGTAGGTGGGGGTGTTAACCCACCGCCCAACCCACGTACCATGCTCCATTATTACAACAAGCACCGACGGAAAGGGAGGGGCGTGCTGCCCAATGCAGGCTTGACCCTCCCAAAGTTGCCATATTTATTATTAAAATATCCGCCATGGTTTAAAAATGAAATGCACAGTTACATAAAACAAATTTTTGACTTAAAAATGAGTGGGCGGGGTTTGACCACCCGACCCCCTCCCTCAAACAATGGATCTCTAACCATTCATCCAACTTTGGGAAGTCTGTCAACTTTTCATTATATAAACCTTCATTTCAGCAGTGCACCAAGGAAGCCAGGTGCGGGCACGGAAATCAAGACAATGGAACCAGGAGCACTGTGCAGGAGGGGGGCGGAACCATGATCTGAGCCATTTTCCAGAGGGGTTATATTTTCACTTTGTCAGATTCAAGAAAATTTTATATGGATTCTGCACTACTCGACACCACGAAACCAACTGTTCTGTCCATTTCTTCATCAGAGGTCTTCAATTTTCGGGCACTTTCAACTATGGAGGTATAAGGGTGTAATTTCTCATTTTATACTTGTACTTCATTTTTTTTCCACTTAATGAAAGAGGGCCTCCCCACTATTTGAGCAAAGCCCAGAGATGCAGTCCCTCCTAGATGAACTCCGATATCAATTTTGTGTCTTCTTGCATGATGTTAATTACTTCTCTCTTCTTATGTTTATGCCTTTAAAGTTTCTTATTTAAAACTGCAATTCTCACATGTAATTATTTAACACATCTAAAGCAAAATATTTTTGGATCAAACAAGAACTCGACATTTATAAAATTGATCAATTTTAGAGTATCTCATCAAGTGGAATAACTTTCCCACTGAAGATTCCACATGGGAGGATGATAATTTTATACAGAAGCATCCAAAAATACTCAAGTGTTGAGGACAACTCTTTTTTGGAGAAGGGAATGTTATGTCCCTATATTACTACTGTATTCCCTCATTGTTGTTATTGTAGCCCCCTTATTGTTATTTTTGTACCCTTGTAGTCCCCATATTGTTACTATTGTGCCCCATAAACACCCACTATTGTTATTGTTGTGCCCTTACATTATTATTGTTAGTTCGGCTAGGATTATATTGTGACCCCGTGGACTCATATATATAGAAAGGAGGTTTTGTCATTTGTATCATATAATAACTTTTCATTTATGTAATGTAAAAGAGGTTTCCCCCTCGAAGTGGCTGATTTATAAGTCATTGATCTCTCTTTTCCTCTATTTTGTGAGATGATTTCATAGCACCTATATATATATATATATATATATATATATATATATATATATATATATATATATATATATATACTGAAAAACAAGGGCACTTTTATATTCGAATAAAAATTTAAGTTTGCAACATCCCAGAAGTCAATGTATAGGAGTACAAAATTGTATATGTTCATACACTGCCGCAAAGGCTAAGGTAATAATATGATTGTAAAGCAAATTTCATGTTCCAAAAATTTACTTCAATGCTTAGAACCTAACTAAATGTCTAGATTGATTTTTGCTAAACTTGCTTAGTACAAAATTAAGTTCTTAAAGAAGAAAACTAAATGTACATATGAATAAGAAAACCTCCCTACTCATGATTGTCATAATTTTTTCATATGAGAGTGGATGAGTAGACTGAACCTAGTGCCAAGGGGTGCCGATAGGTGTTGGAGGTGCAACCAGAGTAGCCATAGGCCATTTTCAGTGAACCAAAAGTCTATTATGACTATTTTTGACATTCTGAATCCATTGAAGGGATTTTCTGAAGAGTTTTGAAGGTCAATAACCCACAGGGAAGTTTTGGGAAGCCGAGTGCCAATCATGGAGGGAGGCCTAGTTTGGGGATGAAATGCTCGTTTTGAGTAAATGATCAGTATATTTTTGGTGTCTGATGTGTGCTAGAGATAGTAGGTGAGGTTTCAGGGAAATTTTGTGAATTATGAAGGAGTTAGTGCCATGGAGAAGCTCAATGTAGCTTAGAGCACCGATAAAAGGAATCAAGTCTAAGGGAGCGTAGATCTATTTGCAGAGTGATGACAGCCATGATAGGGATATAGATGGTATTCTAAGACCTTTGTTTCAGTTCAGTAATCATTGGAGTTAAGTGCAGAACTTGTAAAAGAAACTTTACCATAATCCCAAAGAGCCTATTCAAGACGACAAGAGCTCAAGGAGATGTATCCCACGATATTCGGGTGAACTCCTAGATTAATTTTGCTGTTATATGTGGATGTTTATTTGCTGCATTGTATTTCTGCTACACATGTTTATTTTCATCAATAACAAATGAACTTAAGACACTTAAACAGTAAGAAATCATACACCTCTTTCAAGTATAAAATTCCGCAAATGTCAAGTACAAGCTAGATCTTTTATTTGTTTAACTGAGTGGGAGGTTCTTGAAAAGCATAACAAGTTATCCAACCCATTTTCAGATCAACAATGGTCAAATATTGATTTAATACTAGAACTAATTAGCAAAATCTCTTTCCTATGGGAAGGTTAACCGATGTCATAGTAGATATTGAAGGGGTTTGCACAGTTGTTGATTTTTAAGTAATAGAAATTATTGATGATACTAATCATTATCCAGCTTTACTTGGAATTTATTGGGAAATCAACAATCTTTCCATCATCAACCTCAAGAAGAGAAAAATGATATTTGAAGGAAACAACATGAGGGTGATTATTCAATTGGATTCATCAAAAAGAGTGAGATATACAGAACCAGTGCGAGAATAATATTGCACAAAAGACATAGATAACATCTATCAGTTGACATCTAAGGAAGAATATTATATTAACCCTACTACATATGTAATGTTGAGTTGGGATCATGATAGTAACTACACATCAGATTTAGAAGAAGAATTGGAGAATTGGCAGAACAAATTGCATGAATTATCCACAAAGCGTTGTGCAAGAATAACCAAATTAGTTTGATGTATGACATCAAAGGTATGTAACCTACCTTATTATGATGGTTTGGGAAATATAGATACTTTTCTAAATGATTATGAAGATGGGTATCAGAAGATCAAATATTGACATCTTTATATAGAACTTTAAGGTCTACCCCTGCTAAATGGTGGGGCACGCACTAGAGGAAAATAGGGTATTGGCAGGTGTGTTGAAGATTAATGTGGATAATATTTGGGCAAGTGGATACTGAGCTATAGGAGAAATATAATGGTGAAAATGGTCCAAGAAAACATATTCAGTGATGCACTACAACATGGAGGGAAATCCCACAACAGGAATGGGTACATGGATTTATTCACACATTGGAAACCATTCCTATGAATTGGTGCCTAGAAATAGAGTTGTAACATGGTACTGTGAATTGGACAGACTTGGTTGATGGGTTTGTATTAACATTAAGTTTTGAGAATGATTTTCTAGGCATATATTTGGCCCTTCGGGTAGTAAAGGAGAATATATTTGAAGGTGTAGATAGATTAACATGGAAGCAACCTAATTGGGATGTGCAGATGGAGTATGCACTAAAATGCTCTAATATCACCGCGGAAGAAGAAGAATACCCTCAAAACATCAACATAGTACAAAAAAAAGGGCGCTGAGAAGTACATAGATCAAAGATAAAAATTCTAGACATCACGCAACCATTGAAGACCAAGACAGTGAACATTGGATCAGAAGAAGAACCAATGTTTGAAACAGAAGGAGATTATTGGGATGAGGAGACAGTTAGTAAAGTCACAGGGTTACTAGATGAATATCAAGAGCTTATTCCCACCAAATTTTCAAACATGAAGGGAATATTAGGAGATTTGGGAGTCACGAAGATTCATCTGAAGCCTGATGTGAAGCTAATAAATCAGAGGCCTTATAAGCTTAACCCAAAATACAGGGAGAAAGTAAATTTTCAAATTTGTAAGATGATAACAATAGGGATTATTTAATTTGTTGAAGAATTTGAATGGGTAAGTCCTACGATAATGCTGGAAAAGAAGACAAAATGAGAAATCAAGATATGTGTGGACCTTAGAAAGTTGAATGATGCATGCTTACATCATTTTTTTCCTACCCCGTTCATAGATGGAGTATTGGACAATGTAGGAGGTCAGGAGGCCTATAATTACAAATGGGTTTTCAGTATATCATCATATCATAATTGCACCAAAAGGCCAACATAAAACCACCTTTGCTATAGAATGGGACTCATATTAGTATACAGTTATGCCTTTTGGATTAAAGAATGCCCCTGCCATATTTTCCATAGTAGTGGTCGCAACTTTCAAGCAGTACATTCACAAATTTTTGGAAGTATACTTTGATGATTGGGTAGTATTTGGACTATTGAAAAAACACGTTGGGAGCTTGAGGCTTATTCTCAACACTTGTGTATAACACCAAATCTCTTTTAATTTTAAGAAGTGCATATTTTGTGTACCTTTTGGTATAATTTTAGAGCATTTTTTTTTCAAGCAAGGCTTAATAGTGGACCCTTTGAATATTGTTGTCATTGTGAATTTGTATCCACCTAAGATAGTGAGACAGTTGTGCACTACACTAGAAAATACATGATATTATAGAAAATTCATCAAGGGGTATGAATAGATCACTGCACCAAAGGAGAAATTTCTGAAGAAAGATAGACTTTCAATGGGATGAATAATTCCAAAAGAGCCTCAACATACTAAAATAGAATATGGTAACTTCACCTATTCTAGTATTTCATGTTTGGAATAAGGAATTCCATGTCCATGTGCATGCCTCTTGCATAGATTTAGGAGTGGCATTGGCAAAACCTTGTGAAGGAGATATTTACCATCCTATAGATTTTGCAACTAGAAATTTGTCTACAACTGAGAACAATTACACTACCACAGAAAGACAAGGTTTACCTATGGTGTATGCTCTACAAAATTTCTGACACTACTTGTTGGGATCACGTTTTAATATGTTCACATATCACTCTGCCTTGAAGTAATTGGTCAATAAGCATGTTTTCGGGGGAAATATTTGCAGATAGTTATTTCTATTTCAAGAGTATGACTTTGAAGTTGCTGTTAAACCAAGAAGGTTGAATGCAAGACTGAACCATCTGTCGAGATTGATAACAGGAGAAGAACCAACCAATATAGAAGATAATTTCAATGATGCACAATTATTTGCAATAAGAGTAGCATATGACCACTTTCTAGACATTATTTAGTTCTTAACCATAGGAATGGATCCTTCAAAATACACTACGTAGCAGAAGAAATAATTGGTGATAAAGGCAGCTGACTTCTCATTGATTGTAGGAAAATTGTATAAGATGGGACTAGATGAAATACAACAGATATATTTCATTGAACATAAAATATCAATGATTTTAGCAGAATATCATGGAGGTGCAATTGGTGGATATTATGCAGGAAAGGCTATTATGCAGAAGATCTTGATAGCATAATTGTGGTGGTCTATACTACACAAGGATGCAAAGGAGTATTGTAGAGCTTGTGATATATGTCAAAGAACATTGAAGCCCTCTAGAAGAGATAAAAATTCCATTGGTTCCTCATGCAACATTGCAGGCTTTTGAAAAATGGGCTATTGATTTTGTTGGACCTATCAACCCACCTAGAAAGAAGACTAGCACGAAGTACATAATCACTACGACTGATTATTTAACTAGATGGGTCGAAGAAAAACTAGTAAGGAACTGCAACACAGACACTGTAGAAAAGTTAATTTTTGAGTATATATTGTCCATATTTGGGTGTGCGAAGATAGTGATGAGTGACCAAGGCTCAAATTTTTTGAACAATATTATTGAAGCATTGACTAGGGAATTCCAAGTCTATCACTAGAAGAGCACCCCTTATAATCCTCAGGCTAATGGGACAGTGGAGGCCTTTAATAATTTTTTCGATAATGCACTAACCAAAGTATGCAATGTGAATAGAGATGACTGGGATCTCATAATTACAGCGGTGTTGTGGGATTAAATGACCACATGTAAGAAATTTACAGGTCAGACACCCTTCACGAATGGACAAGAAATTGTGATGACAATTGAATATATTTTTCCTAGATTGAGGATTGCAGCTGTCACAGATATGGTAGATCCTGAAACGATGGAGGAAATAATGTCATAGTTGGTTGCCTTGGAAGAAGATATATTTATAGCAGGTTTCCATTAGCAGGTGCATAAAACAAGAGAGAAGGCCTGACATGATATACATATCAAGAAGAAGAAGTTTAAAGTATGAGATCTTGTCCTCCTCTATGATATTAAATTTGTAAAATTTCCAGGGAAATTCAAAACACATTTTTTGGGCCCCTATGGTATAAATCATATTACTGATGGAGGCACAGTTCAATTGGGAAATTTGAATGGAGAATTGATTCAAGGAAGGGTAAATGGAAGACGATTGAAATTGTACAGGGATGACCCTACCCCTATAGCTTCACTCTAAACAAGAAAAGGGAGGAAAGTACTAGTGCCACCTACAGTTGAAAGTGGGCATTGGACTATAAACTACTCTATAGAAAAGAGATTTGATGATGGAAATCACTTCGCAATAATCTGGAATATGTTGAAGATCACAGGAGTCGCAACATGGGAAGGATTGTTCGCTACAATGAAAGGTTTTTTGAAGTTCACCAAAAATATGACCGTTGAAAGGAAAAATTGTTATTAGAGGAGGGAAAAGTTGCATTTATTGAGATAGGTTGGCACAAATATAGGGCGATATATTCAGTTAATGAGTAGAATCCGACCAAGATCTTGGTTCATGATGAGGATCAAATATTATGAGCACTATAAAAACCTGTGTCTTGCCAATATTTTTGCACTTTGTCACTTAATAGCTAAAAATTTTCTAAGTATTGTGGAATTTTAAAAATTGCACTACATGAACCCCCAAGAGCTAATCTAAATTATCAGACAGAGAGGTGAACAAGGAATTAGGGAGGCAATGGAAGATAACACACTTGCAACAACCATATAAGCACCAGTAGCAGTGTCACCAATAGCATCACCCGCAACATCACCTCTCACAAACTGAATATCACCACGAAAATAGATAAAAAAGGAAGAAAGAACAAAGAAGAAACAAAATAAGTAGCTGAATCTCGCTAAAACACA
Source organism: Pinus albicaulis (assembly GCA_034641835.2). NCBI lineage: Eukaryota > Viridiplantae > Streptophyta > Pinopsida > Pinales > Pinaceae > Pinus > Pinus albicaulis. The sequence continues at coordinate 839,428,467 of CM076575.1, forward strand.
ACCAAAAACCTAGCCTGTACAAGATAGTGAAGAGGAAGTCGAGGAAGAAAGGATGGGGACAGAGAGCATGACTATCTTTTCACCACTGCCGCGATATTTTCCACCAATAAAGCTGATCGCTAAACCCATGAAGGATTCCAAAGATGTGAATTTTGACACATTCACACCATTGACGTCGAAGAAGATGCCATTTAAAGGTGAGATGCTTGGAAAAATCCCGCAATTAAAGTTTTCAGATTCAGACTTCAATGACCAAAGAAAGTACCCACAGTTCGTGCCTAATAGATACTTGAACGAATTCCATTACCTAGAAATTGGAGTCACAATATTAGAACCACATAGTTGGGAAAAGGGTTTGGAGAGATCAGGCCTAATAAACATGGTAAATATACCCCATTTCGGTCAAATAAATCTTAACGCTGCATGCATCAGACATCTACTCGTGCTGGTGCACGATGGATGCCTTTGGTTAAGGAAGAGGATCCCAATAGATGAAATTATAATATGGAAAATAACCAGGCTACCATACCAAGGAAGGGACCCTACCGAAGAGTTCATAGGGAAAGACCAGGACAAAGCAATGCAGACCATAAAGTAGAACTTCGAACTGGTTAAAGGTAAGCGAGGCTACGACATAAATTCCATCAGTGATCAAGGAGTATGCTTCGTTGCGCACATCTTAATGGGTAAGATGATGGGGAAATGTAGAGCGAATGAGGTCCCTATAGCAGTTGTGTCATTAGCTGCGCAGTGCAACAATGGAGTCCAGTATAACTGGGCTAGCTACTTATGTAGGGAATTTTTGGTAGATTGTCGCGAAGCACAAGAAAAGGGTACATTGTTTCACTACGCATGGCTTCTATTGATCATTGTGATGTTAATATGGAAGGAACCATAGGACTCATAGTTTCCTCCCATCGAAACAGATGTCTGAGAAGCAGTGCGGTATGCCTTACTATGGCATACCACCAAACAAAGGAGAGCTCAAGAAAATCGCATTTTATATATAGTATATCACATGAACCTTCACATGGTGGTGAATAAGAATCCTATGTTGTCACCTAGATTTTCTGAACAGTATTGCACTATGCTGAAATTCAAAGCCAAATTCCATATTATTTATGAAAAATTCAGGAAATATGTAGCGAAGACGTAGCATCTGTTTTCATACTTAGTAACTAAAGATTATTTTCTCGAGCTAATGTAGCAATGCCTCGCAGACTGGATGATTGTGATGGAAACCGAAGTAAGAGACAACAACACATAGTAAGAATAAACCTCACAAGGTGGCAAGCCAAGAGGAAAAGATATAGAAGAACTAGAATAGGAAAAAGAAAAAGAACATGAACAATAAAAATACCAAGACTAGCATGATACTCCTAAATGCGAGGAACAAGAAAAGGAAATAACAATGACAGAAAAAGGGAAAAGCAAGATGCAGGGCAGACTGTCCCAGTAGGGTATAAAGAAACAAAAGGCAGACAAGTCCAAGGATGTGGAGCCAATGGTCCTTACTAATGGGTACTTAGACAAAATAGGAGATAAAGTTCAACATGTAGTGCAGGATTCATGGGGCAGGATCGAGGATCTCTATAGTGCACTCCTCACAGGGGTTGAGAAAAGTATAATAGATTTGAAGTTGCTCGCACAAACCAACAAACAACCAACACCAATCAATGAAGAACCTCAACAAGGAACACTAATAGAAAAAAAAAATTGCATGAGAATGATGAAGATACCATTTGGAGCTCTACAGTTCGACTCCACCTAGATGCAGTATCAAGAAAAGACATGGGATAAAGTTAACATGAATATTGTAGTGCTACCACTCCCAGTGTTGTGTGACTTGCATGAAGGTGTTGCCAATGAACTCAAACATAGGGAAAATTGCACAGCAAAGATAACCATTCAGATAGAACAAGAGATAGTTGCGCTAAATAAGAAGCTCAATCAAGAAGTGCAGGAGAAGGCTACGGTGGAACAATAGTAGCAATGACTAAAATAGGTGGTCGAGGCCACATGCAGATAATTTCTGAACATAGATGTCCGCGAGGAGGAATCATTTGAAGACAAGGTTGTGAAGCTCGGCCTTGCACTCAAAGATTCGTAGCAAAATATCAAGGATGTACAGTTTGAATATGAGATTAAGATTAGTGAACTAAAAGTGATGCTGCATCCCACCATGCCACCATCATGCCACCAAAAGTCCAGGAGTAGAGAGAGATTTAGTTGAAGACCGCAATATTAGGTATCTCTGCAATAGTGGCAGATTCTGGTAAGTTTTTGGATGACATATTGCAGATTTAGACTTTGTTGCAAGAAGACCAAGCATCCAGAAAATTGAAGAAGATATCCAGCAGACGCATAAGCAACTGGAATATATCATGACAACAACGAAGAACTTGTCAGTTTCACAAAAGGTAGCAAGTATTAGTCAAGGAAGGGCCCTCCAGAAGCAAATTGAAGATTTAAGGAAGGAGGAACATACATTGATAGAAAGAACTCATCCTTGACAGGATGAGGCTTTCCAAATCTCACAGGAAGTTGATGGGAAGCTCCAGGTGCTTCGACAGTTAGAGGAAATAACATTGAAGAAAATTGTTTGACCGATCATAGAGGAAACATTAGAAGAAGTTCGCAGTCAGAAAAAACAAGTTGCATAAGTGTTGAAGAATTTCAGTGCTACATACAACAGCATCACAGCCAAGATCAACAGTATAAGTAGTTGAGTGACTTAGGATGAGTCACATGTGAGTGTTGGGGGCCTGTTGGGCACAACCCAACTTGGCCTATATTTTGGTCAAAAATATCTGTTTTCGGGAGTGGAGTGCGAAGTACACCACGTGGTGACAGAGCGGATCGGGATGGGTCGAGACCCCTCATTTTGTAATTGGTATCGGGGTTTTATTTGATTTTTTTTTCGAGTCCATGGTATGTGGAACATGGTTTTGTAGCAATGCAATGATATACAAAGAGATGTAATTATTTGTCAAGGATCATCATATGAAAGGAACGATGTAATATTTTAATGGTCTTGGGCTAATTTTGTATATGTCTTTTGTATTTAAGGGAAGGCTCTGCAGATGAGTACGCAGAGACATTGGAAGAGTATGCAGCTTAGTGTGCAGACCACCTGCAGTTGTGTGTGCAGGTCAGAGAGTTGAATGTATTGAAAAGATCCATCTTAATAAAAAAAGAAGCAATTTTGGAGAAATATTTTGTGTCTTTATGCATTGTTACATTTGTTGATACTTGTTCATGCGAAGTAGTTACTACAATCTATGTTATATCAATGTAGTTTTATATGAAGTCTCATGTATGGCAAAGTAGATTATATGATTATACAACGCAGTAAGTAGATGTATGTTAGATAAGAAACCCAGAAAAACACAGTAACGCCACATTGCATAGTCCCTCAAGGCTATAGAAACCTGGTTCTACAACCACCCATAGTCACCTCTGGTTAGACTGCGATATGCTTGCACGATATTGCTAAAAGGGTCGGTGATTGAGGGTTTTATTTGTGCGAAGCTAAAGCTTGATCTGGGTCAAGATGAACCAAGCCAACACTAACAAGGGAAGAATTTGTTAGATATTTAAAAGACAATTCTAAATTTAAGTTGATCAAGAAAGGATAATCTTCTCCTCATTCTTCAACTTCATTGTAATTTCTCTACAAAATATAAAAATAATAATAAAAATAAACAAATAAATAAATAAAATAAGTAAAAAATGAAAACCAACTCGGTTGGCATGTTTATACATAAAATGTTGATTGAAAACCAAGATTTCTTGGAAACTTATATTTTCAAAAACTCCCCTCTTTTCATTGTTTTCTTTTATCCCTCTTTTTCTTCAAATTTTCAAGTGCTCAGTTATCAACAATAATAATAACAAGAAAGAAGTCTTCTCCAAAGGATAAAAATATGGCAGGTAGAATTCTCGTAATTCTACATTCAAATCACAGTTCTGCAAGCAGAATCCAATTCTACAACAATAATAAAATCAAAGCTATTAAGGCAGCAAAGGAAATCCTAAGGTATGTAAGAATGCTTGAGTTATGTTTTCATTTAAAAGAATAGATTTTAAAATATGGATGCAATATCAAAATATTAAAGACCATCTAAATATGTTAATTTTTAATATCTTAACCCCTCATCATTACACCGCTTGTCACATCAAAGTCTGATCAATCGATCAAGTGCATAACGATAGTCCTTTGAAATTAGATCTGAGAGGTTGTGCAAGTTCAAGTTAGATGGAACACTAATTCCTCCATCAATATATTACCTCGCCATCATTTCAAAACCACTCCATATTCACTGCGCTCATTCTAAAGCCTTTCATTCCCTCCATTCCCTTATATCTCTTAGTCGAAAAGAGCTTTCTAGGTCGAAAACTTCTCCACCTTTGGGTATGCTTGTTCTCTACGAACCAAATGGTGTGAAATCTCTCCAAGATTGTTCTAGATTTAAGGAACAACTACAACAAGTGCGATGAAAAATGTAAACTTTTAAACGTGAACTAAAACGAGTACCCGCTTTTTTTAGGTAGCAGAAAATCATCTGATTTTGAAAAGTGTTGATTCTGAATACTCTTAATTTTTTTAGCATATTTTTGACACATTAAATTTTCTTATGTAGCAAGTATAAACATTATTTTTAAAATGTTAGTGATTTTTATGTTGATTTTGAAAAGTGTTGATGCCAGCATCATCCCCTTTTTTTAGAAGACTTATTTTTTACTTTAATTTTTCTGATGTATTAAATGTTAATATTTATTTTCTAAATTTAACAATTTTTAAAGTACTCGTCCTTTTCCTCTTCACTTACATATTTTTTTGAAGTGTTTTTCAGGTTTGTTTTTTTTTCAATTTTTTTTTGTAGAGAGATTTTTTATTTTTTGTGGTGTTAAAAAAAATGCCAAAATTTTAAAGTTTTGATCTTATATCTAATTATATATTGTTAAATAATATTTCATTGCACATGAAATAATTGTCACTAAATAAACAAGATTTTTTAACAATTTACATAAAAATACACATTTTGAATATAGATATAACTGAAATAATAATAATAATAATAATAATAATAATAAATTAATTAATTAAATTAAATTAAAAATAAAATAAAAATAAAAATAAAATTGAGACTTTTTTTTGCTAAAAGTCACATGTTAAATCAACCATTTTAATTTGATAAAATTAACAAAAAAAAAAAAGAAAATTAGCAATTTTAGGAATTTTATGTTAAAAATTAATAATCATAACAATTTTTTCAAAAAATAAATGATTCACATAAAAAAATGAAGTGAAAATGACATTATAAAAATACTAAACATATAATAACAACAATTGAATACTTATTATTCTAATAAAATGTCAATGTCAAAAAATTACAAGTATAACTTAGTAATAATTACAAAAAATGAGCTTCATTTGGAAGCTTAACTAAAATTTAATCAATAATATCCCGTAACCCAAACTCTTCATCTTCAAGAGTTTCATTATTGTCTTCTTCCATAATAGTTTCATTATTGACTCCAGTTTGATAAAAATAATAATAATAATAATAATAATAATAATAATAATAATAAATTAATTAAATAATTAAATTAAATTAAAAATAAAATAAAAATAAAAATAAAATTGACTTTTTTTTTGCTAAAAGTCACATGTTAAATCAACCATTTTTATTTGATAAAATTAACAAAAAAAAATAAAAATAAAATTAGCAATTTTAGGAATTTTATGTCAAAAATTAATAATCATAACAATTTTTTCAAAAAATAAATGATTCACATAAAAAAATGAAGTGAAAATGACATTATAAAAATACTAAACATATAATAACAACAATTGAATACTTATTATTCTAATAAAATGTCAATGTCAAAACATTACAAGTATAACTTATTAATAATTACAAAAAATGAGCTTCATTCGGAAGCTTAACTAAAATTCAATCAATAATATCCCGTAACCCAAACTCTTCATCTTCAAGAGTTTCATTATTGTCTTCTTCCATAATAGTTTCATTATTGACTCCAGTTTGATCATTTTCGTCTTCTGATGGATCTTTGATGTCTACGAATGTCCCAAAGTATGCATTTCCAATCATTCCATCTAATTCTGGTTGAGGTTCCTTTTCTTTTTTTGCAACACGAGATTCATTAAAATCCCCTTTTCTCAAACCAACTTCTTGCATTGCATCTTGAAGAAATTAAAGAGCATAAATTCTTTGGTGAATAAATTTTCATTGTATTGGGTCTTTCTCAATGGAAATGCAATTTCTTCCTGTTTTTAAGCAACATGCTAGTGTTGTACCTAATCATCAAGTACACAAGAAATAATTTAGTAAATTAGTATAAACACATACAAATTGAAAAATAAATATTGAAATTCATTTTTATATAATAAAACTTACATGCGCCTAAAAATAAATCCAAAACCCAATCTCCTTCATTTGAACATAAATCTAAAATATAGTTGATCAATGACTGTGGTTTTTTATATATGTTAACTATCTTTCATTTTTCTTCTTTATCTTCATATGTTAGTTTTTTTACAACAGCAGCATGGACTAGTACTTGGCTATGACTCTTTCCATCTATTTGATTGAAAATAATAGGCTTATAGCTATCATCTTTTGTCCAAATTTCAACATGAATAAACTCACGAACACTTATAATTGGTTGATCTCCGAAGCCAATAAGATTTGACTTTTTCCTATAAAATGAAATAGTGTACATAAATGATTTTTTTTAAATTAATCAAATATAAAATTTCAAGGTCTTACCATGTAAGTTGCATCATTGACTTTTATTTTCCCTGAAGCTTGATAATAATAGCCCCAATTGTGTGTTTGAATGAAATGTCACAAATATCCAGAATGGTGATGTTGTGACTTATAGAAATCTCACAACCACTTTACTAAAATCTTGATAAGTATAAGGGTCACTATCATATTCAATGTTTTGGATGTTGAAACCATGACGAATATTTGCAATAAATAGGGAATAATCCCTTTTAGGTATGTGTTTTGCATTGTCTTCACAATCAACTGATATTATTTGATATTGGATAGTGTGGAGCTCATTCCAAATGAAATGATTAAAACTAGGGTCAAGTTCAACATCACTAATACATTGTTTTCTCATCTTTTCCATTTTAATCTTTTCAATAAACCTTATGAGACTATCCAGTGCTCCATTTGCATCATTCTTCATCTTTAATGAAATAAATAAATATATGTATAAGTTATAAAATAAAAATAATATACATATGAATAGAAATGAATGTATAAATCAACAGACCTTTTTAAATGCAAGATAAAAATATTTTAGCACTAATGTAGAACTTGAATCTAGGTAGTTGCATACAACATCATCCCAACTATCTTCATTCAACAATTTAACCATTTGCTCATTTATTCTCCTATAAACCTTGTGACTAAATAAATAAAGTAAATAATGTTAATATAGTGATATGTATAACAAATACTACCAACAACAATATATTATATTTATCATAAACTTATAATCTAGAAATAATTAAATATAAAAAATTTACTTTAGAAATTCCTCATACATTTCCTCCAATGATAATTCTCCTGAGTCTACACAAGATAACATTGTTTTGATAAGTTTTTCATCCTTCACTCCTTGCATTGATCTCCAAGTTGTGATAGTAATATTTTCTAGAAGGAGCTTCATTCAAGGACCCGATTTACTGCTAGTACATATCGATGGTTTAGAATTTTTGACCTTGTCATTTTTTATGCCAAATTTCTCCCACAACTCAAAAATATGATCAATAAATTCCCGTATCTCTCTAGTTCTATACTCCAACTGGAAAATTTTATCCATACCTCTGAAAATTTCAAAATTTACTTTTCCACCTTTTGAATTTATTTTTTCCTCAATTTGATAATTGATTTCCATATAACGTTCATTCTGAAATGCATGATCAACCTTTGTCTTATCCCCACCACATTTTTCGTCAAATTCACTATGAATAAATATGACCCTTTGGATGAAAGTCATAGATATCCTATACTCATTATCTGAATTATGATCCCATGCCAATAACTTTGCTTTTATATATATTAAACTAGCATAAATGATACATTTCATTTTTTTAAAACACGTGTTATTGGGATATTCCTCCGCCAATTTCCTTTGAGCTTCTACAGAATGGTTTCCCCCAAGTGCATAGTATTTGTATTCAAAACATTTTGACTTGTCAAATTCTTATTTGCTAGGAACGTGAATTGGATCAACAGAACATAATCAACCGCATGTGCAAAAGGGTTCTATTTCATCAATGTTTTCAAATTGTGAACATGCAAGTGGTGTGGCTTTATAATTTGATATTTGAATTGTTCATCATTTGGCTTGTAGACTTGAATGAAATTAAGTTGAAATGACCGACCATCCTCAATTAAATTTGTCTTCATCAAATGATGTCGAATGATTTTTTTTTTTAACAATGTCATCCTCTAAATGAGCTACTAGTGTAATGATTTCCCTGCTTCCTTTTGAGTTTTCACTAGGACCTTCATTATTTTCCATGATTTTTTTAGGATGAAAAACTTTTTGTTTCTTCCTCCTATTGGTTATTATATTTTCTTCAACGGAAGCAATATCCTCATCATAAACTATAAGGGAGACATTCTTGGGATTTTTTTCTTCCTCTTTTATGGCTCTTCTCATTTCTAACATCAGCTCTAATCTGATCCTCCGTAATGGGAACACATTATTCATCTTCAAATTCAAATTCAAATTCCTTCTCTTCAAAAGTAACATGTCTGTCTTTACTAGATTGATCCCTTTGACATAGCCATGTAGCATCACTAAGTATTTTTTTTGCTTCTTTCCCATATTTTTTCTTCATGTTCATGGAAAATGCTGGAAACATTCATAATATCTCACTCTATATAATAGATTCCCCCAACCATAATTGAAATACCCTCAGCAAAATCTCGTAAAAAATAATATAATATGTCAATAATAACTAAGTTATTAAAAATATAATGATACAGTTAGAATAACGTAAAACACATAAATGTAAATAAAAATACTTACAATCTTTTGCACAATATTATTTATGATTTGTTTGCATATACTTGAAGTACCTTCCCCCGTGTTATACATCGCCAATGTAAAATTATATCTAAGCTTATCATGTAATTTGGGAGATTGGGAAAGTATATAAACATTTTAAGTATTTGGAAAAATATATAGGTCTAGTACTTTTCCCACCAGCTCATAAATTGCAGCATCAAAATTCTTACTAGCATATAGATATAATTGCAGAGTTTCTCCTGCTTTATCTTTCATAAACCATGCATATTTTGTACGATTCACTTCTTTTGATTTCTTCTAGTATGAAACTAGCTTCTTGTCTTTTGAGAAGGCATCTCCTACATTTTCTGTAATAACAGAGGTGGAGTTCGTTCAGTAATATTTTTCAAGGGCCCACATGCAGCTCTAGATGATGCAATTGTTGAATTTTTTCTAGAAAGATTGACAAAAACCTTCCATGATTCCATTTTCCTGCAAACATATATACCTACATATAAATTAGTAAATCACAAAAAAACCAATATCTTACGTAAGCAAAAAAAAACAAAAAACAAAATTAAAAACTATAAAACTCTAGAAATAGGTACATTGCCCCCAGGTCTAGTGTGCATTTAGATTCATCCAAAATACCATAATAGAAAACCAGTTCCTTTAAAATAAAATAAAAAAACTTCATTTTCCCCCTAGCCACCCTTGGAAAAAAAAATTTACATGTGATCTACCTAACTCCCCCAGGAAAAAAATTTAAATTTTTTTATATTTTGGGTGTCTTTAGGTTCGACTGGTGGGGTGAATCTGGATTCCCGCCTGTGGGAATTTCCTCCCACATCATGGTATTCATGGGCGTCATGTTGTGGGTAGGTGCCTGCCTGAGCCCAATTACAACCCAACGATGCGCATCGTGCTGTGAGCGAACACGCCAACAGGCGGGCGCCCAGAGTCAGTGCCCCAACTTGGCAGGGGGCACGCATCATTGGGATATAATTGGGCTCTGGTAAGCACCCTCCCATAGCATGGTTCCCATGACTATCGTGCTACGAGAGAACACACCCACGGGCAGGTGCTCGAAGTCAACCCCCTGCCTGACAGGGGGGCAATTCTAGGAGGGGCTCGATTCTCAAAATCAACCCCCTCACTGCCCCCTACCATGCCCCTACCAAGTAGGGGGATTACTCTGGGCATCCTCCCAAAATACGATGCCCATGGCTGCCATGCTAAGGGTGGGCTCCCAGAGTTTTCCCCCCTGCCTACCAATGGGTTGTTTCTACCTAGCAGGGGAATCAGCCCCCTCCTAGGTAGGGGGGCCGATTTCCATAATCGGCCCATGCCTTCCAGGGGTCCATTATTAGAATTGGCCCCCCTAACTGCCATGGGATCCATTCTTAGAATCAACCCCCTGCTAGAATCACCCCCTGGCTCCCAGGGGGGCGATTCTCAGAATCACCCCTGTGCCAGGTAGAGGGTTGAATCTCAGAATCACTCCCCCGCCAGGTAGGGGGGGCGACTTTGAGCGCTCGCCCATAGGTGCGTCTGCTCCTAGCACCATAATCGTGGGCATCATGTTGCAGGCAGAAACGCTGACGAATAGGAACTCACCCATGGACACGCTCGCTCACATCACAGCTATCATGGGCATTCACCCGAGCCGAACAACATCCCAACGTTATCATTGGGCTTGAGAGGGAGCTTACATGTGGGCGCGTCCACCCACAGCATGACGCCCACTTGCCACATGACCGACATCGGCGTCGTGCTATGGGCGGATGCGCCCATGGGCAGGCATCAATCAGAGCCCAATGTTGTCGTTGAGTTCTGGACGACACACGCCGGAACCCAATGACAGCTCAGGAGGGCACTCGCCAAAAACCAAAGATAGCACAAAGCTGTCATTTGGGATCGGTAAGGCACCTAGCCATGGGTGCATCCACCTACAACACGACGCCTGTAGTTTCCATGCTATAGCTGGATGCCCACCCATAGCATTCCTATTGTGGCCTAGGTGGGCATGCTCGCCGCCTCCCCCCTCGCCTGCCGGGGGGGCGATGGGCATGCCCGTTGTGGCCTGGGTGGGCACACCCACCAGCCCCCTTACCTGTCAGGTGGGGGTGATGGGTGTGCCGGCTAGGGCCATAGTGGTGAGGGGCCGACCCTAGGAAGTTATTTTAGATAATAAAAATATTTTAATTGGTTTTCTGTGGTAATCTGGATGTACTTACCAACAAAGTTTAAAGGTAACTGTTGGTAAACTTATAGGGGATTAAAATATGTACTCAATGGTATTTGAACTTGAATCTAGTTTATTTTAACAATTTCTAAAATTTTGAAATAACAAATTAAGCTGCTACTAAAGAAAAAATAAAAAAATAAAAAAAATTGATTTGTTGGCATCCAATAGAGTATTTTCCTCAAATTCCTCATTGAATGGTCCAATTAGAAGGGGAGATAACCTTTCAAAAATGAGAATCTCCCATTGAAAATGTTTCTACTCCAGAAAATCGTTCTAAGCTTTTAAAAAAACCTCGAGAAATCTTGATGTGATGTGAGGAATAATGACAATGAAAAATATTATAAAGCAGAAATTACGGAATTGCTTTCCCGCGGGGTAAATGTGGGATAAAAACTATAATAAATATTAAAAGAAAAATCTATAATCAAGTAAATGTTATATAATCTAAGTAAGATTATTTTAATTTGGAAAAAAATATTAAAAGAAAATTGTGTAGGAAATTTAAATCGAAATTAGGGTCAATATTCAAGAGAATATTTTTAGTAGAAAAATTTTAAATAAATCGTAGAAGTAAAATTTGGAGGGACATACTTAAAGCGAAAATTTTGGAGGGAAAATTTTCGGCGAAAAATTTTAGAGGGAAAAATTCATTCTTTCAACTATATATTATCATTAGGAGAGAGATCATTTGCATCATTCAACATATTTTGTTTGAATGTTATGGATTCCTCTGATACTGAAGTTTCATTTTACGAAGCATCAACATCTTTGTTGCGTAACAACTCTATTCATATTGATGAATATAACGAAAAATTCTTTCACTATGAATATAGAGTCAAATTTTCCACTAGTCCTAATCCAAAGGACTATGAGAGGAACAATGACGAAGGGGAAGATAAAGAATTTCAAATAAATAGAGAGTCAAATTTTCCACTTAGTCCTAATCTTATGGAATATGAAAGCAGCAGTGGCGAAGGCCAACATGAAGAATTTCCAAAAAATAGAGACCCGCAATTTCCACTTAGTCCTAATCCTAAGTACTTTGGGAGCAATAGTGATGAATGGAAGGATGAAGAATTTTCATTGAATAGAGAGTCACATTTTCCACTTATTCCTAATCCTAAGGACTATGAGAGCAATAGTGATGAATGATAGGATGTACAATTTTCATTGGATAGAGAGTCACATTTTCCACTTAGTCCTAATCCTAAGGACTATGAGAGAAATAGTGATGAATGGCAGGATGTAGAATTTGCAGTGGATAGAGATTCACATTTTCCACTTAGTCCTAATCCTAAGTACTATGAGAGAAATAATGATGAATGACAAGATGAAGAATTTTGACTAAATAAAGAGTCACATTTTACACTTATTCCTAAACTTGTGGACTTTTATATCAACAGTGACGAAGGCTAGAAAGAATAATTTCTAATAAATCGAAAGTCGCAATTTCCACTTAGTCCTAATCCTATGGACTATGAGAGAAACAGTGACGAAGGTTAGGATGAAGAATTTCTAATAAATCGAGAGTCTCAATTTCCAATTAGTCCTAATCATATGGACTATGAGAGCAACAGTGATGAAGGCGAGGATGAAAAATTTCCAATAAATCGAGAGTCATAGTTTCCACTTAATCCTAATCCTATGGACTCTGAGAGTAGTAGTAATAACGGCATGATAAAGATCGTGAAGAATATCCTCCAAGTCAGTATTTCAAAACCACAAATGATGGTATTGAAAATTTTCCTGCCGCCGAAGATGGTAAAGAATATTTTTCAAACAATGATGGTGGTGAATTTCCTAACTATATTCAAAATTATCATAGTAAGAATATTATTCCTCCTAATGATGATGGAAATTCTTATTCAGAGAAATATGAAATGATGGAGATGTTTCCAACAAATATTTTATCTAGGAGTAGGAGTAGACCTTTTCATATCAATCCAATATGTTCTAGTTATAAAAGGAGTAGAGTAGAATATATCATGATAATAAGTTCTATGAGTGATCTCATTTCAAGTGACTGTTGTAAAAAGGATTGCTTGAAACATATGGATTTCATGTTTTCTTTGGAGAAAAGGAAGAGTTATTTGTCAATGAATACAAGCATGCACAATTCATATTTAGTGGGGTGCATGAAATCTACACTAGTAGATTATCATTATCATATTGGGTCTTTATTTCTCTATAGAAAGGCTTTCAAGATTTTTCATTCAATTTTTAATTTTCATCTGTCAAGAATCCATGATCATTTGGGAAAAAATCCTACATATTATTTAGAAGTTCGTCATAAACAAGAGTTTGGGCCACTAACAAAAGCTACAGTGTGATGGCTACAAGCCTTCTTTTCAAAACATGGAGAGTGTTTTCCAAAAAGAGATACAATACATATTCTAGATAATTTCTCAAGACGAGAAATCTACAACTTATACAAGGAATATGCAGAAGGTGTTGAAGGAAATAGTTGTTTTATTACATATCAATATTTAGTGCATATATGGAGGAGAGAATTCAATAATGTTTGTATTCTTAAGAAGACAAGGATGGGGGTTTACAGTACATGTGGTTCTCTTAAAATAAAAAATGGATAACTTTCAAGGAGAAGAAAAAGGTAAGCATTCATAACATTATTCTTTTAAATTGTATAGTGATCAACTATGAAAATGTATTTATTAATAGGTTTATTTTATGTTATGTGTAGATTTCATTATCAAATCACTTCAAGAGCATCGTGAACAGTAAACAAGTGAAAGAATACGCATCGAAAGAAGTATTATGATAATCCAAATAAATATTTGGGTTTGATAATTGATGGTATGGACCAGAAGAAAACACTTCTACCACATTTTGTTTGCACATCCAAAAATTTGCAGCAGGAAAATTTTATCTAGTTTCACTTGATCGGTTGTATGGATTCAATGGTAAAATGTCGCCAAGAATTTAGTCCAGAGCTCCAGATATTCATAATTATGGAAATTTGACAATAACCATAATTCATGATGTGATTTCTCATTGGTATGGTAATCTTCCTGAAATTTTGTATCTACAATTGGACAACACTTGTCATGAAAAAAAAATCAGATTTTTTTTGGATATCTAAACATGCTTGTTGAATTGAGAATTTTTCATAAGGTAAAGGTTGGTTTCCTTTTTTTCAGGCACACTCACGACCATATTGATCAGATGTTCAGTGTTTTTTCTATAACATTGAGGAGGAAGGATGTTGGCAGCTTTCCATCATTAATTGAATGTATTAAAAAATCATATATGGTAGAACCTATTTTTCATGTGTTAGAAGAAATTGTTGACCAGGGAAAATGTTAGGGGCTAATATTCGCAAGTGGGCTAATTTTCCATGCTTTTTCAAAAAAAAAATATTCGTTAATTTCCATTTTTTCTAAAAATTATTCACCCAAAATTTTATATTATAAAATTGCTTTACCTTAAAAATCACCAAAAATTTATATAAAGACTATATAAAATTATTAGAAATTTGAATAATTTTACAAAAAAAATTCCAAACATTTTACAAATTGCATATTATGTACTAGTGAGATTCGCCAAGGTTTCAAAACTTTGAAATAAATTTCCATCCTTGAAATTTTCCCTATTGTTTACATGCGAAGGTTTATTCTAGGATCGCATGGTGAGGAGAAATGCATTGAAAAACTTAACGAAATTAGCTTCGAACATCAATTTCGTATCAAAAAATTTGATGGGAAAATACTTATATGGGGAAAGAAGTATTCAACTACTGCAGAATGGGCATCATCATTAGGTTTGGCATTTTTGAAGTTCATTCCATATCATCCAATATTTGCGTTAAATATATTTTTATTAGAATCATTTTTTGAAGTTCATAATGCATGAAGGTAGAAGAGAAATATTGATTATTCTGAATGCCTAGAAGAAATTAAAAAATCCATTAGATATACATCTGAGTACTTTGATGTTGTTGATTCAGTTTGGTGTTTATTTGGCCAAAAAATGTGTCAAATAAACATGAGGAAACAAACATTGTCCAACAGCAACAATCTCAAGGTATTATTAATTCTACATGGGTGGAGGAAAGAGAAATATATATTGGTTCCAAAAGATCTAGTGCACAACGTGAAGCCATGGAAGACCTTTACAGGGGTTCAGTACAGGATATTAAAGGGAGTTGCATGATCAGAGTGTTAACAGATGAAGATCCACATGGTTATCCATTCTGAGTTGCCAAGGTTATAAATTTCATTACAGAAAATGAAGATGTTACAGGTTTTGAAGTACATTGGTATGCCACAAACACACACCCATTCAATGTTTTGTACAAGCCAGAGATGGTAGTTGATAAAAAAATTGGCAGAAAGAGAAAAATAAAGGGTACAAATATAAATCGTCACTATAAAGACCTCTTAAAATTGGAGGAAGTTGACATAATTGTTTATGATTTTTATTTAACAAAGAGAGGAACTCTTTGCTCCAGGACGATAGATATTCTAAAGAGGTTGCTAACAAAAGAAACAGTTTTGAGATGGTAGTCTATTGAACCTAGTCATAGATCTAGAAGACTTTTGAAACCTCAAGTGGTGGGCATGCATGTTGACTTATATGGGGCACTAGTTTCTGACAAAGAATAATATAGAACATCTTCCTCTGTATCGAGTCGTTCATTTGAAGATGTGAATTCTAATGGTGTCCAAGAAAATATGAGTGATTTTGACTAATTGTGTAAGACAATTTATATAAATGATGTTTGCATTGAGCAATGAAAATGATATTTGAACTTCCCTATGATCTTACATGAAGTTATGAGTCATTTTTATGTTTTTTGGATTATATGTTTTAATTATGATGAATTCATTTGTCTAAAATATTCACAATGCAACAATAACGTAGAGAAATAATTTATGTTTCATTGTGTTATTTTAGTCATATAATTTTTTCATAATATCATGGTTGAAATATATTGAAAATTTAATGCTTTTTATTTATATGGGTGAAAAATTGTGAAATATATTTTATCTTTAACATTATGGTTGAAAACAAATAGAATTTTAGGGATTTTTAGTGTCATGATATTATATGTTAAACACCATGGATAAAAATTGTTGGAATTTTAATGTATTTAAAATCCCATTATTTTATGTTTAACATCATTACTAAAAATATGTTGAAATTTTACTCGGAAAATAAAAAACGTATTCTAGCACCAACATTAGTGTGTTTTTTCCATTTATTTGGCACAATAAAATTGGTTTTGCTACCATTTTTTTTTTTTAAATGTTGCAAAAAAAACCCTGAAAAAAGTAAAACCTAGTTCTGGAATACACATTTTTAATTTTTGGGTTCTTTTTCATGTTGTTTGGGGGTTTTTTTGGCTATAGTTCCCGTTCTTAGTTTATAGTTATCGTTTCAAAGTTTACGCTGTTGTTCGCTTCTATTCTTTGAAAAGTTCAATGGATATGAACCAGAAGTTAATAAATCATTCTCTCGGGCATTTGATGAAGTAGAGCCTAAAATTAGGGACTCTGATTGTCCACTAAGTTCATCCATACAGAGTCAATTATATCTCAAGCAACATGCTTACCAAGGAATGGAGATATCTGGTTTAAAAATAGGAAAATCAAAGGCAATGATTCGGTGCACTTCTTAAAAGAACGAGGTATGTACTTGTCTATTTTCAAGAAAGGAATTCTTGCGACGACATTAAAAGTAAAATGACATAATCTCTTATTAGTACTTCATAAATTCATAACATGAAAATTAAGGTTTAGAATAATGTTTGTTTATCATTTATGATGCACTTTATTTATGGGTTTGAAATCAATTTACCCTCATTTTTACTGTAAAGTTTGAATAAAATTGCATATAGTATCCAAAGGGAATCCATGTCCATAGATAACTATTTGTATCATCATGAGCTCATTAAGATTATATTAGAAGCACATTTGAAATTGAAATGGGATAATTGGAAATATTTCTTGTTAAGAAAACATTTTATAGAAGCTCCAAAACTAGAAGCAAATAGTAGGGTCAAACAGAGTAGAAGAAAATTAAGCCCTGTCCTTGGAAACTAAAAATTCCAAGAAGAAACTCAAGAGGAAAATGTGACTAAAATTTCAAAATAAGAACTTGAGGACAATACTCCGCTGTCTCAACTTATTAAAAAATTCAAACATAAAAGTGATAAATAAAACCTCAAAAGAAAAAAAGCTAGCGTGAACCACCTAGTACTTGAACATGAGAAGAAAATAGAGGAAAAAAATAGATAAATTGAACATTAGAATCTCAAGAATAAGTCTAAGGAGGAGTAAGAAAATTTCCAAATTATCAAATCCTCAATCACTAGAAATGATTAACCTTGAAGATGAATTATTTCATACACCTCCTCATGCAAACATTCTAATTTGTAGTCCAACAGGTAGTCCAATTGGTAGCCCAATTACCAGTCCAATTGTCAATCCAATAGGCAGACCGAAAAGGAATATCCATGAAGTCGACCATGTGTAACAAGAAATCTACGATTACGTAGAATATTTGGAGCAGAAGGCACAACAAAAAGAAAAATCATCTCAATTTGAAATAGGGGAAAACTTTAGCAGTGAAATCAAGTACAGAAGATGAACAAAACATTGAAGAAAAATTGAAGTGGGATGTTTCTAAATTATAGGTCTTTGATAAACATTTGATTCAGGAAAGATAAACATCTAAAGTCCAAAATTAAATAATAAGGACTTGTAATGCAACATCTTGATATAGCTCTATCGTTTGACAAAACTAACAAGAAGGTTAAGGTTGAAAATAAGATTCCTAAAAATAAGGTTAGAGGGTTACATGGAAGAATTTTAATGAAGATACCAAGGTTTTTGTTTGGCATCGGGAAGAAACAGAGTAATAATTTGGATGTACTTGTGCAAGCATCAAAGATCATTCATTGAAAGAAAACAAAAGAATCAATTTTGAAATTTTGGAGCATGAGGACATGCAAAACTCTCGGTGTGGGAGAATGTTGAAGTTTAAAAATGTCTCTTTTTAACCATCCTTTTGTGATTTCATTTTACCTTTTTGATACCATTCAAAAAAAACCTCAGCATATTAAGGTCAAGGCCAATACATACAAGGTGTAATCATCCATATTTAAATTCTTTGTTTTTACTGAAATTATGACAAAAGTATCTTACAAATATCGAATTATATTCATTCTGCAACTAATATTTGGTTCTACAACAAAATCCATTGATCAATAGGTTGTAGCACTCCAGAAAAAGAAAGAAGGTTATCAAAAGATGACCTTTAGCTTCCATATGGTTTTCCACCTATTGCAATTTCTTGGAAAGGAAAGCGAAATGAGAAATATTAAAGTCAAAGGCTGAGTCAAACTAGGAAAATGTGTGTCACAGTTGCACACAAAAGACGAAGAATCAAGCGAGCAAGGCACTTAGCTGATAAAACATGAAATATAATATGACTTTCTTTTTCAATAGCAAGTCATAACGAGACAGGGGTCATAGTTAGCAATTTCATAGGTGTCAAGTTCGATTACAATTTATCGGCTTAAAACTCTTATGAAGTCATTTTTATTATTTGTATAAATAACAGTAAAAAATACATAGAACATAGTCATTTCTATTATTATTAAGTCTATAATTTATTTGTGAAAAATTTGATACATCGTTCTTTTAATGCAAATTGTTGTTACCTTCTTAATGCGTGCATAAATTTTTTTTGATTGATTAATCAATCCTGCACTCAGGGAGGGCTCCCTGTGAGCATGATGTTTTGTTTTAATTTTTCACTATTAACATTATTTCTATTACTTGTAGTTTTGTCTTTTTCATTACAATGATTTGATTATGTTCCAGAGTACTCATAAACCATAAAATATAATTAAAAAAAGAGTTACTAATAGAAATTCATTTTTTATTCTTGTACTTAATGTTTACCATTTCATTCTAGTCTTAGGTAGTTGTTTTACCGTTGAATTTCATTTTTGTTGAGTTCTGATATATTAACCTTTAAGTTACATTTAGAAATTAATTGTGTAATTAGTAATCAATATTGATTTGATTTTTCATTAGATTTCATTATCATTTCATTTTTAAAAGAAATTCTACTTTGGATAGATTATATTTCATTATCGGTTTCTCGCATTATTTAAATTAATTTTGTTCCAATTGCAATTTATTTTAAGGATTTATTTTCAAGTAATTAGTGCAGAATAGGTTTAATTCTATAGGAGTAGAATTCAGTTATTTCTCTTTCATGATTTTATTTTCAAGCATTTCCTTTTAGTCTTTTAAATGTGGATTTTCATAATCTAGATAGATCTTTATTTCACAAGTACAATAATATTGGTTGACATTCAATGAAGTAAATTAAAGACAATTAATTTACCAAATAATCACATGTTCCAAATATCAAGATATCATGTTTATTAATTTTAAATCAACCTTTACCAAGGCTAACAAACATGTCATATTCTACAATCAACTCATATTTATTAGTCATAATGTTACAGCTAGCACCCTCTTGCACTCAAGTGCATATCAATTGTCTCACCACATATATGTTAGTAAAACCGTCTTAAAACAAGATAATTCCTTCATGTAATATTATATGATTGTACTCATATAATGCACTTAATCAAACATTCAAAGAACCTGTAAACGTATCTCCTTACTATCCATGGTCCACACTAAGGTAGAAGGAGGAAACTATTATAATGGTTTGATCTCCAATGTCCAATTATGGAAATGGGATCCCCGAAGCTCTACTAAATTTAACTACACTTTCCAAAACTTGACTTCCTATCTCATTAATTTTATTTTTATATTAATGAAAAAATTCCATGTAATCATGCCACTATTCCATTCCTTTACATACAATTTTTCAAGTTCCTTGCATGCAAATTTTCAAACCCCTTGCATGAAACACTTAAAACCATTTTCATGCAAATAGGCATGGATAAAATACAACAAAATTATCACACAACAATACTATCCCATCCATAGAACAACATTTTTAACAATAATTACCATAATATTACATTTTCTTCAAAGAACCACTATACTATTACATTTTCATGTAAGAATTCTTCAAACACTTTACATGCAAACTAATATAACAAACTCTTTGCTAATAAGCATATATCAGATATACAAATACTATTACACAAAAATACCATACCCAACAAAAAATAACATACTCACTAGGGAATTTTATCAAATATTTTGTATGCAATGAATCATTGAACCATTTAAGCATTTCATCAAACACATTGCATGCAAATAAATGGTGAATGATTCAATGTGTATATCCTAAATTGTAGAAGTATAAGTTATGGAAATTGAATCATATGATCAGTGAGAGTTCCCCCCATTATGGTTCAATTTTCAACTTCTCGAACCTCATATATGAAAAGTTATAACAAAATCACTAACACAATCCTATTTGGTGCACAATTCTCAGAGCATTCAAGAACCTCAAATTCCACTAGTTTTATCTCCTAAAATATAGTGACCTAATGTCTGAAATTTTCACAACAATATTAGTGGGATTTTCCCTCATTGTGGTAATTTTTTCAGCACATGATACTCCCCAAACACAAATCTATAATAGAAATTCCAACATGGCTTGTTTGAGGCCTGATTTTAGGAGCATGCAGAAGGATTTATTTTATCTACTCATATATCCTAAAATATTTTGATCCAATACCTGCAATTGTTACCAGATTATTAGTGGGATTTTCCCTCAATGTGGAAAAGTTTGTAGCTTCTAAAACCTAACACAAGATTATTTATGGCAAAAATTCCAACATGTCATGTTGAAAGTTGCATTATGGAGTGTCATCTTCCTTAGATCATAATTCCTAAAATATTGTGAACCAATATCTAAAAATTTATCCACATTATCTGTGGGATCTACGCTCAAAGTGGACAAATTTTCATCTTCTTAAATTTCAGAGATGGAAATCTCTAACAAAAATCACATCAATTGTACTCATTGATCCTTGCATGTCCACATGCACATATTAACTTGCAGAGTCTGGCATTTTAAATAATTACTAGTAAATAACTACTAGAGAAATTCAAAAAATAGTAACCACTTATACCCATCAAATAATCGTTCTCAAAATAACACAAATATCCAAATTTTAGTCTCCAAAGGTCTAGTGTAGAACTTGTGTTGTTCATTTCATCTATGATAAAGTCCATCTAGTCCAAGTGTTTTAACGTGAAAGCACTGATACCACTCTATCACACCCCACCCCACATTTACCCACTTTAACATACTTACCAGGGTAAGCATGAGCTGAGAGTTACTATGCGTGACCCAAGTTGCAATATGTAGTTACGTAAACTGGGTGTAACTTTCCCTGCACATGTTATTCATTTTTACAAACATGTTGTGACCATGGTACTTATAAGTCATCAACACATAGTTTGTTCAATATTTTCATTAGTTTCATGATATTTTAATCAAGAAGACTTACTTCCCTCTCTTACTAGCTGCAATAAACACATAAATTAACTCTTGCATTCATATATAATAGCCAAGAGTCCGTCAAACCATGGAATAAACCCATAACAAAAGCACATCATATGATGATAATTATATCATACATGTAACCAAAATTGAATCAGAATGAGACCATGACAAACAATTCATAAAATCACAAATTAAACAAAAAATTCTGCTCATAAATCACCCTTAAAGAATAACAAATAATAATATATGCATAAATCCAAACTACTTAGGTACTTCCACATACCACCTAACGATAGATTGGGCTGAAAAAAATATTTATTTCAACTAATCACCACCGTGACATATTCTAATCATGAATATGGGGTCACATGGTATAATTCAAAACAAAACCAACTAGGGAATCTAGAAGCTAAACAACATCTACCCTCAACCACAGTGATTCACCTCAACCAGTCCATAAATCACTAACACTAAAACAAGCTTTGATGTCTCCAATTTTCTTCACCATACCTAGAGGAATTTTCCTCTCTGCAGCCACCCATCAAGAGTTCTAGGAGAAACACCATCTCCACCCTTGATCCTTACGAAGTTTCCTGATACCACCTCAACAAGGATCCAAAGTCTACCATCCCTCCAAATCTTAATGTAAAAAAGGAACCCACTACATCTTGGTTATCGAGGAAATGGAAAAGGAAAGGATGAAACCACTATAAATCCAGGAAAATCCCATGCCAATGACAACAAGAAACTAAATAGCCAAATAAATTTACCATGCACCTAAATCTTAGTAAGGAAATCACACATGCATCTTGGTACCTGTAATCCTCTCCTGTTGTAGCTTCTATTCCAACCTTCTTCTTCGCTTCCCAAAAATTCCTTTTCTTACTTGATTTTTTTTGTCCAATTTCTCTCTCTTTGCAATTGAAAGTGAGAGGGCCTCAATGCCCAAGTAAATTCTATAATTCTCCAATAGTAACCAAGAAGTGATCAAAAGTAACTGAGAGTGACTAAGAGAGGCATCATATGTTCTCTCTCTCCCTTTGTTTCCTTTTCCATTTCTTTTTCCTTTAATTTCCTTCATTTTCCTTCATTTTATTTTGCATGCATATTCTTGTCTCTTCATCTTCCTTTTCTCCTAATTTTCTTTATTTCTTTAACTAATTTCCATTTATTTCCTTTTTCCATTTTACAATGCCATTGCTAATCTCCATTGCCAATAATTAACCACAATTGATTCCCACTTTAAATTTTTCCCCTGCATTCATCTTGGAACATGTGTCCCATGACCTTGGTTTAATTTATTTACATGGAAAAATCAACCTAGGGTTGCTACATCCTAGATATCATAATTTGTTTTCTACAATAAATAACCTTTTTTGTCTAGACATGAGAAGATACATTGCAGAATATTTGGCTAAGTGTTTGGGGTGTCATCAAGTCAATGTTGAACATCAACGCCCAACTGGTTTGCTCCACCCATACCCCATTCCTAAATTTAAAAGGGAAACTATTACACAAGATTTTATAACAAACTCACCTAGACAAAAGAAAGAGAATGATTCAATTATGGTTGTGGTAGACAAACTGAGTAAATAAACAAATTTCATCCATGTAAAATCCACTTATCGGACTGCTTAAATTGTTTATATAAAATTTAGGAAAGAACTTTTTTGGTTGCATGGTATACCTAAAGTGGTGAGTTTCGATAGAGATGTAAAATTTACTTCAGCATTTTGGAAGGCTCTTTTTACTAGGTGAGGTACCCAAGTTCAATTACGTACCACATACCATCAACAGATAGATAGGAAAATAAAAAGAGTAAATCAAGTATTAGGAGATATGTTAAGGATGTATGCCATGCAACAACCAACCAAGTGGGAATAATATATCCACTTAGAGGAATTTTCATATAACAACAACCATCATGCCTCATTAAAAATGAGTCCTTTTGAAGTGCTATATGGAATAAAATGCAATACACCTATCAATTGGAGTATTCTTGAATATAAATTGATACTATGACCTAATATGTTGGCGAAAATGGAACAAAATATAAGAAACTTTTGGAAGAATTTAAAGGCTACCCAAGATAGGTAGATGATTTATGAAATAAGAAGAGGTCATATATATAATTACTAGTTGGAGACAACATATATTTGAGATTTAAAACTGAGAAGATTACCTTGAGGTGGGGTGGTTGTTCCTGAGCATATACCTTTCTAGGTCACAGTAAATCAACGGTTCTAGAATTGAAAAGGCTCAAGGGGAGAATTGGTTGGGGAATCAATCTCATTGGTTGGGAGGAGTGGTATTTCTCCTCGTTTAATTCTTTGGCTATCTAAACCTATGGAAATAAGTATATCTAATGTTGAAAACTTATAGTATCTTTGTACTTTGTTGAAGATTTATTAGATATATAGATGCACAGTGAATCAAATGGCAGATCTGTAACTATAGGACTAAATGATTTTCTAAAAAATACATGATGATTTTATTATCTAATAAATGTAGGACATAATGATTTTTTTGTGATCTGTAGTGTTTTTTTATATTTTCTTGAATAGTGATAGGTTCTATAAATATTTATGATATATGTACATAAGGAAAGGATTGTGCTTCCCATACAAAGAAGGTTTATGTAAATGTTTAAAACTTCAGAATGTGAATGAATGATTTTTTATGTATAGTGAATGCACCTGTACGTCTACTTGATGTCTAAATATGTAGAATTGATTTTATTCATGTAATTAATGTTAATAAGAATGAATAGACAACTAAAAGGAAACCTTTCTTAGAACTCAAGGTCTATTGAAATACTAATAATAATAATAATGTAAGAAATGTGGGAACTAGTTAGCTCCAATCCAATAGGCCTAGGCCCATTAGAGGAGTATTTCAGAACCTTGTAATTTACTATTACCTAAGTATCATAAAGGGTAGTTGGCAGGTCCCAAAAGAACTCTAGTCTCGCCTACCCATCAAGCACTAGTAAATATTACTAACAAATGCATAAACAATCCAGTTTGAAATTTTGTACATAAATTAAAACATAAACAATTACTATCAAACAAATATTAGTAAAGCTATGAATTGAATGTAAATACAATGAGTCAAGTATTACTATAAAACTGAAAACTCATATATGCAAATTAATATAGTAATCGAGACAAATGAAATAAAATAATCAAGATTTTAAATGTTGAAACCTTAATTCCTAAAATAAATGACCAGTAACAATGAGGGTCGATATGGCCAAAAGTATTTCCTTAGATTTCATTAAAGGAGACAATGCTTGTGGAGTGGTTGATGAAGATGGGTACATGATATGAATAATAGATTTGAAAAACATAAGTTACAATATGTGAGAGTAAGCCAAACCAACATGTCACCTTAACCTCTAGTGTAATGTTAATTAAAATAAAATTATATATTTATAACTGATCAATATTCACGAAGCTGGCTAGTTTAATTTCAAATGGAACTAATTTGTTGTTTTGACACCCGTTTGACAACACAGTTAAGAAATGGAATGTCACCAACTAAACCCTAAGGGTTAGAATAATTCTTAAAAATAATAGATCACCCTTACAAAAAAATTAATAGACTAGCAAGTGAAATTATTGTACAATAAAAATAGTAGAAACATCATTCATAGCAAGAATCTAGAACAAATTCCATAAAAAAAAAAAGATAAGCAATTCTCCTTTAACAAATTCAGTAATTTGCATAACTAATGTCACAATTAACCAAAAAATCTAGCTAGTTATGGTTACGACCATTAAAATTTATTATAAACCCTACAAGATCTCATGTCTTTGATTTAATTATGATCCACCAAAACTATATTTAACATAGACTTCAAATAGTGTAGCATGGTCATAAAAGCATGGAAAAGTGAGAGAAAACCCCGGGTCATAATGGACGTAGAATGGTAGCGTGCCTAAAATCTAGAGGAAGTAAATATTTCCATTAGTATGATAAGAGTAAGGAACCCTAACCTGCATCAAAAATTGAACAAGGTTAGTACGAAAAGATGGAAGGGTAAGCAAAACTAAAAAACGTATTGAGCCAATATTTACATTGAAAAGGCTCCCTACTGAGTGCACAACCATCATCCTAGCAAACAATATCAGGGTTAGTTGTGCTTAACCCTAAAAAAAATCACATGTAAAAAAATAATGAAAAATTCCATAATATAATTGATACCTTACGAGGAATGATCAAGGAGTAGTCTACGAAGAGTTACTAAGCCAATCATCAGTTGTGACTTGGAAGGAAAACCTACAAAGAGAAAGAAGTTAATAAACTACCTCTGCTAACTTAAATATGTGTAAATTTGAATGATAATTGTAGTAGAGACAAAATTATAACTGTAACTGCTGATGGAAGCCAACTAAAACATGGATAGCGTGGAAATAATAGGGTTTGTTGCAAAAGCTGCAAAGTAGACGGAGGATTGCAAAAGAGTGATAGTGAGGTCGAGGTGGGGGGGTAGTTACCTTGTAACTGACCTCAAAGGATTTTAGTTGTCTGATCAAAACTAAACCAAATCAACAGTGAGAGAGGTATACACACACCATGTCTGCTAAGCTCAAAATTAAAGGCAAGTGAGACAACTAGCTTTTGAGAGAGTTATAGCTCCCAAGGATTAAATACCCATACTTTTGACTATTAACGTAACCATAAGCTTAATATAATATGACTCACGGGCAAAACATAATATAAAAATAAAGTGTGTAAATAAAGTGTGTAGTACCATCAAATTAATTATAATTATTTATTATATGGTATCTTAGTTTAATCATAGTTAAAAAAAATTGTGGAGTTCCATGGGTGGATGTTAGGGTTATCTATTTTTCTTTCAATTAAATAAAAATATAATTTCTATGATTGAGTTTAAATATTTTATTATTTTATTTTTGATGAGGGGCTAACCGACAGGGGGATTTCAACACATGACATTTTCAATAGAGTTCCTCAACCAATGACATTTTGAAAAGAGTTCCCTAAAAGAACATCCAATTGTTGTCAATCCATCACAATGAAGGTATTCAAAAATGTTTTTAAATTGAGACTAATGTTTTACATATACATTGCATTTATTTTATTTTAAATTTAGTTAATTTATTTTAATATTAGTTTTATATTTCATGCCATGTTTTAAATAGAATATGAATTAAGGACATATTTTCAAGCATATTTTAAGTTGTGCATTCTCCAAAATCATAATTCTTTAAAGAATTTTCATGGCACTAAATTTATATATGTGGTCAAAAAATCATTTCAAACATGAAAATCCCTTTGATTAAATAATATTTTGTTAGGAAAAGGCTTGGAAATGTGTAAGAGTAGATGAAACCATTTTATAAATACAATTGCTTCCAATTTTAGTTATTGTTATTTTTCACATTTACATGAAAATATAATTTTCATAAATTTTTAAACCATTTTTTTTTTTAATTTGGCTTATGCTATCCATAATTTGTATAGAACGAATTTTTGTGATAATCACATATGAACATTTTTTTTTTGTGATAATCACATATGAACATTTTTTTTTATTTTCAAAATGTGCCTTTAAAATATATCCAATCAGTCTGAATCCAAAACAAATGAACTATGGGAATCAAAATTATTAAAAAATTATTTAAATTATATTAAAAGGTTATAAGTTATATTTATTTTATCTTGAATTTTATTAATTTTATTTCATATATGTTATTTTATATATATATATATATATATATATATATATATATATATATATATATATATATATATATATATATATATATATATACTCTTTGATTTTTAAAGAAATAAATTATTATTTAATTATTTTAAAATAATATTTTTACTGGGAATTTTTTTTTTTTCAAAATTCACAATTTTATTTCAATTTAGTTTTTTATATTTTAAAATATCATATCATTTAATTAATATATTATAATAATGAGTAATTTCTTTAATAAAATTAATTAATGTTTTTCAATAAACTATTATATTAATCATATTAATAACTTTAAATATTGTAATATAATATAACCTATTATAATGGTTATGCCATATGTTCTATTTATCATTAATATATTTTTAAATTAGCACAAAAAAATATACATATATATTATCTTATTTTATTTTCAAATTAAATAATTTATATTCATATTAATTATATATTTCAGGTGTTATTTGAAATGTAAAAATAAAATTATATATCTAACAATTTTAATTAACCTATTTTATTTTACATCCTCAAATGTTTCACAATACCCGAGAAAGTTTACCGTTATAGAAAAAGCAAAAAGTAGTTGTCAAAATAGGTGAAAAAAAAAAAAACCAAAACATAGCAGGCCAAAAAAGGTTTCATCCTCATTTTTTTCCTGTGCTTCAGCCCTCTCTTAGAGGAGTTGTGTGTTTTGTTCCAGGGGAGATCAAATCAACGAGGAGAGGAGTTGTGTGTTTTGTTCCAGGGGAGATCAAATCAACGAGGAGATCGGTATTCCACTATTGGATGAGCCATCCATCTATTGTTGAGATCAATTGAGATTTATTATTATAGTTGATTTGATCCCTCCTAATATTGTAATTTTTAATTTTTTTTTTTTTGGATTTGTATATAATTATTTAGGTTGTGTTTAATAGGACCAGATTTGACAATTTGCACGGAGATAATGCATAGGGAGGGGAGGGAAGAGACCAATTGAAGAGGTAGGCACAATTTGCCTCTTAATTTTGCAGCTTCAAATACTAATTACATGATTGTTTTCTTTTAGCCAATTTAGAGAGAATTTCAACACTTTGGTTTTTTACTTTCTTAATACATATATCACTTCTGGTTAATTTCTAATTTCATCAAGATTCATTGTCTCAACACATCTCTTCACTGCAATTGTTGTCAGGGGTTGCCTAGATTTTTTCCTGCTTCATCTAGAATGGCTAGCTGATTACCATGATGTCCTTTATTTTATTTGGCATTTTATTCTTTTCAAGAATGATATAAATGGTTTATTAGGCTTGCCCAGATTTTGGAACCCAATCCAAGTGCCAATAACATTAGCGGATGTAGAATTTGATGTTCCAATGGCAAAAATATTGACTGTAACTGTAAAATATTTGTGCCATTGTGTGAGGTGGAAGAGAAGTTAGATTTGTGTTAGAAATTAAATTTGTGATTCCCATCCCGACATACCTATCTCATGGACCAAAAATTAAGGAAAGGAATAAAAATTATGGGACATTTATGCAAAAAAATTGTGAGTTCCATAGGTAGACAAGTCTAGAGAATCTATTTACAAATTATATTATGTTTCCATATTATGTTCTGTTTCTGTAATTTTCCTTGCTTTTCGTTTTTCCTAATAGCATTTCTCAATTAGAAAAAATATCATATATTGGGTACATAAACATTGACTGAATGTCTTTAACTAATTGTCATCCCAAGCAAGTGTTTGGCTGTTTTGAATTCCTATAGAACAGAGCATATTACTTACTTTAGAACAGATCATGCTATGCCAGGCATATTACATTAGAACAGAACGTGAGCAAACTTTCTGAGGGACGAAGTGAAGGAAAGTCTTGTAGCCTAGCATGAGGGTCGATCTAAAGAGGTTGCAACCCAGCATTAGGAGGATCGATCTAAAGTGATTAAAGTTTTCTTTGTTTTACATAAATGCACAGAAGTAGCTTCGTTACCCACAGAAGGAATTTTCTTTTTTACATTGATATTGAATTTGTACATTGTGCTCATCCATAGTTACTTGTTATTTATTTGCTAATTACGCCGGAGGCGTTTTCTTTGCGGGCTTGGGGTGAGCAAACACTGTTCACCCCAGCCAATGAAAAGCTTTTCCTACCGCACATGGAACCAATTAAAATTTTACATTTGGCAGCTCCTCACAGCGAGTCAGATCTTGACATGTGGCAGCTCCTCAGCATATTTTCCTGAAATTGATTACGTTTGAAATTTTATTGAATGAGTGAAATTTACACGGTAATAGAGTTTGCTTTTGCTGAATCACTGAAATTTACACGGCAGATTAATTTCACCGCAGATTGAAATTGATTACGTTTGAAATTCTTCAATCACTGAAATTTACATAGATCTAAAATTGAATGTGATTGACATATTTGATTGCTGGTGGATAAGAATTGTTTGCTGGTGGATAAGATTCATGGCATCCGATATTAATTCTCCAGCCGCCAACAATTTAATACATAGAAAACAAGAAATGCAACCATTTCATCCATTTAATGCATTGAAGATTACAATATTTCCGACTTCCAGGTTGCAGCCAACTTCGCAGCGTGCAGCGGACTTCGATGTGCTTAAATG
The DNA here is from genome assembly GCA_034641835.2 of Pinus albicaulis. Classification (NCBI taxonomy): domain Eukaryota; kingdom Viridiplantae; phylum Streptophyta; class Pinopsida; order Pinales; family Pinaceae; genus Pinus; species Pinus albicaulis. Next base: position 839,458,583 of record CM076575.1, read on the forward strand.
CACTTCGATCTGACTAAACAGAGTAGTGCCAACTTCCAGCTTGCAGCCCCGCTTCCAGCCTAAAGAATTCCAACCTGAAGACGAGTTCCACCTTGAAGAACTTCGGATTTCGGATTTACAAATTGTTGGTAAGCTTCTGTTACCTGCAATTAGAAAGAATATCAGTGCATTACGAATTTAGGAACAATATCAATGAGATGTTTTTTTATGTTTTCACTGCACAGTGAAAAGGGTTACAATATTAGATGAGGTCAAGCTGAAAATAATACAACTCTGTGAACAAACTGTTTGATTCAAACCCTTCGCTGATTTTTTCTGGCTTCATCACCATGAATGGATTCAAGAAGTTGGAAACGCTGATCACAGGAGCAGGTCTTTAATGCCATTTGGATTTAGTCTCTCCACTGTAGAGCCTGTTGATCACCATCCCAAAAAAAAGAAACAGAAATCAGGATTAAATTTATTTATTACAGATTTTGTGGTTCAATTTAAAGCAAAACTATATAAACTTAAAATTGCTCCAAGTGAGATTTTTTCAGTTAGAAAAAAATATTAAATAAAAAACCATTACCAATCATAAACAGTAGCGCTCTGTGGGTCTGCTTTGTCGAATTTTTTAGATCCAATTGTCTTGGTATTGAAGTACAAGGCATTTTCCAAGACCAACCTCGTATATTCATTCACAGAATAAGCTAGAAGCAGTTCATGTATTTGCCCCTTTGTTTCATGTGCAGCCCAGCTATTCACCTCGATTCTAACTTCACTTGACTAATTATTTTTTGTTGACAAAAATGACAATAGAAATCATAATATGTAGGTTGCTTTGACAACAGAAAACAAAATATGTTTTTTTTAGGATGCTTTGACAAAAGAAATCAAAATATGTTTTTTTTTTTGTTGCTTTGAAAGACAAATTGTTAGCAATAGGGATAAATTTAAAATGGAATAGAAACACAAACATGAATAAATAGAATGAAGAATAGCAAATATGATGGACCTTATTCAGAAAATCCACCAGTCGAGCTTCAGTGTTGTAATGCTTCTTCAATTTTAACTAGAGTCGCTTAAAATCATAGCTCCAAGAGCGCTCAACGCACTGCTTCGAAGCTTGAAATACAAGAAGCTTACGAAAGCTCGCAGATTGTGCAGCATTTTAGGTGAAATTAAACATAAAAACAAAATTAAATGCATCTTTAAAGAAGAAACAGATCTCAGGTTCAATTTTCCCCGTAGTCGCCTCCAATTATAGCGCCTCGGGAAATCTAAGCACTGTTCTGGATTATTAACTGAACAAAACTACAAATGCTTCCATATTGTGTCATACTTAAGGTAAAACAAGCCATAAGAATAAAATATAATGTGGCTTTTAAAAGGAAATGCAAGATCCACAAAATAATATTAAATGCACCTTCCAAGAAGAAACAGGAGATCCGCACCTGCTTGTACTCAATTTCGATAGTATAAATAAGCTGAATATGGCTGATATCGTTCAAGTCCGGCCTTGACACTTCGACTACGGTTGCCCGGGGCAATTCCTTGAAAATCCGCTCGCCTTCATGCCAGTGGAGATCCGAGGCAAAGGGTGTTGCCTCGCTCTGCATATGAACGTACCGGGGACTCGAACCCGAGCCGTAATGCTCCGAAATTCCTTTGCCTTTCCCCATTCTGACTTCAATTAAACCAATTCTCCACGCCTGCGGGCTTATTGAATCCTGAGATTGTGGCAGTGACTTTGCAGATCCCACCCTTCGCCTGAAATAAGCGTCCGAGTTCCCGCAGGCTCAATCCTTAAAGAGAATAAAAAATAATGAAGTATTGAATGAGGTTTAAACTGCAAGGAGAAAGTAATCTCGAGTATACTCAAGGAGCATTACAGTTTGCAAAGAAGCGAAATGGTGTCCAAGAGTTCGTTGTTGACGTCTTTACTGTTTGGTTAAAAGACCAGAGGCACGTGGGCCTCATGCAAAACCGAACCATGCATGAAGTCCACCGTGACGCGGCCGGGATAGGGTCTTTCTCAATAGGCGTGGCGGTTTTCGATTCGATTTATATTTCACATATTCTTGGTTGGTTTTTAAGGCAATGGCGTATATTTTGGCTAAAAGTTGTTATTTGATTTATATTTTATATATTCACGATCTCATACAGTAGCAACTCACAGATTTTTCAGACTTGATCAAATGAAATCTGGTTTCATTCCAATATTTACTTTCAACAGTCCAGGGCTTTTGAAATGTCCAATGCCAAGACAATTTTTTGGTGTCAAAATGGTTATTTACAAAATTTTACTTCGAAGAATATTATGTCTGAGATTTTCTAGTAATATCCAGTAGTAAATATAGTCGAAACTGCCTCCAAAAGATTTACATAAAAAAATGCAATTTCTTCCTCAATTATCAGTTAATTCTCAGTAGGCGTGGCGGTTTCCGATTCGATTTATATTTCACATATTCTTGGTTGGTTTTTAAGGTAATGGCGTATATTTTGGCAAAAAGTTGTTATTTGATTTATATTTTATATATTCTTGGTGGTTTCTTAAGCGAATGGACAATCCGATACATGAACAATAAGAAAATGGTCCATTGGTTTTTATTTATATGAAGGGTATATTAATCACCATTTGGTTTATTACTATATAATTTAATGGCACAACGTTGGCAATACTCTGTCATGCCGGGATGCAAGGTCGTGGGACGAGGGTGCAGTGTCGGTCCGCCACGTCATAAAGTGGGGCATTTTCTACGAGGGGTTGTATTCAATTACGACACCCTCAAATAACGTATTATTTTTAAATTATTGATATTTTATGACGTGTATTGTATTTTTTATTTTATTTTTCACATATTTAAAATTTATTTAAATTTTAATTACTCATTATAATAATATTCAAAGAATAAAGTCTACTTTTACTAAATCATAGATTATTATTTCAAAAAATATATATTAAAATAATTTAATATAATATACATTAAAATTGTCAAATTAAACTTTTTGGTGACATCATCCCATAAAGCTACAATTTGAAGTAGAAACTTTACATTTGTCCAACTTCAAAATGTTAACTTTTTTTAACTTTGCATTTGTCCAACTTCAATTTGTTCCTATTTTTAAGATATTTTCTTCCATACTCTTCAAATGGGAGAAAATCTTAAACACAAATCAAGATAACTGGTTCAGAAAAATACAAATTAAATTATTAACAATGGAGGCATATTGAAAATTTATCTAAAATCAACATGATTAGTTCATAAAACTAAATTATTAACAATGGAAATATATTCACAATTTCTCTTGATAAATATTATTTGAAAATAATGTTAATGTTGTACAAATTTATTTAACCTAATTAGTTTCAATACATCTTAGAAAATTTAGACCCCATAATCTATGATTTATTATCTTCAACTATATCATTGAACTATTTAGTTAAATTTCAATTAAGAAACACAAATATTAATTTCCAACCACCAACGACTAATTTTGAACATGAATTTTGCATTATTTGTATTTTAGACAACTTTTCTTCTTTTATAGAAATCAAATTTGTGATCATTAAGACATGAAAGGTATTAAATTCTTGTTATTTATAAAAGGCATACAATTTTTAACAATTCCAAGGACTATGGATTTATCATTGTATAACATTTGTCGTTATATTGTCAATTCTTGTTTATTTTCTTCAGGTCTCTTAAATTGCAAACTTAGAAATTTTCGTTCCTTTATGTACACATCCTCTTCTTTAGTTTCTTTACCTTCATATTTATATTTGCTAGCAACACCTTGTTTTACGAAACCAGCTGCATCGCCATGGAAACATCCTTGACCCGTAATGGGCTCTCGTCGCTCCTTGCTGGTGCTATCGACCTACAACCAACCCTCCAGATCATTGCACTTGAACATATAACTTTTGCTCAAGCTACAACGCCTCGCTACCACGTATCGTTGTCTAATGGTGCTCACAAGCATGTCGTTCTACTTCCTTCTTCACATACAAAGTTTGCGCAAAATGAGGAGTTGCGAATAGGCTCGATAATTCATCTCAAAAAAAGCTCATGCACATATGCACATCATTCCATGTAAGCTATGCACATGCCACCTCCCCGCTTCCTCCCCTTTAATGATTCTCCTCTTACGTCCCTTCTTTATCTCAATTCTCATTCCTAACATTTTACTTCCCATATTTGCTAATAAATATCTCATTCTTGCATGTCACTTTGTCTCATCGATCTTGACATACTGCAGCGTGATGCACCATTGGTTGGTGACCCAGCCCCTATTATTCTCTCCACTGAACAAATGAACGAAGCCACGTCGTCCTCCTCTTCTTCGGCTCCCTTTTCACCACCACCCTCCCTTGACATTCACTCCTTGTCCTCCCAAAACACCACCCTATCATCTACAACTGTTCTCCCTTTTAAAGCACTCTCCCCTACCCGAAAATCTTGGTCCATCCAAGGAAAAGTCCTTTCAAGGACACCCCTTCGTGAATTTAGCAATGCACGGGGCACTGGAAAATCACTGGGTTTGACCTTGTCGATCACGACAGCGATCAAATCCATGTCTCTGCCTTCAATGACTTGGCAGAATCCCTGTATGCTCTCATTAAAATTGGCCACATTTACAATGTTGCAAATGGGACCATAAAGATCCCCAACCCTTCATATAACCATCTCAAACGGCCATTCGAAATCCTCCTCTTCTCTTCATCAAAAGTGTCACAGGTCTTCGGTGATGACCTTACAATTCCTTCCCATACCTATCAATTTGTGCCTATAAGTTCCCTCAAACATTCACCTCCTAATTCAATCGTTGATGTCATAGGTATTGTCACCTCCCTCCTCCTGCATCTATCATTCGCAAACGCGATGACTCTGAGACTCCCAAGAAAACTATAACTCTTCGTGATATGTTTGGGAACAACATTGATGTCAGTTTGTGGGGCGAACACTGCCATGCTGAAGGTCGTGCACTCTCCGAAATGTGCATGGCTCGTGAAATTTCTGTGCTAGCAATTAAAGGGGGAAGGATCGTCGAGTTCAATGGCCAAACTATCAGCACAATCCCAACGACTTCGCTACTTATAAATCCAGATGTCCCTGAAGCACAACAACTGAAAGAATGGTGTGACGGAGAAGGAACTAAAGCACCCTCACCGTCGCTCAGCCGCAAATACAAAAGTACAAGCAAGTGGCCTTTGAGTTTGAAAACAATTGCCGACATTTTTTCAATGCAACCTGACGAAAATATCCCATGGATTTCGCTCCGTGCTACTGCTACCTCTATTAACATGGATAATTTCTACTTCCTCGCATGTCCCCTTATCATTGATGGGATCCAATGCATGAGAAAGGCTTTACGACAAGATGACAACACCTACCGATGCTCAAAATGTGAAGGCTCGTTCAATGAGTGCGACTATCGCTACATTCTTCGACTCCATTTGCAAGACCACACTGGCCACCTCGACAATGTTGTTGCTTTCGTCGAAGCCACAACTGCCCTTCTTGGCGTCTCCACAAAGGACCTCTGACTCTTCTCAACCGATCCTGAAAGTGTTTTTGACATATACAAAAAAATCAAAGGACGCCATTTCCTCTTCACACTATATTTAAAGAGGGATAGATTCAACGGTGTTGAAAGACTACGCCCAACTCTTATGCACGCAGAAGAACTTGCATACGATGAAGCATCAAATACCCTCCTAGAGGCCCTGCAATCAAGTCCTCCCCCCGCCAACCCATTCAAACACAAACTCTAACCGTTTTTTTCTTGCTCTCACTCATCTCTCCCCCACCTCTCTTTCAATACATACTTTCCCCATAATAGCTTCCTGCTAAGATGTCCACCCTCCACCACACATTTTCATTTCCTTCCCATTGTTCCCCTTTCAATCTTCTTAAACCTTGATTGTCATTCCTCATCCATTTTTCAGACATGTTTTGTAATCATAACTATATATTTCCATTTCCCTTCTACTTTCTACTACTTCTCCTAAACGCTTCATCGCCCACTCCTTTCTTCATGACATTTTGTATATATGTCATTCCATTATCCTTTAATGGATCTTTCTAATATATGTACATTTAGTCACATATTTTTGTCTTTCCTCCTTCATTGTTTGATCTTCTTTACCACACACACATTTTCTAAATGTACATATGAATATACTATGCTTACTATAAAAAATAATACATAAATTGCTTCTTCTCTTTTTGTAAAATACAAAATATGTCTTCACTTTACTCTAACCAATACATGCAACATGTGGTTGATTTCAAAATAAATTCTTTTTCAATCTGAAATATCCAACACACATTTCTAAGCAACCCATGCTGAATACATTTTCGCTTTAATAATCACTCGCAATATACTTCATGCATTTGACATACCTTTCCTTACTTGCAAAAACTATGCCAACCCCACCAGAAAAATATGTGGAAAGGGAACAACAACGACGCTACTACACACTTAATAAAGACATCATCAATGCACGGCATCGCCTCCTCTCTTCAAATCGTCGAACAAACCTTCGCTCTCAAACCAACAATACTCCCATTCCTTCACAAAATTTTGTCCTCCCCATACATCCCACCCAAACTTTCCAACTTGCCCTTCCATCTCCACTTCCTAACCGACCCTTTCCAAGCGCTTCAACTCCTTCAAATCTTCCCTACCCTTTACATATGCCACCCCATGTTCCTCCCTTTCCACCTGCCCAACAATTTATCCCCATCCTTCTGCAACATGCACATTTTCGGTTTCGTCAAAGGATCGATGCACTTTGTCCCATCCAAGTTTGCTCAATTTGTCATGAAGCTTACCCATCCATGAAAACAAAAAAAAGTCATGGAATAATTTGTTGTACCCGTTGTGTTTCCGAACGATCAATGCATCGTTTCTCCTCTATAAATAACATGGACCCAGGTATCCAGCCACATGTCCTATCCTGCCTAACTCAAGTTGAAGAGATGCTCATTGCTCGTGTCAATCCCATTCTTCAAGTCACCCATGCACGTGGTGGCCAATTGAAATATTCCGGTCATACTATTAGTTTTCCACAAGATATCACAAATATTGTCACCTCTCTTCCTCACATGTTGTCAGAACTAGACATCCTTTTTGTAAACAAAACTAGCTATGATAAAAAAAACTATGAATTTTTTGTTAGTCGAACACACGTCCATGCAGCTTTGCAATTCAAACTACAAAACGACCCATACTACAAAGATGTCCATATTAACCAACTTGCCCTCTATGCTTTGCCTATTCCACCTACCAACATTTCCAACATGCTACACCATATCAACACAGCTTCCATCGCACTCCATGAAGCCATTCCAGAAATTCCTAATTTTGAACTTCCCCACTCATGCCCATCTGACCTCCACCCATCCTCCTTTGTTTCAACTCTACCAAACTGTCATTCTGAACTTGATGAAATACGTGCCTACATAGATTCGTCCAATTCAACAACCACCCATTCACTTCAATGGCCGACCATTGGCCTCTCCCCAATCAATGAATACAACAGAGAGGGCATATTCTCCATGGCCTTCCCCACCGTCTTCCCCACAGGATCTCCCATGATTAACCAACCAAGAATTGCAAAAGTGGATATGCAAGAATACGCTATGCATCTAATGCGCTACAATGACAATCGTTTTGCACAACATCCTCGCTTCCGATATTACTTGTACAACCTTATCATGCGCCATCGCAGCCAAGCAACTGCCTTTGTCTTCATTAAAAGGGACCTTTCAAACACCCTTCCAGCAACAGTGGCTGACCTTCACCACCAACTCCAACAAACGCCCCCTTCCACCATTCCAGACCAAATTATGCGTTTCGGGTCATCCTTGCGTGGAAGCCGTTCTTTCTGGACGAGGGCTAGAGGAGAACTAACAGACATGATCACTCAAATTGGTACCCCTACCATATTCTTCACACTAACTGCAGCTGATACAAAATGGCCTGACTTGCATAATTTGATGCCTTCCAACCCTCCATCCAATTCAAATGAGCACACTCGATGGAGAATCCAAAACATTGTTAGAAACCCGCATCATGCATCTCAATGTATCCATTGCAGATTCAAAATATTCCTGGAAGAGGTGCTACTTAAAGGATTCCTTGTAAAGGATTACTGGTGTAGGTATGCATACTATTCCTTCCTTCTCTTATCTTTCATTCCTTTCACTTCCACACATCCAATCTTACTATCTGTCCCCTTCCTTTATAAGGTATGAATGGCAACATCGCGGCTCCGCACATATCCATGGGTTTTTGTGGCTTCCAAATGCACCTGCTATGGACAATCTCGATTGGACCAATGCCATAGATGTCCGTGTGGCTACAGAATATTTTTATAAGTACTACACTGCTTGGAATCCTCGTCCGCTTCATAGTCTAGCTCCAGGAATAAATCATTCATCTCTACAAGATCCATGCCTCCTTAGCACACATGAAATATTTGCAGGCAATCAGTTAGAAGACTATGAAAAAGTCCTCAATTCTGTTCAAAGACACACAAATTTCCATTCTTCTACATGTTTACGCAAAAAAAATAACACATCAACTTGCCGCTATGGAGCCCCATGGGAGGTTCGCAACACATCATCTCTTCACATTGATGGTTCTAGCAAAAAAGTGTACTCCCCTGCTAGAAATGATGACAAAATCAACGTGCACAATGCTCAACTACTTGCAATATGGAGGGCCAACATTGATTTTCAACCAGTTCTCTCACGCCATGCTGTGTTGAACTACATTTCAAAGTATGCAGCAAAATCAGAGGCAAAGTTTGAAAGCTACTACCAAATGCTCTCACGCCTCTCACAATGCTCCCCCCCAGATGCTCCTACTATCACTATCGTCTGCAAATTCCTCACCGAAATTGTTTCTGATCGAGACATTGGTGCACAAGAAACATGCCACATGCTACAAAAACTCCCACTAACAAAGTGTAGTCGTTCTTTTGTCTCCCTCAATGTAAAAAAAAAGGTCTTCAAACGTGTATCGCATGAATTAGATGGTCATCCTCCATCAACACCTTTCATTGCCTCCTACATGCAAATACCACCTGCACTTGAAAGCTTGTCTCTTATTGAAGTTGCACGCTCCTGGTCCTTCTCCACCCGTCGAAAAACATCACCATGGAAACAAATATTCCCTCCCATGGTTGTCCGCGTTCTTCCTCGTTACACCTCCATTCCACTGAAATAATCACCATCCTATGTAGACTTCTGCTGGAGTGAACTCCTTCTATACTTCCCTTTCCGTAGCCTCCCTAATGATATTGGCATATCCGATACAGGAATTGTTGCACACTGGGAAGAAATTAGACACACATATCAACCTTGGCATGTTCACCGCAAACCGTCCACCCCAAACCTTCCCGACTCTATCTGTTCATCCCCAAAAAACCCTCCCCATGCCCCCACACTTGACATGCATGACTGGCAGTTCCTCTCTCAACTCCACCCAAGTAACAACCTCCTCCTCGATGAGCTTGAAATGCTTGGCCATCGTGAGTTTGACACAAACCATAATTGGGGCCACTCTACAATCCCTCCACACTTACAAGAAACAGCCATCCGCTTCATCGATTCCACTCGCTCCTCCACAATATGCCACCAACTCCTAACTCCATGTACACATTCGCTTTCCTCCTTGTTCGCAAGCCAAACCATTTCATTCAATATCATTCTCTCGCACTTCCGCAACAACATTGCCAAAAAAGCACTCAAAATGATAATCCAAGGCACTGCTGGTACCGGCAATTCATTCCTAATTGAGTTCTTAAAAAATGCATTCCTTCAAAGCTCCACCATCGGAAAATGCCCCCTGCTACTACTTGCTCCTACCGGTGTTGCAGCATTCCACATTAATGCTTTGACGATCCACTCTGCTCTTCGCATCCCTATATCCTCTATGGAGCCTTTAGAGGGTCAATCCCTCCTAAACCTTCAAGAACAACTTCAACATATCAATTACATTCTAATTGACGAAATGAGCTTCATTGGTCCTAAATTGCTTTCTCAAATTGATGATCGCTTGCGCGAGGCATTCCCATAAAATAGAAACAACACATTTGGTGGACGTTCTATAATCCTTGTGGGTGACCTTGGCCAACTACCACCTGTAAAATACACGCCAATGTATGTAGGAAATTCTTGTGGCACTACACTTTGGCAAAGCTTCAATACTGTGGTTACACTTGCAACAGTGTTTCGGCAACAAGGAACAAGTCCTGCACAAATTTCCTTCCGTGAAATCCTCTCCAACCTTCGCAATGCAACTCCCACTGTTGTTGATTGGAATCTTCTTATGACACGTTCAAAAACAAATCTTCCTGAAGCCGAAGTCCAATCATTCTCCAACTCAATGCATCTTTATTCAACAAATGACGTTGTTGACCTGCACAATAAATCAATGTTAAAATTAATAAATAAGCCAATTGCACATTGTTTTGCTGCCGAAAAGAGGCAACTCGAAACTACACAAACAAAAAATGATCAATTATCAAAGAAAATACTCCTCTACATTGACCAACGTGTTATTCTCAGAAGCAATCTATGGGTTGCCGCTGGTCTTGTTAACGGTTCGCTCGGCACCGTTCGTGCAATCGTATATGCACCAGGTTGTACACCACTAGAACTACCATCCTTTGTTGTAGTTGCCTTCCCTCACTACAATGGTCCACCATGGGATCCTTCAAATCCTACATTTGTGCCAATCCCCCCCATCACAAGGGGTTCACGCACACAAATGCCTCTCGGCATGGCATGGGGCTTAACAATCCATAAATCGCAAGGCATGACACTAGATAAGGCAACAATCGACATCAGCAACATTGACCGGCAAGGGCTTACTTTCACAGCTATTTCAAGAGTTCACTCGCTAAATGATCTATGCATCTCCCCTGCCTTCTCCTCCTCACGCTATTCACGTATGCAGGAGAACCCTTACGTCATGCGCAGAAAACAAGAAGAAGCACACCTTGCATCCAAATCTATTACTCACACTCCTTGAAGAGCTCCTACTATTGGTACCTTCTCTTCACTTGCATTCCACTTTTACTTCCTTCTTCTTGTTCCTCATAATAAGACCTTGCAAATTTTCTACTTCATTTACATTTTCACTTTCCAATATCATTTCAACTCATATTTGTTCCTACTATTTGTTTCTTATTATGCTTTCCATTATTAGTGTAAAATTTTTACATCCTCACTTATATGCTTTTCCTTTCCTTGCAGCAACTATGGATCGCAGCTACCTTTCTCAACTCAACAACTTCTATGAAGAAATCACTGAACAGGAGAATGCACTCCTCATTGTACAGCAACGCTTCTTAGTTCCACCTACTCTACCACTATACGTTTGCGCTCAACATTGCAACTACTCCAAAAGATCAAAAAATTTATCCATCTCCTCATTCATGTACATGAAAGAGATGTACACAGACATCTTCGAGCAGAGTATCTTAGCTGCGTCCCAACTTTGGACGTCAATTGGTGCTGTCGCTGTCAAGAAACCCCTTGTATTTACGACTAGCTTGCAACCAAACACCTAGCATGCATGATCAGTCTACTATGCTATCACTTGTTCCTCCTTTTTGTTCCAAATCGATTTTCTTCTATATTTAACAATATCACTCTTACTCTTTTTTCTTGTACCATGATGTAAAACTGCCTACTACTGCGAGTTTTAATAACATGTAACACCTTTTTACCATTACATTACTTCAATACAAGTCAATGATGCCTTCGCGAAAATCTATACGATGCACAAGAGATCTATGGTCTACTATATTGTATACTATCTATTTTCATCATATCAGTTATGCCTACATATCTAAATCTCACAAATTATTTCCTTTATACGCTCTCAGTTTATACGATTATAAATCGATTCACAAGAAAACCTATTGTTTATTTTCAAATAGTTTGCTTCTAATTTAAACTACATTCATGCAATTTTGAGTCAATTACTTCTACTATTATTAACACATAATGATTTAAGATAATAACCACAAAGTTATTAAATTAAAGTCATGGAGATGAAATTACCTACCTTCTTTCCTCCTTCAAGTTGAGCAAACAACATATTTAATTTTCATACTTTTAAATCTAAAAATTCATGTAATCAATCAATGGCAGATTTTACCCCTCATAAATTCACATTCATCATGTTCCCTAACATGTACCACAAAACGATTCATGTCTCCTCATTCCGGCGTTCCCTTGCACCCCCAGTGCAATTGCTAGTTTAATCTTAATTATCTACCATATCTTGGAAATTATTAGGAGCTCATGGTTTACTATTTTAAAAATTCAGTTATTGGTTTAACTTGTGGTAAATTTATTTTTCACTGTATTAGAAAATTACAATTATTGTATCACTCCTGAATTAGACTGAATATCGAGAATATTAACTACATACACATTGATTGATTGAATTCCCTGGAACTAATTGCAAGTCTTTGGCTATTTTGAATTCCTCTAGAACAGAGCATGCCATGCATATTACTCTATAACAGAGCAAGTTTCTAGTTGTTTGAATCACTCATAACAGAGCAAGGTTCTGGTTGTTTTAATTACTCAGAACATAGAGTGAGAAAATTTTTTGTCTCCTTTATGACGAGGAAGACATCCAAAAATTGTTCTCATCCTAAGTTACTTAGTTATTTTCTAATTTGATCTTAATTATTTATCTAGCATGCCTTCAAAATAAAACATAAAAAGAAAAACTAAAATTACTAAGTGCTCGCATAGGGTTTACTATTTCAAAACTTGGAGTATTTGTAACTATTATTAATGAAAATTACCAAGTTCTCACCTAGGGTTTAATATTTCAAAACTATGTTAAAAATTATACTTATTTTATTTAAATATATTTTAGAAAAAATCATTTTGAAATTATTTATTATATCCTATTAAAATTAGTTAAACTAGTGATGTTATATATATATATATATATATAAAGATAAGTGGTTTCTATTTTCAACATTTATATAAATAATTTTATATGGAGTTCTAAATAAATCTTTTTGGAGCTTCTACTAGGGAAGAGGGAGATGGATCAACACTTATTTTGTCAAGCTTGGGTTAGAGAGAGTGATCCAAAGAGGGATTGACACACCTACATTGTGATGTTTGGGTTAGAGAGAGAGAGAGAGAAGACGAGGGAAAGAGTGACAAAGAGAAAGTGGTATTTACAAAGCATGCATGATAGAGAGGTCTTGTGGAAGAGAGGAGAGGAGGAAATAAGGGAGACAGAGACCAGGAGTAAGAGATAGATAAGGATAGAAGAAGTGGGATGGATGGAGGGACACCTAGAAATACAAAGTAGGATGGAGGGAGGGAGACAAAACGTGGGATGGAGAATGAGGGGGAGGGGAAGAGAGGAATAAATTGTGAGGCAGAGATGAGAGCGAGAGAAGGAGAGGGAGTAGAGAGAGGGAAAGGGTGGTGCTGGAGGAGGAGGGGGGCGGAGGGAGGGAGATTGACGGAGGAGGAGGGAGAGCAGAGGAGGAGGAGGAGGAGAAGGAGGAGAGAGAGAGAGAGATAAGTAGGAGTAGGAGTAATTGGAGGAGAGAGAGAGAGAGAGAGAGAGAGAGAGAGAGAGAGAAGTAGGAGTAGGAGTAATTGGAGGAGAGAGAGAGAGAGAGAGGAGTAGGAGTAATAGGAGGAGAGAAAGACAGAGAGAGAGAGGAGGAGGAGGAGGAGGATAGAAAGAGAAAGGAGGAGGAGGTGGAGGAGGAGGTGAGAGAGGAGGGGATGGAGGGAGGTGAGAGGAGGAGGAGGAGGGGGTGGAGGAGCAGCAGGAGGGAGGGAGGATCAGGAGGGTAGGAGAGGGAGGAAGGGAGGGGGAGGGGGAAGGGGAGGAGGAGGGTGGGGATGGAGGGGATGAGGAAGAGGAGGAGGAGGAGGAGGAGGATGGGGAGGGGGGATGAGAAGAGGAGGGATGGAGGGAGGGAGGAAAAACAAGGGAGGAGAGGGGAGAAGGAGTAGTAGGAGGAGGAGGGAGGGAGAAATTGCAAGGCAGAGACCAGAGAGATAGAAGGAGAGGGAGTAGAGAGAGGGAAAGGGTTGAGGTGGAGGAGGAGGAGGAGGGAGGGAGTAGGTGTTGAAGATTGCAACAAGAAACAGTGAAGGAGGCATCCTGAAACATCTTTCCTGATCCTAGTTGGAAAGTGATCACCTAAACTAGGTGGGGGCCACACAGGTGATTTTTGTCGCAAAGTCTATTTTTAGACTATGTCTATTTTTAGACATATGGATCATGTTCTATGATTTGTAGGATGATATTTGTGGATGGTTGGTCAAGTTGGAAAAATAGATGGATTTCTATTTCTAGACATATTGGGTGGAGTCTATTTTTAGACTGCCAGTCTAAAAATAGATCAGTCAAATATTATTAGCTCTTAATAATATTTGGACTATAAACATTATCTTATCCTCTTGCAGCACTTCAGTTCGAGCTACGGAGGTGGAACATGCAGCTGACAGAAGGAATTACGCTATTCCTAGGGTTTAGTTGAGCTATTGCATGGTTGACTTCAGTTAGAACTCATGTGGCAGAGTTTGGTGGAGTTGATGAGACATTTGGTGGAGTTGTGTTCGGTTTAACTTAGTTGAACTAGTTGTATTTATTCTAACTGATAAATACACTAGTGATGAGTGGTGTGAATTAATTATTAATTAATTCACTAATTATTAACTCATAAATCAACTAAAGAATACATCAGTTAACTGCAGTGCATGGACAGTTCAGTGGAGACCAGTGTTAGAGGTGGGTGAAAGGGTGAGTCTACTATCATTTGTGACTATAGCTGTGCATGAGATTTGCACACACATTGATTGAGATTTCCAATGAGGATTGCGCAGTACAAGCCAAGGGGATTCGAACTTGGATCTCATCATTATTCATCTTGTATTGCGTAGTAGAGGCAGGCAGACAGGTGGAGCAGATTGGAGCATGGGATGTGCATGATCTGAGCTTGTTTTGTGTGTAACAATTGGAGATAGTTCTGAGAGCTTGTGAGGAGTTTGTACTATTATTGTTACATGTTCTCTATCATTATAATATACAGATAGTTTGGGGTTTTCAACTGTAAGCTTTCCCCATTACATACTGTGTTGATATGAGTGATTGATTAATGTTCAATGTGCACATGCGATTGTTTTTAATTCTGAAAATTGATGATCAATGGTAGAAGAGGTTATGTATTATGCATGAAGCTCAAATAGTGTGTAATCAGGATAATCTCGGTGAATAACTCATCTATTATTCAAATTTCTACAGTAGGATGATGAGGTGGAGGAGGAGGGGGAGGGAGGGAGTAGGATGAGGGAAGAGGAGGAGTAGGAGGAGGAGGAGGGGAGAGAGAGAGAGAGAGAGATAGAGAAAGAGAGGGAGGTAGAAGTAGGAGTAGGAGTAATAGGAAGAGAGAGAGAGAGAGAGAGAGAGAGAGAGAGAGAGGAGGAGGAGGAGGAGGAGGTGATAGAAGATGGGAGGCATGGAGGTAGGGAGAGAGGGAGAGGAGGAGGAGGGGGGTGGAGGGAGGAGGAGGGGAGGAGGGACAGAGAGGGGAGGGCAGGAGAGGGGAGGCGAAGGAGGCAGATGGGGAGGCAGAGGGAAGGGAGGCAGGGTAGGGGAGGAAGAGGAGGAGGTAGGGATGGAGGGAGGGTGGAGGAATAGCAGAGGGGAGGGGAGGAGGAATGGGGGGAGGAGGAGGAGGGAGGGAGGGAGGGAGGGGGGATGGAGAAGGGGAGGGGTGCCGAGGGGAGGGGAGGAGCAGGAGGAGGAGTAGGAGGAGGCACAGAGGGAGGGAGAAGGGGGAGTGGAGGAGGAGGAGAGAGGGAAAGGGTGGGATAGAAAGAGAGAAAGAGGAGTAGGTGTAGGAGTAATAGGATGAGAGAGAGAGAGAGAGAGAGAGAGAGAGAGAGAGATGGAGGGAGGTAGGAGTAGGAGTAATAGGAGGAGAGAGAGGGATGAGGAGGAGGAAGAGAGAGAGAGAGAGAGGAGGAGGAGGAGGAGGAGAGAGAGAGAGGAGGAGGATGAATAGGTGAAATATTAGGGGAGGGAGAGAGGGATAGGAGGAGGAGGGGGTGGAGGAGGAGGAGGAGGGAGGGAGGAGGAGGGAGGGAGGGAGGCGGAGGGGGAGGGGAGGGGAGGGGAGGAGGAGGAAAGGGAGGCGGGCTAGGGGAGAAGGAGGGAGGGATGGAGGGAGGAAGGAGGAAAAGCAGAGGGGAGGATATGAGAGGGGAGGAGGAGTAGTAGGAGGAGGAGGAAGGAGGGAGGGATAATTGGAGGTGGAGGTGGAGGCCGAGGAGGGGGAGGGGGATGGGGACAGAGAGGGAGGAAGGGAGGAGGAGGAAGACTAGGGAGGAGGCGGGATGGAGGAGGGGAGGGGTGGGGAGGAGGAGGAGGGGGGGAAGGGGGGAAGAGGAGTAGGGAAAGGGAAGGGAGGGGGACATAGGGGGAGGTGGAAAGGAGGAGGAGGAGTGGAGGGGAATAATGGGAGGTAGTCAGGGAGGGAGGAGGAGGAGGAGAGGGAAGGGGAGGGGGATGGGGGAGGAGGAGGAGGAGGAGGCACGAGGGAAGGGAGAGGGGGAAGGGATGGGGAGGAGGAGGTGGGGGGAAGGGGGAAGAGGAGTAGGGTAGGGGAAGGGATGGGAGCACAGGGGGAGGTGGAAAGGAGGAGGAGGAGGATAAGTGGGGAGGGGGAGGAGGAGGAGTGTGGGGAGGGAGGGGAGGAGGAGGAGGTAGTCAGGGAGGGAGGAGGAGGAGGAGGAGAGGGGAGGGGAGGGAGATGGGGGAGGGGGAGGAGGAGGAGTAGGGGGAGGCACAGAGGGAGGGAGAGGGGGGTTTTGAGGAGGAGGAGGAGGAAGAGGAGGAGAGAGGGAAATGGTGGGGGGGGGGGGGAGGGAGGAGCGAGTGAGAGAGAGTGAGAGAGAGATAGGTGGGGAGAAGGAGAGGTAGGGAGAGGGAGAGATAGATATGGGAGGGGAGGGGAGGAGGAGGAGGAGGGAGGGAGGGAGGAGAGTGAGGGAAATGAGGAGGAGGAGGAGGGGAGAGAGAGAGAGAGAGAAGGAGGATGATGAGGAGGGGAGAGAGAGAGAGAGAGAAGAGAAGAAGAGGAGGAGGAGGAGGAGAGAGAGAGAGAAAGGGTGGGGGAGAGATGGAGGAGTAAGAGAGAGAGAGAGAGAGAGAGAGAGAGAGAGGTAGGGAGAAGGAGAGGGAGGGAGAGGGAGAGATATATATAGGGAGAGAAAAGTTGTTGGAGATAGAGAGGGAGAGAGGGGGCATGTTAGGCTGCTGGAAGGTGAGAGGGTGAAGGAAAAGGAGAGGGAGAGGCAAAGGGAAAGGGAGATAGAGAGGGATAAGGGGGGAAGGAGAGAGGGAAGGAGAGGGGAGGGAGGAAAACATATGTCTTCATTTATGGACTACCATGATTGACACTCGAGGGAATATGATTTTTCTGAGTCCTCCATCGATGGCTGAGGTGATGTGAAGCATGAAGCATTGGAAAATAAAATTGTTTTTTGTGAGTTGAAAAATAAAATAGATCGGTGTCAAGTGTCAATTTTCCACTCCGAGTGTCGAGTGGGTTGTCGAACGCTACCAAAACAAGTGTTGTTGTCAGGTGGGGGGAACCTACATTCAGAATTATAAAAAATTGATTAACAACTCCAAATTAATTTATAAAGAATAGTTTGCACTATTTATAAAGTAACCAAAATTCATAAATTAACTAAAATTAATATTAATTGAAATAATTAATTGTAGAAAAGCTACCAACGAGATTCAATCTAATCTTATAATGTACTAAAACAAGATACTTAATCCCTCTACAAATTTGCGTAAACAAAACACGATCACACAATTCCACATAAGCAAGAGAAAGAAATTATCAATCGCACAACACAAGAAGTATCTGGGGAAAGAAACTGCTCAAAACCCCACTATCTGTATATTCCATATGGTCAAGATCATGAAACAATACAATGTTATTCCTCACACTGAGAAACCTCTGCACTCTGTTGACTGTCTCATTCCGAGCCTAATTGAATCTAGCTTGCAATCAAAGCAAGTTTGGTGCAATATTTAACTTGTTTCTTGCCTTTGTTTAGACGTCCTTCCTTACGCATTCTTGGGCTAATTAAGCCCGTATTAATTAGGAAAATACCAATTAATTATTGTGCAATCCTTCAATGCCTTTCCGATGACCTAATGCGTGACATGTACAATTTTCTAATAGTACAATTGATACATCTCTTCCCTTTAATGTCAGTATCAAATGGGCCTTCCTTAGAACTAACATGCAACAAATATTTATACTAAATTATTAGTTAAATTATTGATTACTACTTATGAATTAAACTAGATTTAGTTCACTCAACCTATCACTAGCTCATCTCTCATTTAGAACTAGTTAAACTGATTTTAACTCAATTAATTGTGTTAACTAATTGCAACTCATAAATAACTATAACTAGACCCCCTAAAAATAGTAAAATCCTCTACATGCCTCCTATTTGACCTTTAAATTAAATTTCCTAAGCTAACTAAGTCTTCCTGACTCAGTTAACTAATAAAAGTTCTCATGAGATGAAATTACAATATTTCTTCCAATTTAATTAACTAAAAATTAAATCAGAAGCCTCACATGGTGCCATTTCTGGGTGCCATTTTCTGGTTTCCATTTCTGGTTTCCATTTTCAATGTTTCTTATTTCCAATCTCAACACTCCCTCTCAACAAGAAAGGAATTCAATCTATCCCAATATGGTGCCTTTGGAATGTTATGCATGCATCACTTCCCCTAGCAGTGTTTCCTCCTGCAACTCCTGCAACTGGATAGCCTCCAAACAACTAAATCAGTATGATGCATCTATCATCAGAGTCTCTAAATGCTATCAATTACTATACTATCTACTAAAATCTCTACGTTGCTGCTGACTATGCATCTATGCCCTCTGTACTTCTGCCAACTGTGATCTGCACTCCAGTATCTGACATATTTCACTCTGATTTTTGTCTTCCTAACATCTGATTGCATCAATCCTACTGATCCTTTCTACTACTATGTACTGTGGGATCCTCGTAGCCAGGTCCTATCCATGACACAAGCCATCTCAATGGATCTTGCCCAAATTTCTTCTTAGGGATTATGTCTTCACATCGCCCCACCTTTCACCTAGATGTATGGCTGCATGTCCTCCCTCTACCCATCTAGTTTGAAATTTCCCCCTTCTAGAGGTCTCTACTTGAGTGAGCACCTCCAATCAGTCTCCTCTCTGCTTCTTTAATGGTGACTGCTCCACAACCTTATGAAGTTGATTTTGAGGCTGCAACTTGAGAGGAAATTTGTGCTCCCTCTCAACCACCAAGTTACTAACCTTTTCTTTTCTCCTCAAATATTTGCATGCATCTTTAACTTTGAGAGCATATAGATTCTTGACTCTTACACCGATCTCTTTCACCCGTCCTGTGGCAATGTGTCTAAGGAAAAAATTTCATTTTCTAAACATCACAGCATAACCACGGTCTTCCAATACCGCTACAGAGATAGGATTCTTCTTTAGTCCTGGAACATACTAAACATATGTCAGTTTGAGAGGGGAGAAAAACTCCCTCTAAAAGGTAACTGTACCTATGTCGTTCATGCTATACCTCCCATCATCTCCAAACTCTATGTTATGTTGGAGGTCCTTCTCCTCCAAGTCACTGAAGAGATCTATATTCCCCGTATATGGAATGAGGCACCATTTTCTAGATACCATATGCATCCCATTACAGTGTTGACCATGCATGCAACGAGAGTAAAATCAAGCTCGAACTATGAAACTAGCACTTCACCCACTGCAACTGTAGGCTCCTTCTTTCTTTCCTTCTTCTGTGGAGAATTCGACGCATAGTTCCCATGCTCATGACAGTGAAAAAACTTGATCTTAGACAAGTCTCTCTTTCCCTCTACACCTTGGGACTTCTTTCCCTTGGCTTTCTTTCCTTTTCCAACCAATGAGAAATCTTCTTCTTTGTCGGTGTCCTAGGTCCCATCTCTGGTGCTCTGCCTTATCTCTTTTATTACCAAGTTAGACCATAAACAATCCCATTCTGGTAGGTTCTCCCTCCCATTCGCAGAGTCTTGGTAACTATCCCAGCTCTTGGGAAGGCCTAGAAGAGCTAGGCTCACCAAATCATCCTAGGTTACTGTCACACCAACACTTACACACTCATCTTGACATTGAGTGAACTTCGTCAAGTATTTAGGTATCGTCTCACCCTCCTCCATATTGATATTTCTAAGCTTTTCCTTCAGCACCAACCTCTTGTGGTTGCTTCTATTCTTATACAAA
The DNA here is from genome assembly GCA_034641835.2 of Pinus albicaulis. Lineage (NCBI taxonomy): Eukaryota > Viridiplantae > Streptophyta > Pinopsida > Pinales > Pinaceae > Pinus > Pinus albicaulis. Next base: position 839,478,948 of record CM076575.1, read on the forward strand.
TCTATCAAGTTATTCCACATACCATATGGAGTTTCCTTCCCACGGAGACTCGAGACAATATGATCTCGAACTCCCTAACACAAGATCCTTCTCGCCTTTGCTACCTTCTTCTTCAATGCATCCATAAGTTGAGAATTTGTTGCTGCGAGCTGGGGAATATCACTATCTATGAATTCCTTTAGTTTGTTTTCCTCGAGAATTGCCTCAATCCTATCCTTCCATGCTATTTAATTTGAATTTCCCTCAAGATCATATTCGAGTCTCAAGCCAGCAAAAGAGATATTGATCTATTGTTGGATCCCAAAGAATAAATATGCAAATTCAAACTTGTTCAAGACAAAACTCTTCTCTTCTCTTCTATTTTGATTCATGGTGCTTTGATACCATGTAGAAAATCTACGAACGAGATTGAATCTGATATTATAATGTACTAAAAAAGATATTGAATCCCTCTACAAATTTGCGGAAACAAAACATGATCGCATAATCACATATAATAAAAAGAAATAAATTATCAATTGCACAACACACGATGTATCTGGGGAAATAAACTGCAAAACCCCGCTATCTATATATTGCATATGGTCAAGGTCATGAAACAACCCAATGTTATTCCTCACTCCAAGAAACATCTGCACTCTGCTGACTATCTCACTTCTATCCTACTCAAATCTGGCTTGTAATCAAAGCAATTTTGGTCCAATATTTAACTTGTTGCCTGCCTCTGCCTAGCCTTCCTTCCTTACACATTCTTGGGCTAAATGAGAACCTATTATTTAGGAAAATACTAATTAATTATTTTGAAATCCCTCAAGGCCTTCTTGATGACCTCATGCATGACTTATACAATTTTCTAATAGTACAACTGATAGACCTCTTCTCTTTAACCTTAGTCTCAACTGGGCCTTCCTTATAACTAACATGCAAAAATTATTTATAGTGAATTATTAGTCAACTTATTGATCACTACTTGTGAATTAAATGATATTTAATTCACTGGACCTATCACTAGCTCATCTGTCAATTAGAACTACTTAAACTAATTTTAACTCAATTAATTGAGTTAACTAATTACAGCTCATAAATAACTATAACTAGACCCCCTAAAAATAGAAAAATCCTCTACATGCCTCCTCTTTGACTTCTAACTAGAATTTCCTAAGCTAACTAAGTCTTCCCGACTCTGTTAACTAATATAAGTTCTCATGAGATGAAATTACAATTTTTCTTCCAATTTAATTAAGGGAAATTTAAATCAGAAGCCCCATATGGTTCCATTTCTCGGTGCCATTTTCTCATTTACATTTCTGGTTGATAGTTTCAATGTTTCTTGTTTCCAATTTTAACATTAATAAATAATTAAATTATTAGAATAATTAAATTAATTAGATTATGAAACAATGAAATAATTTGTTCTATTAATTATGTAATTTATATTTAAAAAAATAATATAATTTTAAACTAAAATAACATAATTAAAAAAATACAAAATTAAACAATACAATAAAAAAAAAAAAATTATGGAATTAATAAATAATGACATTATTAAAATAATTAAAGGAGTAGGAGGAGGAGGAGGGAGGGAGGGAGTGAGGAAGAGGAGGGGGAGGGATAGGAGGAGGAGGAGGAGGGAGGAGGAGGAGGGATGAGGAGGAGGAGGGCGAGTGTGATGGGGGAGGGTGGGGAGGAGGAGGGGGAGTGTGATGGGGGAGGGTGGGGAGGAGGAGGAGGAGATGCAGAGGTAGGGAGATTTGGGAGGGGAGGGAGGGGGAGGAGGAGGAGCGAAGGGAGGGGAAGGGAGCAAGGGGGAGGGGATGAGGAGCGAGAGAGAGAGAGGAGGAGGAGGGGAGAGAGAGAGAGACATAGAGGATTAGGAGTAGGAGGAGAGAGAGAGAGGTTTTGTGTGTGTGTGTGTGAGAGAGAGAGAGAGAGAAAGAGAGAGAGATTAGGATGAGAGAGAGAGAGAGAGAGAGGGGGGGGGGAGGAGGAGAGATGTAAAGGCTCGGGGAGAGGGGGAGGAGCGAGAGAGAGAGAGAGAGGGGCGGGGGGTAGGGAGAAGGAGAGGGAGGGAGAGGGAGAGAGAGAGGGAGGGAGAGAGGGAGAGAGAGTGGGCTGGAGTGAGAGAGGGAGAGAGAGAGAAAGAGGGAGATAGGGTACATGTTAGACGAATGGAAGGTGAGACGGTGAAGGAAAGGGAGAGGGAGACACAAAGGGAGAGGGATATAGAGAGAGAGAAGGGGGGAGGGAGGAAGAGAGGAAGAGAGAGAGAGAGGGAAGGAGAGGGGAGGGAAGAAGAGAGGAGGAGAGAGAGGGAGAAGGGTGGAGGGAGGGAGGGAAGGGGAGAGGAGGGAGGGTAGGGAGGGGAGGGGAGGGAGAGATAGAGGTAGGGATAAGGAGAGGGAAGGATAGGGAGAGATAGATAGAGGGAGAGAAAGGGGGTTGGAGATAAAGAGGGAGAGAGGGTGCATGTTAGGCCGATGGAAGGTGAGAGTGTGAAGGAAAGGGACAGGGACAGGCAAAGGGAGAGAGGGAAGCAGAGCGTAGGGATGAAAATATATGTTTCATTTATGGACGACCGTGATTGACACTTGAGGGAATATTCTTCATCTGAGTCCTCCATCGATGGCTAAGGTAATGTGTAGCATGAAGCGTTGGAAAATAAAATTATTTTTTTGTAAGTTGAAAAATAAAATAGACTAGTGTCGAGTGTCAATTTCCTCTCTGAGTGTCAAGTGGGTCGTCGAACACCACCAAAACAGGTGTTGGTGTTGTTTGGGGTGGCACCTACATTAAGAATAATAAAAAATTGATTAACAACTCCTAATTAATTAATAAAAAACTATTTGTGCTATTTATAAAGTAACTAAAACTCATAAAGTAGCTGAAATTCATATTAATTGAAATAATTAATTGTATAAAATATACCAATAGGATTCAATCTGATCTTATAATGTACTAAAACAAGACATTGAATCCCTCTACAAATTTGCAGAAACAAAACATAATCACACAATCACATATAAGTAAGAGAAAGAAATTATCAATCACACAACATAAGCTGTATCTCGGAAAGAAATCGCTCAAAACCCCATTATCTGTATATTGCATATGGTCAATATCATGAAACAATACAATGCTATTCCTGACACTAAGAAACGTCTACATTCTATTAACTCTCTCACTCTGATCCTACTTGAATCTGGCTTGCAATCAAAGAAATTGTGGTCCAATATTTAACCTGTTGCTTGCCTCTACCTAGCCTAACTTCCTTACGCATTCTTCGGACAATTGAGCCCTTATTAATTAAGGAAATAACAATTAATTATTGTGTAATCCTTCAAGGCCTTAGAGAGAGAGAGAGAGAGAGAGGGAAGGAGAGAGAATGAGAGAGAGAGAAAGAGGGATGAGGGGGGAGAGGGAGGGAGAGGAGGGGGAGAAGGAGGAGAGAGGGGAGGGGGGGGAGGGGAGGAAGAGGGAGGGAGGGAGGGAGGGTGGAGTAGGAGGAGGACGGAGGGACGGAGGGACGGAGGAGGAGAGGATGAGGAGAGAGAGAGGAGGAGGACGAGGAGAGAGGGAGGGAGTTGGTGAGGAGGATGATGAGAGTGAGAGAGGGAAGGAGGGAGGGGAGGGGAGGGGAGGGCAGAGGAGGGAGGGGAGGGGAGGGAGAGAGAGATGGAAAGAGAGAGAGAGAAAGAAAGATAGAGAGAGAGAGAGATGGGGGGGAGGGAATGAGGAGGAGGAGGAGAGGAGGGGAGGGGAGGAGGAGGCAGAGGGAGGAGGAGGGAGGTAGGAGGGAGAGAGGGAGAGGAAGAGGAGGGAGGGAGTGAGGGAGATGAGGAGGAGGAAGAGGAGGAGGAGGAAAGGCAAAGGAGGGGGAGGGGAGGAGGCGGAGGAGGAGGAGGGAGAGGAGGAGGCGGAGGAGGAGGAGGGAGAGGAGGAGGAGACTACTAAGTTATCCCATAACGAAACTGGTGTGATGTGTTTCAATTTGGAGTGTAAATAAAACTAATTGTAAGTGCAGGGTATACATAGCCAAATCGTCATGCATGACAGAGTAGAATGAGTAAGGAGGACCAGGATCCTTGATCACCATTGGATGAGGCAGTGGATGATCAAGGGTTGATAAGAGGCCATCTCTTGAGAGGTGATGCAATTGAAATCTATGGAGTCTCTGAATGTGGTATAACTGTCATCCACAGTGTTATTGTCACCCAATCATGATCCCATGTGTCCAAACCAGCGTTAAGTGGAAATCCTTGGGTTATAGTGATCAGTAAATACACGAGGAATATCTACATTGGACTTCGATATAGTATATGGTTCGACTTATATATAGTATATAGTGTTGTTTTGTGCTATGCAGTTAGTGTTGTGTTGTGCAGTTAGTATTGTGTTGTGCAGTTAGTGTCGTGTTGTGTTGTGAAGTTAGCACTCACACAATACACCAATATGGTGCGTTAGTCTCCATCCCATATATAAATTAAGGACCATACCATTACCAATGAAAAGACGCAAGTAGTTGGCTCCTTTGTGCTAGATGATATAGATAAAGTGTATATATTACCTAAACCTGTGCTGTATTTTGATAAAACCTTCATTAGAACTTTCAATTCTTAAGAGAATATCAAAGATGACCCACAAATGGAAGCCTTGATTAAAGACTAGTATTTTGATGAAGTTGCATTTAAAACCAAAGGAAAAACTACATATCTTATTGAAAAAATGCTGAGAATCCCCTGCTATTATGTAGGATACATGGAGAACACAATTCTTTACTCTTTAAAGTAGAATGAGTATTATTCCTTCAGTAGATCTTGGAATGGGTACTTTTCCTTCACTAGATCATTAGTGATTTGCTGGGTAATAGTGTTGTACTATTCTTGTGTTGCGTTGTGGTGTGTAGTTAGGGGCTATTTAAAATGAAGGGTTTAATTTGGTTGTTGAGTCTCTATTTATCTCTACATCTCTCATATTTTTTATATGAGGATTTTATTAGATAATTACAAACTTGGGAGGAGATGATTCCTATATAGGTCTTCTCATTGGTGAGTTGGAAACTTAACTATGGTTCCCTTTTTACAGTTGCACACTCTTTGAATACCCCTTTTTTCTATTGTTTCCGATCATAAATGAGATTTTTCCTATTGAACTAATGTGGTTGTCATTTGTTGGACATTTATACATTTCTCTTCTCTTATCTTATTTTAGGTTGTATAGTGTGGAAATTTACAACCCTAAGTGAGTGTTGTCTTTATGATCTCAATTAAATAGATAAATTGTTGGATTTAATTGACACAATTTATTTTCAAACCATAGCATAAATAACACAATAGTTGTAAAAGTAAATAGTGAAATTATAAAATATTTTTACACATAGGAGAAATTCATCCTTCAAAACCAACGCTTCATTCCTTATTCAAAGCTTATAGGAAACCTACACAAGCTGCTAAAACAACAGTTGCATGGTTAAATATCACCTCAATTCAAACTATATGGCCTGCACATAAAAGGAAGACAACAAATATATGGCATGTATAGCTCACTGCATGGTCATTGTATGGATTCCATACGATTGCACAGACCTACTATTACAATAGTTGGAAAAGTAAATAGTGGAAGTATAATATAGTTTTACATGGAGGAAATTCATCATCACTGGAACTTGGTGGGGGGGGGTGTGGGGGGGAAATAAAACCACACCAAAATCCAGAGTTTTAGGTTGGTTATTTGAAAGCATTCAATAAATTATCCCTTGATGAGGAGGATTTTGGCACCATATGGAGACACTTGAGCAACTACATCCTTAGCACTAGTTTCTTTGGAACTGTTGCCACAAAATTTAGCAGGCCTTGTGAGAGGACGCACAATGTGAGGGTCCAGCCTTGTACCAACAATGAGGACCTTGCATATATTGCTAATGGACCATCATTGTAGACCTTTCATTGAATAGGTAACCTCAATATTGAAAATTTTGTCGATGATAGGACATGACTTGGCCCACATGCGTTCAAGTTATCACCCATACATGAGGTCTTTCATTAAAACATCAACAACTTTAGAGGCATTATAAGGAACATTGTTACCATACTAATAACACTTATAAATATTAAAATCACATGTTAGCAACCTTTTAGCAGGACTAAGGTAGATTCAAATAGGTTAATAGTGTTAAGGAATATATTGACCCCCAAGTGAAAAAGGTATAATGAAATATATTACGATTAGGAGCTCCAAACAATGATATACTCATAATGCAAGATCCTCAACCTTTAAATTTTCCTTTTCCTTCACAATATTTCATTTCACTCCCTCTATGAGTTACCAAATGTATAAAATTTTACCCATCAATATGGCCACATTCACTAAATCCACAATTTTTTCCACCAATTTTTCGAGTCACTAGAGAGGCCGTTTGAAACCTAAAGCTTCCATTCGGTAAGCCCAATAATAATTTGAAATGGTGGTTTTGGTGCTTCATAAAGGTAATAATATATGGGAAGAAATGGAAGGTCGAGCATGTTGTTATATATTAGGTAATAGGTTGTGGGAGATTATAACCTTTCCTTAGGTCATAAGCTCCACCCTCTCATCCATAAAGGATGGCTATGAGGGAACTTCTGCCCTAACATCAGAGTGTAAACCCTTATTTTAGAGAGATAATTATAGGAATTGGGTTTAGTGTGTTTGTATTGGGGAAAAATACATGCACCAAAGCATGAAGCACTCTACCAAATATTTTCCATCATATTTACCATGCCTTAGAAATTTCTAAGCAATCATCAATTCAAGTGTCATATCTTTAGGAGGCATATTGAATAATTTTTTCATGCACCTGGCATATTGTCTCACCTAATTCCCAATATAACACTAAGAATACTAGTGACCTATAAATGTACCAAATTTGATGTATTTGAGCCTCTCACACTTATTTGTGCTAGTATTTATGCCACCTAAGAATTTAAACTGTGCCACTAATGTTCAATGACGAGTAGCATCCTAAAGAAAATTGTGATTGGAACAAGCTATCAATATTCATTTCCTTGTCATATGGTCTAATTTAAAGCATGAAATTCACCTGATTACCTAGCTCGGCTTCTCCTCCAACTATCAAATTTCATGTAAATCCTAATGATTGTTATTGAATAGGTTTTAAAAAACAAACACACTTAAGGGTTGCACTATAATAGCAAAAGCAGTGAAGAACATGGAATAGTACATATCATGATTAAAAGTGGTGTCATATAAGAGTCTTAGGGAGATGTACTAGAAAATGATTTCCAGTACTCTTTTAGGTACTAGAAAATCATTTTCCAACACCTACAAGACCACTGGAAATCATTTCCCAGTACATGTTGGTATCTTGTGTTTTGATAGATTGGAAAATCAAAATACAAGGCAACATCAGAACCAATCTTTAGAGTTTCAGGATCTAGTCCTCCTGTTCTCAGAGAGAGATCTCTCAAATTTATTTGTTTTGCAAAGTTTTATCTTGTGTGCTTTGAGTATTGGTTTTAGACTAGTTATTAAGTGCCAATGTTTGTTTGTTTGTTTGGTTGAATGACATAGGAGAACATGAAAGGTCTATGAAAGATAGCTAGAAAGGAGAAATGTTAGATTCATTGGGCAATGGAGTCAAGAAGGGGTTTATGACAAACTCATCAATGGATATGGGATATCAGAGGGAAAATCTAACTTGGCCACAGGATCCTTTGGTTTTGTGAATGAGATGGACATCAATGATTTGGAAAGAGAAATTGAATTCTCAACAAAGGGAACTTGAAAACATAACTTGAAAAATAAAGAGGTATTTGATAGACAGGGCTAACCATGAATTCTACAAACCACACTTTAAGCAAATAATGACTTCAAGACAACTTTCAAAATGAAATCTAAGATTCGGGAGCACATCCTATTTCCTCAAAGATTTTATTTCAAATGACTTATAAAACATAAAAGATTCACTGATAATTGTAATCATAGAAGAGGGAACACCTAAAAAAATCTATGATCACAACTATAAAGACCTTTAAAACAATTTTTCAAGCAAGGACAAAGGGCATGATAAAAACAGACCTCCTTGGCTAACTATAAACAATGGTACTTCAAAGGGAGACTTCAAAAACAGTTTTCAAGTGGCAGCAGACAAGCAGGGAAAACCATAAATCATGTTGAAACCAACTATTTGAATTATTAGAGAAATAAACAACCATCAGGACTAAAGAGAGAGATCAAAGACTCAAAAATACCCCAGCAGAAGAAAACATAAAACATTGAAGGATGAATAGGTCTAAGGTGCTTCTAGGAGTCATTCCTTAGCCTAAGCTTTTCATCCTACTGTAGTGAGAATTTATGGAACAAAATGAAAACAGGAGAAAACATCAAACAGTTCAGAATACTTCACCAACAGCCAATCTCATGGATCCAATGATAGAGCCTTCTCAAGAACAAGCATGTTTCAACATCATCAAGCTTCCAAAACTTCAATTTCTTCCTCAACTTCAGACAGACTATGTATTATTTCAGAGAGTTTTAGTACTACAACTAGTGAACAATCAACCAACAACTTCTCATCTTCTTCAGAAGTATTTATAGAAGAAATGAGGAGGTGGAAGAGTTTTTAGGATTGAAGTGTAATAAATTCTACACTAAATGCAACTCCTAGCCTTGAAAACCATGCAAGGCCTAAGGCAGGAATGCATCTCATTTACAACTCTGCTTCATTAACTCTGTTTCTGCTTTTTTAGGCTTAATGGGAAAAAAGATGGACTTCGAGGCCTATTTATCCTTTACAATAACTTCACTGACAGTTTGAAATATCTTCTTTTGTTTAAAATAACTATTCAGTTGTCTTTAGGCAAATATCTTATGTTCTGGCAATAACTAGGCCTTCTTTTGATTTATTGAGGCTGCAGGTGGCTTTTTTTGGTAGTTGGGGATTCAATTAACCCCTGATGTGGCAGTAAATGTCTCCTTTGCTAATATATTTTCTTTGTTTTTCCCTAAAACACCTTTAATTTGCGTTTGATCTGTGTTTTAGGCCTAATTAGGCTTAATTTCTATCTTTTGGTCTTCATACTATCTTCATCTCAAGATTAGGCCTTTGGTTCTGAGCTTTCTGCCTTAATCCCTTTAAATTCTACTTAAAAACCTTTAATCTTCTGATACTCTTTGATCTCCTGTCTTAAATGTTGATTTTCTTCAATAAATGGACTCTGACTGTGTTTTTGCAGTTTGGCAGGTGCGCGGAAGGTTTTCATGAGGTTACCTATGCTCATGAGGCACAAGTGGAATCTCAGTTTGAACCCTATGGATTCATTTTCTCATTAGATAGTGGCATGTATATCGTCATCCATGACCTTTGTTTTATTTAAAAACAATGAAAAAAACATTTATAACCTGCACAAAATAGGTGAAATTAAGAAAAAAAACCCGTGAAGAATAGGTTTAGGCCACTTTGGAGATCTCGGGTGCGAGATTAAATCATGGCCGTTGGATGAAAACAACCAACGATCAAGATTAGTTGATGGGGTCAAAAGGGGAGGCGGTTGGATGAATGAGGGTCAGATTAAGTCTAGGTCGTTGATCTAGGTTGATCAACGGCTGAGATCAATCGGGAGTTTTATAATGCGGAGGGGAAAAGTCATAGCGGAATGGAGGAAAATGGTAAAAAAGGGAGAAAATATTTATCGGAAGCGAAGAAGGGTTGAAATGAAGATTGGACGCAAGGATGAATAAGAGTCGTTGGATAAAAGAAATAAACGGTGGAGATTAGATCTGAAGTTCGTATGGTGGGGGAAATGAATTAGAATGGTGATCAGATTTAAGCTGTTAGATTAATTTGATGAATGGCCAGGATCTTGTGATGAAGCCCTTTGGAGCAAAGGGGAAGGGCGATGGCTCGGTGGTGAAATTGCGGAAGAGCCGTCGGATTAGAATATCCGACGGTGGAGGTTTAGCGATGAAATCTTCGGAGGGTAGAGGAAGGGTGAATGAAATGGTGGTCATGTTAAGTGAGAGCCGTACGATTAAAAAAATCGATGGTTAGGATATAAACAAAGGATTACTGCGGAGGAGGGTGGTCTAGCGGAAAACAACTGGTGGTATTTGCACGGCATTGGAAGTGGTTTATGGTTTTCCGAAAATTTACGCGATTCCACACGTTGCTTGACACGTGGATTTACAATACCACCCTCATCACGTAATTTTTAGGCATTAAACCTTATGCATAGAAAAAAAGTGAAATGTAAATGTGACCGTCGGATGAATGGGCGCAGATCCGACGGTGTGGATCGCACGTGACGGGGAAAGCTGCGCATTGAGTGGATAGTGGAAAACACGTGGCAGCTTGTGAATGGACCAGTGTTTGTTGGGGTTGTACAACTGATTGGGGATAGATCGTGACCGTCAAATCTTTGGAACAGACGGCGGAGATTAAAAGACTGAGCGAAGTTAAATAAACTGAGGGAAAGGACAAAAGACTCTCGGGTTTGATCTTGTCTGTTAGATCTATTAAATGGACGGTTGAGATCAGAAGTGGGGCGGGGTCATGAAATGGCAAGGTGATCGGGTGCAACCAAGATCGTTGATCTGCAAAGATCAACGGTGGATATTCACCGAAAAATTGAACTGTCGGGGAATAAAAATAACAAACAAAGTCAGGTTTTGAAAGGGTTTGGAGAGGTTTTAGCTCCCTTAAGCGCCCGGTTGCGAGGCTTATGGTTTTATGAGGTGGAGGGCTACAAGAGTTAAGCCCTTGGCGGCTTAAGAAAATTATATGCAGAAAAGGGTGTTTTTGGCCTAAAAAACAGAGTTTTTTTAGGCAATTTGAGGGTTCCGGTAGAAGGAAAAGGAGTTTTTAAGCCAAATGGAAGGGGATTAAATGGTTATAAAAGGGTCTTGGAGTGAATTTTGAAGGTTGAAAGAGGCTTATGGAGGGATTTTTATGGAGGAAACAAGGGGTAGAAATGATGAAAAATGAGACCTTTCAAGCAGTTTTATCTTGGTAAAACAACAGATTTTTTAGGATAAAAGGGAAACAGCAGTGAAGATTAACTTAAAGGTTAGTTATCTTCATAATGGGTTTTGAAAGGGAACTATCTCTTGAAGTTTTGAAGACAAAGTTTAGCCACATTCTTGGTATAACAGAATTTATCAATGGCTAACAGTGGCTCCACTTGAGGAAGACAACTGGTTCTTTAGGTGTCTAGAACCTCTGCTGCAAATCTCTGGCTTTCATTAAACCAGTGCCTTAATCCATTGGGCAGCAACCTTTCTTTTTCTTTTGGCTGACCTTTCTCTTTGATGATCTCTGCAGAAATTTGAAACAATGGAATTCTATCAAAACAACATGTCTACCTACCCATTCCTAATGATCCTAACATTTTTTCTTCTTTCAGAATGCATTTAGACTAGCAAACTCTCTTCAACAACATTTTATTCTTTTGAAAAACAAAAACCGATCTACTTCTAATCTTATTTCTCCGTGAACTCAGTTTAAACAGTTGAGTTCATAAGCTTCTCTACCTAACTACTGTCTGTCAGGATTAGACTGTATGACATACTTTTATTCTCTAGATTCAAAAACAGAAATTTAAAAGCAAACAAGCCAGGATTGAACAGTCTAACTTATTGTTGATCTATGGCATAAAAACAAGCTGCACATAGACTGTTATTTTGCAGAAAATTAAAGAAAAATGGTGAAGGCTTAAGATCTGAAAACTTAAAAACATCCTTCATTATCTTTTCAGCTCTCTGATTTTGAATTTGTTTGAGCTGTCTTTTCTCTCTTTCTAGTTCAAGTTTTGAGCCTATTAGAACCAGTTTTTCATTCAATATCAGAGGTTCAGGATTTGAACATGTTTGAACCTTCTTTCTTCTAACCTAATCTATCTTACTGATAAGCCAAGATTGAGTTGTTTTGCAAATCTAATTCACTAACCTATCAACAGTAAATTAAAAAGATAATTAGTCATGATTAAACTGTATGACTAACTAGAAGTGTGTTTTTAGGAGTGGCATTTGAGCTTGCACACTTTCAGACTTTTTCTCTCTTTTTTGGTATGGGGCTATACCTTTCTTATTTTGACAATCTTCCCTCTTTTCTCTTTTCTATTGTTTTTTGTATTTTTATTTTTCTTTCAAGACAAAAATCAACAACTAACTAAATGCTCAAAGCTGAGCTTTATTTGACATTCCTATCTAACCTAATCTAACTTGGAATATTTACATGTTTTTAGCTGATGAACTCTCTTTTCTAGTAAAACCAATCCGGTAAATGATTCCATGATTGGTCCTTCTTCATCTCTGTGAGCAGGCTGGAAAAACAGGGCCACTCCCATTCCTTCTATTTTTTAGCAGCAGTGCTAAAAAATCTTCTTTCTTTTGGTAATACACTGCTCCCAATAACCTTTATCCCTTCTTCAAATATTTTCAAGAAATGAGCATAGGGATCTTGAAATAATACCTATTTGTGAGTACTTGGAAGATATGTTTCAACCAGGATTACCTCTTCTTTCTCCACTGGATCAAGATAAAGATCTTCTTGAGAAAGAAAAACTTCCTCATCTTCGTTATCATCTGAACTGGAGGACTCATCATACACTGCAGTGTTGTCCTCTAGAAGTCCTAGTATGCTCTGATTCAGTGGATTGTACTTTGTGAAGATATCATCATGTTCCTGAGCAGGGGTATCTTTTATTACCTTAATCCTCTCAGGAGAAGGCTCCTTATCTTCATCCTGCTCAAGAAATTCCTCTTCCTTTTCAATCTCAACATTACAACTAATAGATTGCTGATTCCCAATTATATGAAAGTTGTTTCTGATGGGATGCATTGTTTGATTACTGCTTTCAAGCTGATGATAATGAAATTCATGACACCAATCCACTGTTGGTTGTCCTGCATGATTAGTTTCTTTTTGGAGCTTATCATCATCATCAGATTGACAAAAAATTGGAAAATCATTAGTATAAACAATTTCACCAATCAAGCATATTGGGTTATCAGTTTGTTTCTCTTTTAGTTGATTTATAAGTTTATTTTATGTTTCAAGACAACAAGATTCAGTAGGTAGATGAGAATAAGTGTTTTGTTCAGATGAATTTCTGAGGGCTGGCTGTTTATTTAATATCTGATCAATTTCTTATTTTGTAAAAAGAGAAGGAATTTTCTCTTTGTTTTGGACAGAAAAACAACAGTCCTCTTCCTCTTGTGTTGACTGATTTTGAGGCTGGATTTCTTCTTGAGCCTCTTCTAGGGAAACATTATTTGTGCTTGCAGGGAAAATTTGAGGATTCTCTTCCTTTTCCTGATCTATCTCAGTTTCAAACAACTCCTCATGATTTTCATGGCAGACACTTTGACTATAAGGTTCATGAGTTGTTTCTAGTATATTGTCAGGATGCCATTCTTCTTTAATAATATGAAATGAGTCATAACATAAAGGCAAAGACTCTAGTTGTGTTGTCTCTTCTCCTATTTCATATTTTGTGAGTTCAGGATGGATTATGTTTTCCTCAAGGCACTGCTCACTTTCTGCCTTTGAATTTTGGTCATAAAGTTCTCTTAATAGTGTAATACAAGATAGAAGTATGCAGTCAGAAGTTTCTTGACAAATTTCTTCATTGTTTTCTTTGTAATCTTGCTCATCATACATATTTTTCTCATTTTCTTGGTCTTGTAGAGGTTGAGTTTGTTTTTTATCAGGGAAAGGCATAAGTTGCTCTGGGTAATCAACATTTGTATCAACCTCATGCCTATCCAATCTTTTATCAAGTATATACACTATTTTTCCAATTAGGTTCAATAACATGTTTAGTTTAGCTTCCCTATCCATACTTGGATTCATGTTTGTAATAAAGAGGTCACTACATCTTATCAACCTGTTCAGGGTCTTTTACCAGTGGAGTCATTAGGTCTTTTGGAAGTTGTGGAGTTGCCAGGTGAAAGATTCTGAACTTTTCTGTCCACCAACAATATGATTGGGTTTGCTCAATGCATTCCTAGGAGAGTTTACAAGGACTAGTGAGGTAATAGGCCTACTGGAGGCCAGTGGAGTCACGAGGTGGAAAATTTTTAGCTTCAGTTAAGGTAAAATGTTTTATGGTTCCACCACCATGTTTATTATGAAGCCAATATGAAATATTTTTGAATTTTGTATATTTCTATGGTTATGAGAGTGTCCTATGTCTCATCTTAACACTTAACTAAGGTGCTAAAACAAACAGAGTCTACTCTATGGGTTACTAACTGATTTTCTTAGAGATTTGTAGGACTAAAGAGTTTATAATATTTTGCTAAGCTATCATAGATTCAATAGGTCCCACTGTGATCTCCATTATGTTGGTATCCTATGTTTTGATAGATTGGAAAATCAAAAGACAAGGCAAAATTAGAACCAATCTTTAGAGTTCCAGGATCTAGTCCTCCTGTTCTCAGAGAGGGATCTCTCAAATTTATTTGTTTTGCAAAGGTTTATCTTGTGTGCTTTGAGTATTGGTTTTAGACTAGTTATTAAGTGCCAGTGCTTGTTTGTTTGTTTGGTTTAATGACATAGGAGAACATGAAAGGTCTAGGAAAGATAGCTAGAAAGGATAAATGTTAGATTCATTGGGAAATGGAGTCAAGAAGGGGTTTATGACAAACTCATCAATGGATATGGGATATCAGAGGGAAAATCTAACTTGGCCACAGGATCCTTTGGTTTTGTGAATGAGATGGACATCAATGATTTGGAAAGAGAAATTGAATTCTCAACAAAGGGAACTTGAAAACATAACTTGAACAATAAAGAGGTATTTGATAGATAGGTCTAACCATGAATTCTACAGACCACACTTTAAGAAAATAATAACTTCAAGACAACTTTAAAAATGAAATCTAAGATTCAAGAGCACATCCTATTTCCTCAAAGATTTTATTTCAAATGAATTAGAAAACATAAAAGATTAACTAATAATTGCAGTCATAGAAGAGGGAACACCTAAAAACATCTATGTTCACAACTATAAAGACCTTTAAAACAATTTTTCAAGCAAGGACAAAGGGGATGATCAAAATAGACCTCCTTGGCTATCTATAAACAATGGTACTTAAAAGGGAGACTTCAAAAATAGTTTTCAAGTGGCAGCAGACAAGAAGGGAAAACCATAAATCATGTTGAAACCAACTATTTGAACTATTAGAGAAATAAACAAGCATGAGGACTAAAGAGAGAGATTAAAGACTCTAAAATACCTCAGCAGAAGAAAACATAAAACAGTGAAGGATGAACAGGTCTAAGGTGCTTCTAGGAGTCATTTCTTAGCCTAGGATTTTCATCCTACTGTAGTGAGCATTTATGGAACAAAATGAAAACAGGAGAAAACATCAAATAGTTCAGAATACTTGACCAACAACCAAGCTCATGGATCCAATGATAGAGCCTTCTCAAGAACAAGCATGTTTCAACATCATCAAGCTTCCAAAACATCAATTTCTTCCTCAACTTCAGACAGGCTATGTATTATTTCAAAGAGTTTCAGTATTACAACTAGTGAACAATCAACCGACAACTTCTTATCTTCTTCAGAAGTATTTATAGAAGAAATGAGGAGGTGGAAGATTTTTTAGGATTGAAGTGTAATAAATTCTACACTAAATGCAACTCCTAGCCTTAAAAACCATGCAAGGCCTAAGGCAGGAATGCATCTCATTTACAACTCTGTTTCTGCTTTTTTAGGCTTAATGGGCAAAAATATGGACTTCGAGGCCTATTTATCCTTTACAATAACTTTACTGACAGTTTGAAATATCTTCTTTTGTTTAAAATAACTATTTAGATGTCTTTAGGCAAATATCTTTTGTTCTGGCAATAACCTGGCCTTCTTTTGATTTATTGAGGCTAAAGGTGGCTTTTTTTGGTAACTGGGGATTCAATTAGCCCCTTATGTGGTAGTAAAGGTCTCCTTTGCTGATAGATTTTCTTTGTTTTTCCCTAAAAAAACTTTAATTTGCGTTTGATATGTGTTTTAGGCCTAATTAGGCTTAATTTCTGTCTTCTGGTCTTCATATTGTCTTCATCTCAGGATTAGCCCTTTGGTTCTGAGCTTTCTGCCTTAATCCCTTTAAATTCTGCTTAAAAACCTTTAATCTTCTGATACTCTTTGATCTCCTGTCTTCAATGTTGATTTTCTTCAATAAATGGACTCTGACTATGTTTTTGCAGTTTGGAAGGTGCGCGGAAGGTTTTCATGAGGTTACCTATGCTCATGAGGCACAGGTGGAATCTCATTTTGAACCCTGTGGATTCATTTTCTCATTAGATAGTGGCATGTATATCGTCATCCATGGCCTTTTGTTTTATTTAAAAATAATGAAAAAAAAACCTTTATAACCTACACAAAACAAGTGAAATTAAGAAAAAACCCGTGAAGAATAGGTTTAGGCCGCTTTGGAGATCTCGGGTGTGAGATTAAATCGTGGCCATTTGATGAAAAAAACCAACAGTCAAGATTAGTTGATGGGGTCAAAAGGGGAGGCGGTTGGATGAATGAGGGTCAGATTAAGTCCGGGCCATTGATCTAGGTTGATCAACGGCTAAGATCAATTGGGAGTTTTATAATGCGGAGGGGGAAAAGTCATAGAAGAATGGAGGAAAAATTTAAAAAAGGGAGAAAATCTTTATCGGAAGCGAAGAAGGGCTGAAATGAAGATTGGACGCAAGGATGAATAAGATCCATTAGATAAAAGAAATAAATGGTGGAGATTAGATCCGAAGTTCGTATGGTGGGGGAAATGAATTGGAATGGCGATCGGATTTAGGACGTTAGATTACATTGATGAATGGCCAGGATCTTGTGATGAAGTCCTTTGGAGCAAAGGGGAAGGGCGATGGCTCGGTGGTGAAATTGCAGAAGAGTCGTCGGATTAGAATATCCGACGGTGGAGGTTTAGCGATGAAATATTCGGAGGGTAGAGGAAGGGTGAATGAAATGGTGGTCACCTTAAGTGAGAGTCATCCAATTAAAACAATCGACGATTAGGATTTAAACGAAGGATTACTGCGGAGGAGGGTGGTCTAGTGGAAAACAGCTAGTGGTATTCGCGCGACATTGGAAGTGGTTTATGGTTTTCCAAAAATTTACGCGATTCCCCACGTTGCTTGACACGCATAATTTTTAGGCATTAAACCTCATGCACAGAAAAAACGTGAAATGTAAATGTGACCGTCAGATGAATGGGCGCAAATCCAACAGTGCGGATCGCATGCGACGGGGATTCTGCGCATTGAGTGGATAGTGGAAAATGCGTGGCGGCTTGTGAATGGACCAGTGTTTGTCGGGGTTTTACAACTGATTCGGGATAGATCGTGACTGTTGGATCTTTGGAACAGACGGCAGAGATTAAAAGACTGAGAAGAGTTAAAAAAACTGAGGGAAAGGACAAAAGATTGTCGGGTTTGATCTTGTCCGTTAGATCTATTAAATGGATGGTTGAGATCAAAGGTGGGGCGGGGTTATGAAATGGCATGGTGATCGGGCGCAACCAAGATCGTTGATCTACAAATATCAACGATGGATATTCACCGAAAAATTGAACTGTCAGGGAATAAAAATAACAAAGAAAGTCGGGTTTTGACAGGGTTTGGAGAGGTTTTAGCCCCGTTAGGAGCCCAGTTGCAGGGCTTATGGTTTTATGAGGTGGAGGGCTATAGGAGTTAAGCCCTCAAGGGCTTAAGAAAATTATATGCAGAAAAGGGTGTTTTTGGCCTAAAAAACAGAGTTTTTTGAGGCAATTTGAGGGTTCGGGTAGAAGGAAAAGGAGTTTTTAAGCCAAATGGAAGGGGATTAAATGGTTATAAAAGGGTCTTGGAGTGAATTTTGAAGGTTGAAAGAGGCTTATGGAGGGATTTTTATGGAGGAAACAAGGGGTAGAAATGATGAAAAATGAGGCCTTTTAAGCAATTTTCTCTTGGTAAAACAACAGATTTTTAGGATAAAAGGGAAACAGCAGTGAAGATTAACTTAAAGGTTAGTTATCTTCATAAAAAATTCAAAGATGATGGGTTTTAAAAGGGAACTATCTCTTGAATTTTTGAAGACAAAGTTTAGCCACATTCTTGGTATAACAGAATTTATCAGTGGCTAGCAGTGGCTCCACTTGGGGAAGACAACTAGTTCTTTAGGTGTCTAGAACCTCAGCTGCAAATCTCTGGCTTTCATTAAACCAATGCCTTAATCCATTGGGCAACAACCTTTCTTTTTCTTTTGGCTGACCTTTCTCTTTGATGATATTTGCAGCAATTTGAAACAATGGAATTCTATCAAAACAACATGTCTACCTACCCATTCCTAATGATCCTAACATTTTTTCTTCTTTCAGAGTGAATTTAGACTAGAAAAATCTCTTCAACAACATTTTATTCTTTTGAAAAAAAAAACTGATCTACTTCTAATCTTATTTCTCCATGAACTTAGTTTAAACAGTTGAGTTCATAAGCTTATCTACCTTACTACTGTCTATCAGGATTAGACTGCCTGATAGACTTTTATTCTCTAGATTCAAAAAAAGAAATTTATTAGAAAACAAGCCAGGATTGAACAGTCTAACTTGTTGTTGATCTATGGCATAAAAACAAGCTGCACATAGATTGTTATTTTGCATAAAATTAAAGAAAAATGGTGAAGGCTTAAGATCTGAAAACTTAAAAACATCCTTCATTATCTTTTCAGCTCTGATTTTGAATTTTTTTGAGTTGTCTTTTCTCTCTTTCTAGTTCAATTTTTGAGCCTATTAGAACCAGTTTTTCATTCAATATCAAAGGTTCAGGATTTGAGCATGTTTGAACCTTCTTTCTTCTAACCTAATCTATCTTACTGATAAGCCAAGATTGAGTTGTTTGGAAAATCTAATTCACTAACCTATCAGTAGTAAATTAAAAAGCTAATTAGTCATGATTAAACTATATGACTAACTGGAAGTGTGTTTTTAGGAGTGGCATTTGAGCTTGCACACTTTCAGAATTTTTCTCTCTTTTTGGTATGGGGCTTTACCTTTCCTATTTTGACAATTTGCCCTCTTTTCTCTTTTCTATTGTTTTTTTTATTTTTCTTTTTCTTTCAAGACAAAAATCAACAACTAACTAAATGCTCAAAGCTGAGATTTATTTGACATTCATATCTAACCTAATCTAACTTGGAATATTTACATGTTTTTAGCTGATGAAATCTCTTTTCCAGTACAACCAATCTATTAAATGATTCCATGATTGGTCCTTATTCATCTTTGTGGGCAGGCTGGACAAACAAGGCCACTCCCATTCCTTTTGTTTTTTACCAACAGTGCTAAAAAATCTTCTTGCTTTTGGTAATACACTACTCCCAATAACCTTTATCCCTTCTTCAAATATTTTCAAGAAATGAGCGTAGGGATCTTGAAATAATACCTGGTTGGGAGTACTTGGAAGATATGTTTCAACCAGGATTACTTCTTCTTTCTCCACTGGATCAAGATAAAGATCTTCTTGAGAAAGAAAAACTTCCTCATCTTCGTTATCATCTGAACTGGAGGACTCATCATACACTGCAGTGTTGTCCTCTAGAATTCCCGGTATGCTCTGATTCAGTGGACTGTACTTTGTGAAGAGATCATCATGTTCCTGAGCAGGGGTATCTTTTATTACCTTAATCCTCTCAGGAGAAGGCTCCTTATCTTCATCCTGCTCAAGAAATTCCTCTTCCTTTTCAATCTCAACATTACAACTAATAGATTGTTGATTCCCAATTATATGAAAGTTGTTTCTGATGGGCTGCATTGTTTGATTACTGCTTTCAAGCTGATGATAATGAAATTCATGACACCAATCCACTGTTGGTTGTCCTGCATGATTAGTTTCCTTTTGGAGCTTTTCATCATCATCAAATTGACAAAAAATTGGAAAATCATTAGTATAAACAATTTCACCAATCAAGCATATTGGGTTGTCAGTTTGTTTCTCTTTTAGCTGATCTACAATTTTATTTTATGTTTCAAGACAACAAGATTCAGTAGGTAGATGAGAATAAGTGTTTTGTTCAGATGAAGTTCTGAGGGCTGGCTGTTTATTGAATATTTGATCAATTTCTTCTTTTGTAAAAAGGGAAGTAATTTTCTCTTTGTTTTGAACAGAAAAACAACAGTCCTCTTCCTCTTGTGTTGACTGATTTTGAGGTTGTATGTCTTCTTGAGCCTCTTCTAGGGAAACATTATTTGTGCTTGCAGGGAAAATTTGAGGATTCTCTTCTTTTTCCTGATCTATCTTAGTTTCAAACAACTCCTCATGATTTTCATGGTAGTCACTTTGAATATAAGGCTCATGAGTTGTTTCTAGTATATTGTCAGGATGCCATTCTTCTTTAATAATCTGAAATGAGTCATAATATAAAGACAGAGACTCTAGTTGTGTTGTCTCTTCTCCTATTTCAGATTTTGTGAGTTCAAGATGGCTTATGTTTTCCTCAAGGCACTGCTCACTTTCTGCCTTTGCATTTTGGTCATAAAGTTCTCTTAATAGTGTAATACAAGATAGAGGTATGCAGTCAGAAGTTTCTTGACAACTTTCTTCATTGTTTTCTTTGTAATCTTGCTCATCATACATATTTTTCTCATTGTCTTGGTCTTGTAGAGGTTGAGTTTGTTTTTTATCAGGGAAAGGCATAATTTTCTCTGGGTAATCAACATTTGTATCAACCTCATGCCTATCCAATATTTTATCAAGTATATACACTATTTTTCCAATTAGGTTCAATAATGTGTTTAGTTTAGCTTCCCTATCTATACTTGGATTCATGTTTGTAATAAAGAGGTCACTACATCTTATCAACAAGTTCAGGGTCTTCTACCAGTGGAGTCGTTAGGTCTTTTGGAAGTTGTGGAGTCGCCAGGTGGAAGATTTTGAACTTTTCTATCCACCAATAGCATGATTGGGTTTTCTCAATGCATTCCCAGAAGAGTTTACAAGGACTAGTGAAGTAATAGGCCTACTGGAGGCCAGTGGAGTCACCAGGTGGAAAATTTTTATCTTCTGTGAAGGTAAAATGTTTTATGGTTCCACCACCATGTTTATTATGAAGCCAATCTGAAATATTTTTGAATTTTGTATATTTCTATAGTTATGAGAGTGTCCTATGTCTCATCTTAACACTTAGCTAAGGTGCTAAAACAAAAAGAGTCTACTCTATGGCTTACTAACTGATTTTCTTAGAGATTTGTAGGACTAAAGAGTTTATAATAGTTTGCTAAGCTATCATAGATTCAATAGGTCCCACCGTGATCTCCATTATGTTGGTATCATGTGTTTTGATAGATTGGAAAATCAAAATACAAGGCAACATCATAACCAATATTTAGAGTTCCAGGATCTAGTCCTCCTGTTCTCAGAGAGGGATCTCTCAAATTTATTTTTTTTGCAAAGGTTTATCTTGTGTGCTTTGAGTATTGGTTTTAGACTAGTTATTAAGTGCCAGTGTTTGTTTGTTTTTTTGGTTGAATGACATAGGAGAACATGAAAGGTCTAGGAAAGATAGCTAGAAAGGAGAAATGTTAGATTCATTGGGCAATGGAGTCAAGAAGGGGTTTATGACAAACTCATCAATGGATATGGGATATCAGAGGGAAAATCTAACTTGGCCACAGGATCCTTTGGTTTTTTGAATGAGATGGACATCAATGATTTGGAAAGAGAAATTGAATTCTCAACAAAGGGAACTTGAAAACATAACTTGAACAATAAAGAGGTATTTGATATATAGGGCTAACCATGAATTCTACAAACCAAAATTTAAGCAAATAATGACTTCAAGACAACTTTAAAAATGAAATCTAAGATTCGGGAGCACATCCTATTTCCTCAAAGATTTTATTTCTAATGACTTAGAAAACATAAAAGATTCACTGATAATTGCAATCATAGAAGAGGGAACACCTAAAAACATCTATGATCACAACTATAAAGACCTTTAAAACAAATTTTCAAACAAGGACAAAGGGCATGATCAAAATAGACCTCCATGGCTAACTATAAACAATGGTACTTCAAAGGGAGACTTCAAAAACAGTTTTCAAGTGGCAACAGACAAGCAGGGAAAACCATAAATCATGTTGAAACCAACTATTTTAACTATTAGAGAAATAAACAAGCATGAGGACTAAAGATAGAGATTAAAGACTCTAAAATACCTCAGCAGAAGAAAACATAAAATAGTGAAGGATGAACAGGTCTAAGGTGCTTCTAAGCATCATTTCTTAACCTAAGCTTTTCATCCTACTGTAGTGAGCATTTATGGAACAAAATGAAAACAGGAGAAAACATCAAACAATTCAGAATACTTCACAAAAATCCAAGCTCATGGATCCAATGATAGAGCCTTCTCAAGAAAAAACATTTTTCAACATCATCAAGCTTCCAAAACTTCAATTTCTTCCTCAACTTCAGACAGACTATGTATTGTTTCAGATAGTTTTAGTATTACAACTAGTGAACAATCTGTTAGACTCCTATACCAATAGGTGTCATATTTCATGATTGACTTGATGGGCTATGTAATATGTTCATACATTTTCTTGTTGCAAAGATTTTCCATATTGTTTTAAAAAAAAAAAATGTAAAGTGGGTATACCCTAAAACAAAAATCAAAGGGTGAAAAAATAAAAATGGCCAAAAAAGTAAAAGAAAATGAACCCCACCAAAAGAAAGGCCAAGGAAAGTGTGCAAGTCTAAATGCCACTACTTTTTGCTCTTATGTAAATAAACAAATTGTGTGAAACTTGTATCGTATGCCACAATTGATGAACAGTCAAACATTTTAAGCTTGGCTAGTTCATCTTTCAATTTTATGTCTTAGAGATAGAGAATAAAATCTGACCAAACTGTTTAATCTTGGCAGATAAGTAGATAGGTAGAGTAAATAAAAGGAGCTCAATAGTTTAATTTGAGCCCTTGGATGTAATAAGGTTAGAATTAGATAGATTTCTACATGTAAAAGAAAAAATATGATAAGGGTTTTCCAGTCTAAGTGCACCCTAATAAAGAAGAAAAAATGGTAGGTTAAAGTTGGTAGGGTAGGTAGATGTTGTTGCAGAATTACATGTGATGGATAATGACTCTAGATGTGATGGATAATGACTATAGATGTGTTAAAACCTTACTTTCATCACAAGTGCAAAGGCAGACACTACACTGGAAGAATTTCAAGCAAAGCAAAGTCAAATTATTAACTTCCCTTCTCATTTTTCCCTAAAAATTTCACTAATTTCCCCTAAGTACTAAGGCATTTGAAAAATTAGAGGGGCTCAAGGAATTTCCTTGACTTTTGGAGGGACCAGACCCTCGGCCCAATAATTGAAAAATCCTAAGTACTTAAAAGCATTCATAAATCATTCACTCACTTCCAAAAAAAAAATCTTTTCCTAAGTAAAATCCTATTTTACTTAGGGAAATTTCACAATATCTCATAAAAACCCTTTTTTCATTCAAGCATAAGTTAAATACATAAACCTAGTGTTTTTACACTTAGCGCTTTCATTCATTTTTCATATTAATTTCTAACTTTATTATATAAATCCCTATACAAAGATACCCATTCCCTTATTATTTTTATAAAATTCCCAAATTATTATCCCGCCCCTTTGGTTGAAAAATAACCATATAAATGTGTTAATTCAGATTAATTAGTTAAATTCATAACTAATTACGAGCCTGTCTCCCCGTCGTATAAAAAAGGGATTAATTAACCCTCATGGTTAATTAATAACCTGTCCCACCAATAGAATCGCCCCCGATATGATTAATTATATTTTATTGTATTGGGCCCGCCCTGTTATCTCCCCATCATCTCACTTCCCCAATGACCGTTTGATCAACCAATCCACGATCTATGGCTGTCATTCGTATCACTGCGCCCCCACGTCCGAACGATAACGCGCGATGGCCAAGTGGTTTTCTAAACAGTGCCTCGCCACGTATCGTGAACTGTATGGAATCACTGCTCCTCCGCTGAAAACCGCTTGTCCCCAAAAGCGGTTCGATGTGTACCGCTTACCATTTTTTTCCTCTGACAAAATAGCCTTTCGTGCTTACGACATCCACTTAAAAAATAAACAACCCGCCAACCTTTGACTTTGCAAATAAAACGAATAAACCCGCATCATTTTCATTTTTCCCGTACAACGACTAGTGTCCCATGCAAAACCAACTGTCGAAGACTGTCAAGAACCACTTTGCTGAGAAATCTGCGGATGAACAATCCAAAACCCATCCGTCATTTCCTGCACCTATTTTTGTCATTATTCATTTCTCGGAAAACAGGTATTTACCCAAATTCCTGTTGAACTCTGCAAATCTCGGTTTTTTGTTTTAATTCCACAGGAAAAAAACTAAAAACACGATACAATTTGGTCTTCAATTCATCCCAGACCTGTAATTGTATTCCCAAACCTGTAATTTTTCCCGTTTTTCCATCAAAATCTGAATTCCTTTCTGAATCCACAAGAACCAAAAATGGAAATTCCCTTGGTTTTGAATATCGCACCTATGAATGCCCCTCATAAGGATTTAGACTATCTGCCTCTAGCAGATAGAGATTTCCATAGGACATATGCCTGAAGAAGCCAATGAGCTTATACAATTTTTAAATACCAAGAACAGATATCAACTTGAAGATCTAGGCATCCAAGACAGAACAGGAACAATTTTAGAGATAAAAAGGGTTTTTACTAAAATAACTATGATGTAGAATCTAGAAAGAAGATGCTCTGATATGCAGGAAGAAATCTACGCTTTCACAAAAAGATTGGATATTTTGCTGAATAAAGGATTTCCAAGTCCTTTAGTTTCAGATGATAAACTAATGAGCTTTGAAAACTATGTTGAGAAATTGAATAAATATGCTGAAAATCAGGCCAGTTTGTCAACCAGTTCATCAGTAGCAAAAGCATTGCCTACAGGAAAAATTCTTCATGAAATTCTACAAAATTTGTTTTATCTCGAACATGAGGTAAAACAATTATTCCCAATTCAGCCTACTTTCTTCAGGTATACGGAGACTGATGAAACTCTGAGGAAGCTTCAAAGAACGAGAATACCAGAAACACAATGGTGGGAAGAGATGTTAGACTTTTTGTAAAAATTATCCTTACACGAATTTTGATTTTTTTACTACAGTAAGTCATGATAAAAAGGATAAACAGAGATCAAACAGGTCAAAGTGTATCAGTACAGGTAAAGAGTATCAGTAAAATAGTGCAGTCAGCACAGAGTTACTAAAGAAGACAACAACAAACCAAATCATAGGGTCTGCCTCTAGCACATTCATAAAAAAGGGAACAACACAACATCAGATATCTTTTCTATTATCTTCGAGACCATCTGTCTCTATTTTCGTGTAATATATCCATGAGTCATCCTAGATTATATCTCATTTTGTTAGGAGATATTCTTTATAATTTTTTGTATAAATACTCCCGCAATTGGAGTATTGAGGGGTGGATTCTTAGACTTTGCTATAATATTGATTATTTTGGAATAAAGTGTTGTTGGACAAATTTTGCATGGCTAGTTAGATAAAGAATTGATGCAAAGGACTTTTCACAGGATTCTTGAGTCAGACAATGGATCAATAAGTCTTCTATCTCTTTTGTTTTAAAGTTTTATACTTGTTTATTATACCATCTATGTTTCATATCTGAATGATAAACGAAAAGGAATAATTCAGAAAGTGATTAAGTGCAATCTATTTTCAATCGTTGTTATTCTAAATGTTTTCTTCTAAACTAGTTTAAACAACGAATCCTTAATTGCTCATGTTTTCTAGTTTATTCATTTTGATTATTTAGTAAAGAATTCTTAATTTCTCTTTACTAATAATCATTCAAGTTCCCTCTTTCGAATATGTTGAAGGATTCTTAATTTCCCTTCACCCATTTTGAGTCCATTCCCTTCATTTTAGATCTTTAATTGTTCCCTATTTGATTACCTTGCCCTGTGAAACCATCTCTTGTTAAGAAACTTAATCTAGTTAAGCCATATTTCTTTGACTCCATTAGCCCAATGGCCTAAATTACTCAGTCTTACCCTCAGCTATATAATTTCATCACCCAAACTTAATCAAAATCCCTAAACTTTCATAACTAGCCTAATATCTTTCAAAACAAAGCTAAAACATAAAGAGAGAGCCCTCTCTGGGTACAGATTGGCTAGATTTTGTACCTAAAAGTTGGTTTGTGGTTACCTCGGACCCCTTTCCTCTTCTCTACAACTTCAAGGAAAATCTGAGTGATAACACAATCAACCAACAACTTCTCATCTTCTTCAGAAGTATTTATAGAATAAATGAGGAGGTGGAAGAGTTTTTAGGATTGAAGTGTAATAAATTCTACACTAAATGCAACTCCTAGCCTTGAAAACCATGCAAGGCCTAAGGCAGGAATGCATCTCATTTACAACTCTGCTTCATTAACTCTGTTTCTGCTTTTTTAGGCTTAATGGGAAAAAAGATGGACTTTGAGGCCTATTTATCCTTTATAATAACTTCACTGACAGTTTGAAATATCTTCTTTTGTTTAAAATAATTGTTCAGCTGTCTTTAGGCAAATATCTTCTGTTCTGTCAATAACTAGGCCTTATTTTGATTTATTAAGGCTACAGGTGGCTTTTTTTGGTAGCTGGGGATTCAATTAGCCCCTTATGTGGCAGCAAAGGTCTCCTTTGCTGATAGATTTTCTTTCTTTTTTTCCCTAAAACACCTTTAATTTGCGTTTGATTTGTGTTTTAGGCCTAATTAGGCTTAATTTCTGTCTTCTGATCTTCATACTGTCTTCATCTCAGTATTAGGCCTTTGGTTCTGAGCTTTCTACCTTAATCCCTTTAAATTCTGCTTAAAAACCTTTAATCTTCTGATACTCTTTGATCTCTTGTCTTCAATGCTAATTTTCTTCAATAAATGGACTCTGGCTGTGTTTTTGCAGTTTGGCAGGTGCGCGGAAGGTTTTCATGAGGTTACTTATGCTCATGAGGCACAGGTGGAATCTCAGTTTGAACCCTGTGGATTCATTTTCTCATTATATAGTGGCCTGTATATCGTCATCCATGGCCTTTTGTTTTATTTAAAAACAATGAAAAAAGAAACTTTATAACCTGCACAAAACAAGAGAAATTAAGAAAAAACCCGTGAAGAATAGGTTTAGGCCGCTTTGGAGATATTGGGTGCGAGATTAAATCGTGGCCATTGGACGAAAACAACCAACGGTCAAGATTAGTTGATGGGGTCAAAAGGGGAGGCGGTTGGATGAATGAGGTTCAGATTAAGTCCAGGCCGTTGATCTAGGTTGATCAATGACTGAGATCAATCGGGAGTTTTATAATGCAGAGGGGGAAATGTCATAGCGGAATGGAGGAAAATGTTAAAAAAGGGAGAAAATCTTTATCGGAAGTGAAGAAGGGCTGAAATGAAGATTGGATGCAAGGATGAATAAGAGCCGTTAGATAAAAGAAATAAATGGTGGAGATTAGATCTGAAGTTCGTATGGTGGGGGAAATGAATTGGAATGGCGATCGGATTTAGGCCGTTAGATTACATTGATGGATGGCCAAGATCTTGTGATGAAGTCCTTTGGAGCAAAGGGGAAGGGCGATGGCTCGGTGGTGAAATTGTGGAAGAGCCGTTGGATTAGAATATCCGACGGTGGAGGTTTAGCGATGAAATATTCGGAGGGTAGAGGAAGGGTGAATGAAATGGTGGTCGCGTTAAGTGAGAGCCGTCCGATTAAAACAATCAATGGTTAGGATTTAAATGAAGGATTACTACGAAGGAGGGTGGTCTAGCGGAAAACAGCTGGTGGTATTCGCGCAGCATTGGAAGTGGTTTATGGTTTTCCGAAAATTTACACGATTCCACACGTTGGTTGACACATGGATTTACAATACCGCCCTCATCACGTAATTTTTAAGCGTTAAACCTCATGCATAGAAAAAACGCGAAATGTAAATGTGACCATCCGATGAATGGGCGGAGATCTGACGGTGCGAATCGCATGCGACGGGGAAAGCTGCGCATTGAGTGGATAGTGGAAAACACATGGCGGCTTGTGAATGGACCAGTGTTTGTCGGGGTTGTACAAATGATTCGAGATAGATCATGACCGTCGGATATTTGGAACAGATGGCGGAGATTAAAAGACTGAGCGGAGTTAAATAAACTGAGGGAAAGGACAAAAGATTATCGGGTTTTATCTTGTTCGTTAGATCTATTAAATGGACGGTTGAGATCAGAGGTGGGGCGGGGTTATGAAATGGCATGGTTATCGGGCGCAACGAGGATCGTTGATCTGCAAAGATCAACGGTGGATATTCACCAAAAAATTGAACTGTCAGGGAATAAAAATAATAAAGAAGGTCGGGTTTTGACAGGGTTTGGAGAGGTTTTAGCCCCCCTAAGCGCCCGATTGCGGGGCTTATGGTTTTATGAGGCGGAGGACTACAGGAGTTAAGCCCTCGAGGGCTTAAGAAAATTATATGCAGAAAAGGGTGTTTTTGGCCTAAAAAACTGAGTTTTTTGAGGCAATTTGAGGGTTTCAGTAGAAGGAAAAGGAGTTTTTAAGCCAAATGGAAGGGGATTAAATGGTTATAAAAGGGTCTTGGAGTGAATTTTGAAGGTTGAAAGAGGCTTATGGAGGAAAGAAGGGGTAGAAATGATGAAAAATGAGGCCTTTTAAGCAGTTTTCTCTTGGTAAAACAACAGATTTTTTCGAATAAAAGGGAAACAACAGTGAAGATTAACTAAAGGTTAGTTATCTTCATAAAAACTTCAAAGATGATGGGTTTTGAAAGGGAACTATCTCTTGAAGTTTTGAAGACAAATTTTAGCCACATTCTTGGTATAACAAAATTTATCAATGGCTAACAGTATATACAATCAATAGGTATGGAAACGTTTGGATATGTATGCATCAAAATATTCATTGTGCTCAATTAAAACTTTTGGTAAAAGTTAATGAGTAAAAAGGTAAAATTTAATGCAGTACTAACAAGGTGTATTCAACCTTTAAAGTCGATAATAACAAAGCAAATGGAATGCTAGATTCATAATAAATATTTCATGTCATCTTGTTTGTACATATTAAGGTTGAAGCTTCTGAAAGGGAAGAATAACAAAGGAAGTTGGAAGGGTTAGTCATATATTCATTCTTTTATTTATGTTATTTTACTATAAACATCAATTGATTCTTGGTTGTATGTATGTTCATGTGTACATGGTTTATCAAAAATTTATGTTCTATGAACATTATAGTTTTCAGGGATTTAGCTTCTTCTTCATTTTTATTTTTTTTATATACTGAGAATTCATTTACTGTTTGAATTATTTCTAATGCTAACTTCTTTCTGAAAACAAAAATTTAATCTCATTTGGATGAGATTTGAACTTGGGACCTCCCTCTCATAAATATTAATCTAACTTCTCGATTCCTCATTATTATACCATCTATACCTCATATTTATGTTTACAAAGAAAATCTAGTGTGTTAACTCCTCACCGACAGCACAGAAACTGAAATTCAAACTTATGAGCTTCCATTTTTTTGGTGTCATGAGAAAATATATGAATGGCATGATGGTGAACTCACTGTATGCTCTTATCATTTTTTCAGGCACTTGGCATACTCTCTCACCTAATTCCTTAGCATGAGATCAAATTGCATTCAATTTTAGTGGCCAGGTTTCATGTATCTATGAGGTTAATTTAGATACCACATGGTTCCTATTTGATAGGCTTAACATAATTAAATAGGATATTAGCTAAATGTTTTCATATATAAGAGAACATGTTAATGGTTTAATATTAAAGGTGTTTGACCAAAGTGGATGTCTATGCACACGACTAAACTAGTTAGGTGATGATTTTATTTTAAGTGGTGATCATTTTCTTACATGGGATAAGATTGTATTAATAGAGCTAGATCAAATTGATAATCATAAATATTGTAATTTTTTTCTTATTTTGAAAAATATAAACATATATTATTATACAAAGTGACCCTCAGTAATATTATTTTAAATGTTTTTAATCTACTTAATTCTATTGCACACTTCTCTTGTTAACAAACTAGTTATGAAAGTGTAAATCCAAGGCCTTAGCATAAACACCGTATTAGGAAAATAGGTATTGTAATTACCATAGTATTACTAACACATGAGCCTATCATGTAAAGTAATGGTAATCTCTAACCCATGCTTAGTGATATAGGAGAAAGGGTAATCACTATGCTTAACTAGCTTGTTCAAAGTGTATAGATGTGTTAATTAGGTAAAATGCTATAACATGCCTTGTGTAAAGTATTCAATTGTTTGTATTGCTTACACCTCTTTCATATCCATAATAACTGATATGTCATAACCTGCTTGTAATTAGTGAACAAAACATATTGGGTTACTCTACATCACATAAGAATTTCCCTAAGTAATCATGTATCTAATATTACATATTGAATATGCATACATGCTTCTACTAAGGATAGTAAGTAAGGCACTCATAACTCCATGTTATGATATAAAGATAATGAAAGAACGTGTTATAATTCCAAATGTTATTATACTGGCCTAGTCCTATTGAGTAACTAGTAATAACTGTTAAAACTCATCATAAGTTGGATCCTCTATCTTTCCATAATAGATACTAGTTGTAATTCATATCGACCCGTGTAAAATTTTTATTCTAGTAATTACTAATAAAGTATGGTCCTCTATGTTACCATAACTAATGAATTAGTATGAGTGGTAGTGTCCATAGTAAGCATTTGGTACGCGTAGTTATCAGTGTGGTAGGTATGTAAGTAAGCTAAGTAGTCGGATTGGTGGAGTTAGTGTTAAAGAATAAATGCTAGTGAGACCTAGGGCAGGGTGGAAGGACTAACCGATGGGATTGGATTTAGATAGTGGAGTTCAATCGGTCTTGCTTAGTCATGGATTTCTAGGTTTCTAGGTTTGCATTACAACCAAGCCTATGTCTCTATCAGACCCAATTTTCCATAGTGGTTGAGTCAAATTAACCAGCACAAACTATTTCACTTTTCAGTCTCCAGGAGATATCAGTTACTAATGAGAGCCAAAAGAAATGAGAAAGCTTCCAAGAGATATCAGTTACTAATGCAGTCTTTGGATAGAGAAGCTTAGTACTAATTTTGGGGGTACTTTAGTAAATTGGTTAGTTTGTCACAGAGTCTTGGGGTTAGACAGGAACCCAAGACTAGCATATGAAAAATAAGAATAGGTACTAAAACTTATGAGTCAACACAATAAATACCAAGCTCTATGTTGTTATTATTATCTGTTAAATTTGATTTCTATTGGTTCTGCAAGTACCTTTGTGCCTCATTGAATTATTTCAAAAACATCAAAAAGAATATTACCCTCCTTGTTATTAGCCATAACTTATCTATTGCATTCACTATCCAACAAGGGATGACTGCCATTTCTGCAAAAGATAATTTTCATAAGCATTTGAAGACTATGTTTTTATGACCGTGTAATGTGTATTCCTATGTTTTATGACTGAAATTCACTAATATTGTATGCATATATGATTTTGTGACATATGGGCAAGAGTGGGCACCTATATCATTATGAGTTAGATGGATAGAATACATTCGAGATTTATGGTGTTAATGAATTCCCATTTTTCAGTGAAGTGGGCTGGTTTCTCATCATAAAGTTGTTCACTAGGCATAAAATGAAACTCTCTTCTGATTTCGTTGATACTTTTGATGGTACCAATGCTAAGGTTGAGGGGCTAATGTTTTCTATAACATAGAAATTCATTGTAGAAGCAACGAACATACTAGCTGAGGGAGAGAGGTGGTTCAAAAGGAAACCAGTACAAAGGCTAAACCTGAATTTTTTCCTAAAAGGCAATTGTCATGACCCTTGCTGGAGTGTTGGGTTCCACTATAGCATTTTAAAAATAGAGTGGGATAAACCAATGCGACAATTCAACTTTATCTGACATGTGACGGTTGTTTCTCTAAGGTATTTTTGTATCACATGAGATTTCTGGTACACATGGCTGGGTTCAATAGGATGAATCTCCCTTATTTCCTATATCAAAGCTTAATTAAAATGGTGGTCTATGCAAGAGAAAGGAAGATTTTATAGATCCCTATGATGTCTACCACCATGGCCTCATTCAAATAATGTACCTGCATGCATTAAAGAAGAAAACACAACAGTCGAGGAAGAGGGTAATGAGACAACCACTTCCTAGAAAACATAAGAAGGAAAGGGCTCTAGCTACAGAGGCCGAGAGTAGTCACCAAGCTACTGAAAAAGCCACTGACATCCCTAACAGGAGGAAAATCCCTAGGCTAAATACCATCAAGAGTAAAGGGCAACGAACAAAAGTACAAGACAACAACAAAGATGAAACAATTGAAGAATCTATAGAGAAGGGTGAAGATCTTGGAGAATTTCACCATGCAACTAAATACTATAGGAGGCCATGAACAAGGCCTACAAACAAATTGACACTGGGGTTGAAATCTAAACTAAATCCCAAGCTGAAGGAACCAATTTTAATTATTGATGAGAAAGAATAAGGGTCTTCTAGACCTGAGCATGGGCTTCCAGTAAACTGAAAGACAACTCAAACAGTTCAGAAAAATGGTAAAATAATGTGTAGGGCACTAGCCAACAAGGACCCCCTCAAAATCCTTGCAGAGGTAGTTCATCTTGATGAAAACTGAAACATGGGAAACTTGGAGTTTTGTAACCTTCATGGTTTTAGACAATTAAACTTTGTTCACTGGAGTTTTTTAAACATAATATTGATTTCTATTTAATTATAATTTTATGGGTCCTTATTAATGTTATGGATCTTGTACGTGTATATTATTATTCTTTTTATGGATTTATTATGTTAATAATAGAGAGAATTATATAAACTTTTACTTGACAATGCTTCAACACTTAGGGTCTAGACAACAACTATTATAAAAAAAATTCATACAGCCTCCAATTTGACCTAACAACAATGTACAACCATGGATAATGATGATTTGCAGAGTACAACTCCATAGAAAGATAATTGGCAGTGTATGGCCCTCATTACTCCTCCATTTCACTATGTACAACCGTGGGGATGAAGAATATCCTGTGTAATTTGGATAGTTACCAGGTTTAGTAGACTGAATTAAAAATCTCAGCTAAGCTACAGGTCTCCATTCTTACAGCAAATGAAAGCGTGGGTACTATAAATTTATTGGTAATCTTCTATTTCTAAAGATAATGTTATTGAAAAAATCCCATAGATATAATAAATAAACAATGGATTCTCACACCATGAAAATAACATGGACAATATTAAATAGAGACCAGAATTTCCAATGAAATTAAAAAGCTCAGTTAAGCTAGAGATATCCAATCTTACAACAAATCAAAGAGTGGCTACTCTAAAGTTATTGGTAATATTCAATTACTAAAGAGAATTATTGAAGTTTGTTTAATATTAAATAGATAAAATAATTTTGAATGCCTCATATACTTTGGATTGTCATACCATGAAAATAACCTGGAAAACATTAAAAGAGACCAGAATTTCTAATGACTCATATACTGAATTTAATAGATTTAACTTCAATATAATTATAAAAAATTATTAAAATACTTTTATAAATGAAAATACATCACATAACTCTAAAATTACACCATTACATAACTCTAATTATAAATGAAACAACATCATATAACTCCCACATAGTTTATTATAAAACTGCATCACATGACTCTAATTCTAATTATAAATGAAACTGCATCACCTAACTCTAAAATTACACATAACTCTAACTTTATTATAGATGAAACCATATCACATCACTCTAATTTTGGCAGCTCGAGCCTAGGTACTAGCCATTGGTTCCTGGCTCACTTAGTTTGCTTCCTAACTTTTAGCTATAAGCGATTTTTAAATTTGATTTTTTAATCAAAAAATTGTTCTTATTTTTCGTTGGGAAGTTTCTTTTATTTTCAAATTTGGAGATGGTTTATTTTGGTAGTGGATGAAAACCAACTTCAATTTTGGTCTATGATTATGAAATCCAATTAGTAATGCCATAACATAATGACACCACAAAAAGAAGTGACAAGTACCCTATTTTATTAAGATCATTTTCTATTAAGACTAGTTGCTTCTAACCATGGAAACCATTCTTTGCATCAAACTCTATAATCCTCAAAAATTTCAATTCATCAATTATAATTCCTCCATTCCTTTGCCCAATAAGACATATGGATAGCTCTATTTAAACAAAGACTGAATGAATCACTCTTGCACTTTATATTTCCATGGATAAGGATTCAACCACATTCTTACATGTCCTTACATGATTACTATAGGAGACTTGATTATTGGTAAGTTGGTTCAGTTGGTAGGAGTCATTATTCAAACAAATTGCAATGAATGAAACATTAGCCCATGCTTGAGGATATTCTCTACTCTTTTTTTCCTCCATCAAATAAATACTTATTTTTTTGGTGACATTGACCTCGTGTGATGCTACAACTTATTGGAAAAAAATTTCTCATTGGGATGGAGTTGTAAGCAACTCTTCATCCTCTTTTCTCTGCACTCTCTTCTTAGGGTGAATCTTTGGATGAAGTCCCCAACACTTTACTTCCCGTTGGCAAGGTCTCAATTTTCTTCTCCATCTCTTCCATCCTCTAGTAAAACATTTGGACCTCCTACTTGAAGTGCTTGTTATCTTCATGAAATTGGACAATGATGGTTTGTCAGGCTACCAACCTCTCTTTTTTTTTTATCCATGTTGATCCTATGTTCTCTTCAAATTTATAGTACTTGTGTCATTTCCAAGTGTTCCATTTCTCTAATGCCTTATGATTCATAAACACAAGAATTATGGTCCACATGATTCACCAACACAAGGCCTTTAATAAGTGTTATGTGTTTTCAGCGCAACTTGCAATAAACAATCAACCTATCAATATATATTTTAAAAGTGTATATAAGATTCAATTGATTTTCTTATTTCCTTGTGGTTCTCCCAATCACAAAAAACACTCAAAAATATAAGGTGTATGGTTGATGAATATAATTCAGGTTGGACATTGGATAATACAATGGTCCCAATGTGTTTCTCGAGGATACAAATCATGTAGGCACTATAAAATGATTTTCTAGTGCCTATAGGAAGCGCTTGAAAATCATTTTCCAATGCCTACGAGATTTGTATCCTAAGTTAGAAACTTGTTCAATGACAGGGGATTAATGTGTAGTGAAAAACTCAAGGAAAGGTCAGGGAGGAGACTTCCAAATGCAAGGAAACAAGAGAATATTTATGACCAAAACCACAGAAGATAGGAGACACTTGTTCTGCCACAAGAAAGTAGAGGAAGCTATGGAAACTAGTTTAAGAATTTTTCACTTTCGAAAATCTTATAAGAGAGAAGTATTGCAGGGTAAAATGCTCTAGTTCAAACCTCACAAATGGAGCTAGGCAGGCTTCCAGGTGAAGTCCTAGCTAACAAGGGCTTGACAATTGTAAAATTAACTGCAAACAAAATGAAAGTTATTTATGTCAATATTCAATCGAGGACCCTCATAGGGAGATTTAATTGAGGACTTCTTCCAACTTGTGTTCTATAAAACTAGCTTTCTCGAAGGATGTGTTTCAGGATTCTCTTGGAAGTTAAAAGTAAGGACTCTTTACTAATATGTGCGAGGAAAAAAGTGACTTAAAAATGTGCTAAAAATAGGGTCTTCATTTCCCAGAAATAGTAGTTTATTTTTAAGACATGGACACTTACGTTAAGCTTAGGCCATTGAAGGAACATCTATGGGTTAACTGCCTTATCTTCCAACAAGAATGAAGAGAATAACAAAAATCCGATTTGTTTTTAAATAGTATTAAAAAAATGATAATGGAATGAGTGTTCCACCATTTTTCAAGGATTCGGGCTTGGATTTCAGTAAACATCATAAGGGATCCAAGGTCACTAAAATGGGAATATCCATAATCTAATTTGCAATGACTTATTTAACGCAATTGAATCCCAAAAATGATATCTAATTGAAATTTTTTATTCAAAATTGAAATATTGATACACTATCATTGTAATTTCTTCAGTGCAATAATACAACATAATGATACAATATATAATTATGTTCATCACCATAATGGAAAAGACCAAACATTATCATATAAGAAACATGATTAAAAAGAGAGGGGGGGGCACAAATAAGGTTCAAATCACCAATACTCTCGTCCTCTGCAATTATGTGCCATATTAAATGCACCATATTAAATATCGATCAAACACAATTGTTTCTTAGTTTAAATCTAAGAAATGCTCTAACTTCCCAACCATAGAAAAAAAAAATTATTCATGTTTATTGATGTTTATTGACCATTTTTTTACCAAGAGAATGTTTGTTGGACATGAAATGCACTTCGAATATGATAGTATCCTGGTCTATGTTTTGAGTTGTCTCTATTTTGTGTTGTGTCTGTGGGTGGCAATAGGAAATATTAAAAGTGAGGAGCCTGCACGTGATTAAGATTTGGATCGGTTTCGAACATCCGAGGGAGATTTGGATCGCATTGATTACAGCAAGTGGAGTAACGGGAGTGGTCGTGGGGTGGCGGAGGAGAGCGGGATGGCGTAGGGGAAAGCGGGCTCCACTGGCAGGTTGAGGGTCCGTCGGGGGTCGTCAAACGGGCCCGTAGTTGTCCCATCATAGCCAGAGATTCTTCCATTTCATAAAATGAAAGACACTTCCAAGAGAAAATATATGGAACAGTTAATGTACTTTCTTTTCATTAATAAAAAAGGGAGCTTTTTTTTCCGAGAAAAATGAAAAATAAAATAATTTGATATCATCAATATATCCCATCACATTGCTCCATAGGATAATATCATCCTCGGAAAGCCTTAAAAAATGTGACAATGGAATCAATTTTGTCCCATATTCTATTTGTTTATTCTATCTACTCAGATAATAATTACGTTTCAATTTGTTAGATAATAATTAATTACACTTATGGATTGAGTAAGATGTTTTTGACATGAGTTTGGTATTATGTATGATGCCTTAGTGTCGCGTTATTACAAGAGCCCCAATGTATCCCATCCCAAGGGATACCTATAGTGTCCAACTACTACTTCCATTTGATGGAGTAAGTTCTATTATGATAGAGGAATATCATTTGATTTATTATTTTGTAAGATTTGAGAGAGATGAATTATTAAGAGGATAATGCATGTGGCGGTAGTATCTATAAAAAAAAGGTCTTGTTAGGTTTGTTAGGTGTCTCCCATTTTCGTTGGGTTAGGTGTCTTCCATTTTCATAGTTTTTTCCTTTACTTTGAACAATTATAATCTTGACATATTTAAGATATGGAGAAAAAAATGTGGATTATCACTATGACTTTTCTTATTATAAAAATTGTAAAAATGCATTTTCAAATATCTTTTTAAAGTAGAGAAGACTAGAGAGTTATCAGAACCATAATATCAAAATTATAAAACACAAAAGATAATTAGAGAATATTAGAAAGATATCATGACCATAATAACAAAAAATAGAATCATGCAAGACAATGTTTCTTCTACATACAAATGATTATATGAAAAAACTATTGTGAAACAAGATAGGAAACCAATAAATCTCCCACATGTTTCAAAAACTATTCCTTATGATACGAAAGTACCTTTTCATTATATTAATTTTTGGCCACCAATTATTCTATGAAGTATCTCAGGTTATGCAACACTTTCTACTCTAAATGTTATTTCAACATAATTTCGTCTAGTTGCAAATACACTTGAAAATAACTTTGTGGGGGCTAATTTATTCAGTTGTTTAATCACATTAGCATGTTATATATGACTAGACCATGAGGCGTAGATATGGGATGTATTGTTAATTCACTGTGTTATGTGAAGGTCATTGTTCAAAAATCTATGGGCAAAAATATGGCGATGTTAAGGGTCGATGTGGCCCAAGTAGGGTGAAATCTCCGAGTGATTTTGACGACTTAGATGCCCCTAGATCACGGTTTCTCAAGATAAAGGTCAAGCCTAAAGTAATCTTTGGAGAAATCGAACAACTAGTCAAAAAAAGCATGCTATATATGACTAGCTTAATGTATCATTCAATAAGGCTAAAGATGCTATCTATGAGAAACTTAGTGTGCCACTCAATGAGACTAAGATCACACTAATATACAATGTGACCAGCTTAATGTGCCACCAATATACAACATGACCAAATTAATATGCCATTTAATGAGATCATCACACTAATATACAATATAAAAAACTTAATGTGTCACTAGTATGCAACATGACCAACTCAATGTGTCATTTATGGAGACCGAAGATTAGGCTAGTATGCAACATGTTGATTAATTCATGTGTCGATATTTGTAAACGCATTAAATATAATACTAACTAGCTTTCTCAATGCAACTAGGTCATAATGTTAGAGTGTTATATGATAATAAGAATTAAAACACGAAAAGATATTAGAATTAATAATAAATATATTGACCTACAAACAAGTGCACCAATGTTAATATATGATATTTATAATAATTATTAATAATTGTTTATTGTGATTTATTAACAATAATATATATATATATATATATATATATATATATATATATATATATATATATATATATATATATATATATATATATATATATATATATCCGTGGAAAAATCAACAACTTTCTATTAATAAAATCAAAAGTTACATTGTGTCGATGCACAAAGTGCATTCAAGAAACTACCCCAAGGGAGGAGAGAGTGCAAAAAACACTCATAGTAGCAAAGCTACCAAAAGAATAAAAAATAAAATTACAATTTGGTAGAACAATTGGTATTTTTTTTTTCTTTTTTTCTTTTGGACCTTTTTCGAAACCCCAAGACATGGTGAGACTATAATAACTGCCAACTCGATATTTCTTGGAAGTTTTACGATTTATTTATCTTAATCCGAACTCTCAAAAACATGAGATAGCTTAGTTCCTCTTGGTCCTTGATTGATGCTCTTTCCCTCGTGCTGGTTCTCAAAGGTCGAAATCATTGTTGTTTTGTTGGGAAACTTTGCCTGGATATTCTAATCCTTCTGATTCTCTTCTCCCTCCTTTTGTGGCTCTTATTGATTTTGTGTCTTTGAATTTTGTTGGATTTCATCCATTTCTTCATCCTCCTCATCTTAATAAGGAAGCTCTGGAAATTTCCATCCTTTTTTCTTTGGAGGTATTTTCTTTGTCCTTTTCTTTGCTTATTTGCATGTGCTCTGTAGGTGTTTTTTTATGGAATATCCGACCTCTAAAATCAGTGATTTCAAAATATAACCATTGTTTCCACTTGAAATCTTGATGTGTCAGATGGATATGATCAGGAATTCCTTTGCTTAAATCCATCTCCACACAAATGCATGCAAACGTGAAGATGCCTTTTTCCATTCTTTCATGATCTATCTTTAGGAACCTTCCCAAAGGGTTCCCTGTGCCTTCTAGGACCTGATGGTGCCAATATGGAAGCAAAAGGTTATGTAGCCTTACCCAGACCAACATTTTTGTAACCACCATTGTGTTAGCATCAAAACCTGGAAACCATGGGGTTACAAAGAGACTCACCCTTCCACAAAACCATGGTCCCTCATTTATGGCATAATCAAAATATTTTTGTTTATCAAACTGAACCACAAAAAGACATTTTGCACATAGATAAATGTCACATTCTCTGGTCCAATTGAGGTAGATCCACTCATTTAGTCTGATTTTGGCTAGTAACCATTAAATATACATATGAAAACTCTTTCTTGTAAAATAATGAAAATACCACTTACTTTTGGTATTTCTATTGACAAATCTTAGGCTTTCTCCATCTTCTCTATGATGTACGAACCTGGTATGTCATATTTGGATTTTGTTTGTCATGTGTAGCAGCATTCCTTTTCAGGGCATCCTTGAATGAGCTCAGACCCTTTCCACCTGAAGATGATCCAGGTGGAAATATCACACCTGGGGCGCGACCATGCAGCCTTAATTTCAGGATAATTGTGTCATTTCTAAGAATACCATATTCTTCCAAATGGGCCCAATCCTGCAACAATTTTCCTATAAAAATCTAACTTTGTAAACAAGCAGGAATGCATGTTAAATTTTGGACTCCCTGATTTAGATATGTCACTAGATTTGTTCCCCCCGAACCTTAGCACATTTGATTTCCCATAAATGGTTTTAATAAAAGCCGGAACCAATTGCTGTAGATATTGTGTCCTGAGATCTCCCTTCAACTTGTTTTTTTTGAATTTGAACTTAAAAGTTGGATATGTGTTTTCTTATACGAAGAGAGAACTCTCTGCCATGTAATCTAATTTATGCATGTATAATTCAAGCAAGAAAACACAATATAAAGAGGAAGCACTTTCAAAGTGGAAGTGTGACATCCTTCTATGTGCAAAGACGTGGCCCAATAATAGACTCGATCATTCTCTATGAGCATTTGGGGCAATATCAAAACCGATCAAGGGCTTTTGATTCACCCCAGGAGTATCTCCGCCATAGGTAATCCTAGCGACTTGAAACCTCCTCTGTGTTTTGCGCACTTGTATCCTCTCCCTTACGTCTGCACAGAAAAACACTGCACAACCCGATTGCAGTGCTTGGCCTAGAGTTCCAATCTCCTCGGATTCTTCCAAAACAATTTTAGAGGCCAAAATGACTTTTCTTGTAGTCTTGGGCTTGGGATGGTTGAGCTTCAACACCCAGTGGAAATCTGCGTAAACCGAGTTGCTTATAACCACGCAACCGGCACAGACCCATTCCTCGCAATGTCTTTCTTATTTCTCCTCCGACGTCGGTTGCCTCTTCTCCCTCGGACTAAACGACCACTCTAAAACCCTCACACCTCGTCCAAACATCTTATCATTGCGCAAATAATTAACTTCATGCCTCCTGATGCCATGGAAACCTGCAAACGAATTTTCCACGATGGACTGTACGTTAGCCATCACTGCTGTGTCACCATCGATAGAGTTTGTGTGGATCAAAAAAAGCGTCGGGATGCATTTGTCTTAACATTTCTTTCTCTCAAACTTGCAACCAGAGCGCACATAACATCCTCTAAAATGAGAATACGATAATAAAAGCTAGAGGATGTAATAAATTAATACCAGTGTTTGTCGGCCTCAAATGCTAAGAGAATTAGTCATTTCAACTCTTTTCTCTCATGATTTATTTTCTCCCCCATCCTTCCTACCACAAACCTTGCTTAATAGCCATAATATCCCAAGAGTAAAAAAAAAATTGTGACAATGGAAGCAATTTTGTCCCATACTTTACTAATTTGTCAGATAATAATTACATTGCAATTTGTGAGCCGTTAGCTGTTTAGCCATCGCTGATGTCTCACCATCAAGAGACTGTGTGGAAACTAATTGGGATTAAAAAAAGCGTCTGGATGCATTTGTCTTTCTGTGAAACTTGCAACCAGAGAGCACATAACATCCTGTAAAATGAGAATACTATAATAAAAACTAGAGAATGTAATAAATTAATACCAGTGTTTGTCGGCCTCAAACACTGGTCTAATAACATAAGCTAGAGGATGTAATAAATTAATACCAGTGTTTGTCGGCCTCAAATGCTAAGAGAATTAGTCATTTCAACTCTTTTCTCTCATGATTTATTTTCTCTCCCATCCTTCCTGCAACTGCACACAGCTGTAACGCTGCAAAACCAACCACGGCCTCTTCCATATCGAATCCCATGGTTGGCATTAGATTCCACAATTTGTGTATTTCTCCTCAGGTTTTATAGACATGAAGTTACAGCTCTGGTCTGTGGACAGTGTGAAAGGCGCGGTAAGGCGTGTGGAAAACGCGAGAGATATTTGTGGAATCATGTGTAAAGCGTGAGAGATTTTTGTGTAATGATGTGTAAAGTGTGATATTGAAAGCATGTGCAAGCGGCCGTGAGAGATGAATGCTAATTTGCGTGTAAAGCGTGGCATGGCAGATCACGAGCATCAGCATGATCAAGGATTGAGCTTTGCTTTTTAATTGTCCTCAGATTTGAAATTAAATTATATATCTGATTGTGTTTTGCTTTCCACTTGGAGCTGACTGGAAATATATTGGAAATTTGGAAATATATATATAAAATAAGGGTTTTGGGATTACTAAAGTTTTAGTTTTTTTTTGACGGAAGGAAATATGTTAATTATTTAAGATTTATTGGTATTCGGTGGAAAAGAAAGTTTATCTTTTTTATTTTAGGTAGTATATTTTTATTTTAATAAGAGTGATAATTCGGCATTCATTAATGATGACTATTTTACTATTGATTTGGCAACTAATTTATAATAAGTTTTTTTCACTATATACTATATATGAAGAGGCATTTTGTTTTAGAATTAAAGTTTATTTTAGTCATGACAAATATAACCACACTTAATATTTAATTGAGAAAAAGACATGATGCTAATGATGCAATTCATAGATGAAATAAATATAATTTTTAGCAAGATAGTGATTTTTTGTTGTTTAAAATTCACATTTAAATGTATATATTGATTCAAAATTCTAAAATCTTTAGGCATTCAAACTTCCTAGTCTAAAGGCTTAAATTTACTGAGAAAAATTGACCACATAAATTGCATAAAAAAAATAATAATCCACTAATTAGACTACATTTAATGCTAATTATAAATTCACAAGTGTTCAATTCATAGTTTGTATGGGTATATATCACTAATATATTATATGATATTATTTTATAAATTTGTAAGTGTTTTGGTTTGAATGAGTATAAATTTTTAATATAATAATAAATCAGTGATAAGGTTAAAAGTGGTAGTGAATAGAATGAATCATCCAAACTTATCAAAATTTATTACGATCCTTTTGTAATAACATCTTATAATTAAATAAATCATTTATTTATTTAATATTAAGATTGAAGACATCCAAACTTATTCTATATATAGAAACATTAACACATTGTCCTAATGGTGTTATTATAAGAGTATAATAGTGTTATTTTAAGAGTATATGGTTTGTTGTGATAATTTAAAATGCATATTTTTTTTATAAGTAGAAAGATTGTTTTTTTAATTAAAAGAATTGGCAATTCTATCACTTTTATATTCATATGACATGAGATAGATTCCGACCACTATCACTATAATTCATAAATGCCTACTTATTAAACCTCAAAACAAACTCTTTAATACATAATACTTCATTTTTCAAAGCTTACCAATTAATTTGCCCTCACCTCTCTCCCTACCCCAAACTAAAAGGACAACATTACCCACCCACTTTTAAAAGTATATGTAATTTTTTCCATTTAAAATTTAAAAAAAAAAAGAAAAAAGAAAAAAGAAAACAAAACTTTACGGGTGGGTCATTCAAAAACCTTATATATGGTATTATTATACTTGTCAGCAAAATATTAAGCATTGAGTATTACATTAACAAGATATTATTTTTTGATCAAAAAAATCTGAAATTTGTTTAAAACTTAACATTATGAATTTTATTATTAAATAACATTTAAATTCATTTATTGTTAATTCAAATCTTTCATATGTAATCTTTCATTAATTTAATTTAATAAAACTTAATCTACACTCTGCAATCCAACGCAAGAACTAACATGCTCGATAACAGATGAAAGTGAAAAACCAACTGTGAAGGTAATTAAAGTGATTTCATACTGCAATACATGTCAGCGTTTACTATTCAGTATTGACATTAAAGTGATTTCATGCTCGATAACAGATGAAAAGTGAAAAACCAACTCTGAAGGTAATTAAAGTGATTTCATACTGCAATACATGTCAGCTTTTACTATTCATGGAGTTTACTATCTTTCAGTATTGACATTTGACAACGCCAAAGGCTGCGGATCGGGTGCCATCACATCGCTGATGTAAATCTACAACTTCAATAATTGGAAAATGTGATTTTAAACCAATTCCCATGCTCCACATCTACTTAATATCTACTTAATTGATTAATGCACCCACCAAATGCGATGCGTTTACATGCCTTCCAAATGGTTCATTTTCTACCACTATTGAAGTAGGTAATTATGAATTTGGTAATCATTTGCTCATATAAAAGATTGATATAAATAACTTCATCTAATGAATACAAAGCACAACGATAGGAATTAGGTTAAGTTAATTATTACATGGTTAATTAAGTAATTAAGTTAATTATTATATAGTTAAGTTAAGTTAATTATTACATAGTTAATTAAGTAATTAAGTTAATTATTATATAGTTAGTTTAGGAGTGAAATTGGAAAATGTTAACAATTTTTAAAAATAATAAAAATTAATAAATATAAGAAAATTATATTGTTAATAAAAAAAATCATACTAGCATTTTATTGTATATAAATTTTTGAGAGTATCCAAATTAACATTATTATACGTACAAGTATGTATTAGGTATTCCGTTTTTCTTTTAATTGGTTATTACTTTGATTTTATTAAAAAAAAATTGTAATTTTTTCATAATTTATGGAGTTGTCCTTTAATAGGACTTTTCAGAGTTTCCAGAAGTTTCCAAAAAGTCTCATTAAAATTAACTT
Source organism: Pinus albicaulis (assembly GCA_034641835.2). Classification (NCBI taxonomy): domain Eukaryota; kingdom Viridiplantae; phylum Streptophyta; class Pinopsida; order Pinales; family Pinaceae; genus Pinus; species Pinus albicaulis. The sequence goes on from CM076575.1 coordinate 839,523,589, forward strand.
TGTTTTTTTAAGATGTTTAATTTATCCCAAATTTACCTACATATAAATTAGTATTTTCAATTTTTTATTATAACAATTTTGGTTTATTAGTATTTTTATTATTCAATACAATATACTATTTTATTTATTTTTAGAAAATACTGTGTAACATTTATAAAATATAAAATTATTATCACATAGTTTTTTTTTTTTTTGTTTATTGTGCAAGAACATATATATGAATTCATACAAATAAGTAGATGAATATTTACTACTTAATTCTCTATTTATTAATTTAGAATATCAGTTTGTAAATGACATAATAACATAGGTATGAATTAATGAAACATATTAATTTAATTTATAATTTTAAAATATTAATTTTTTTATAAGTTTTTAAAGATGTTTAATAGATTCTAAGTTTACCTACCTATAAATTAGTATTTTTTTATAAGCTTGGGAGGACTACATCTTTTTCATGTCCAATATATCACCCAGATCTGGGTGGGGAATTGAACCTGTGACTTCACATCTAGGGGCCGGTAATTGAACCAGTGACTTCGTGTCTTAACAGAGCACCTAATCAGCTTCTATCCAAACTCTTCTCTTATACAGATGTTCACAAACGTGTTTACTTTCATAATATATTTGAAAATTTATGTTCTTATTTTTTATATTTTTGAAATTCTAAAAAAACAAAAATTTAGCTAAATGGTTATGAATTTTTCTAATGTCACATGCTTTATAATATTTTGGTAAAATGATTACTCTTCCACGAAGGAATCTATTACACTTTAACTTATTGAGATAAGTTTTAAAATGAATACCATGCCCACTATTAAGCAAGATGGTTGGATACCCTCAAAATAGGAATAGAAAATGAAATTCTCATATATCATTCATCATATAAATACATATATTACATCCTTGTTTGTATGGATGTTCCCAAAAATATTTACTTTTCTAAAAAAATCCATTATAATATTATTTTTGTGACTTTTCAAATTCCAAAAAAAAATTAATGTTTCAATGATAAAAAATATTTAGTATTATTAAGATATATATAATCTATCGAACAACCAATATATATTTACAATTAAAAACAAAATTATTATTAATTCTATTAAATTTTCAACATTTATTTGATAATTCCTTAAATTTTAATATTTTAAATAATTAAAATAATAGTTTATTTAAAACATTTTGTCATCATTAAATAAAATTAATTAAAATATAATTATTTCTTAAACATCATAAAAATTATTCAATGAATATGTAACACTCTCTTCTCACATCTACTCAAGCAACAGATCAATCGGGGTAAACATGTGACAAGAGGCTACTATAATGAGATTCAACCTCCTAGGTGACCTTAAGGCAGTGGAACCGATAGAAAGACAACATACAGACATTGTACAACAACAATAACACCCCTAGGAGGTAGCCCAATCTTTCAAGCCTCTTACCCCTAGGTCAAACTAACCTCTTGACCTCTTTGAGCCATGGATGTAGGCACATTCTTGCAAGCCAACATCCAACAGGCTATAGACGCAGGAATAACACTACATGCTAGTGTTCAGGGTGTTGAAATTGGCAACAAGAAATATTGAAAATGGCACCCATGAGGCTTTTGATTTAATTTTCCCTTAATTAAATTAGAAGTAAACTGTAATTCCACATCACATGACAGCTTGTAAGTGTTAATTGAGTCAGGAAGACTTAGTTAGCTCAGTCAATTCGAGGTGAGGGTCAAACTAGAGGCATGTAGAGTTCACCCTAACTTTTAGGAGGTCCAATTGCAGTTTATTTTGAGTTGTAATTAGTTAACTCAATTATTTGAGTTAAAATCAGTTTAACTAGTTCTAACTAAGAGATGAGCTAGTGATAGGTCATGTGAATTAAATGATTTAATTCACATGCAGTGATCAATCATTTAATTTATAATTCACTATAAATAGGTGTTGCATGTCAATTATAAGGAAGACCCAGTTAATATTGGGGTTAAAGGGAAGATAACTATTAGATGTATAATTAGAAAATTGTACAGTTCATGCATGAGGTCATTAGGATGCCTAGAAGGAATTGCACAATAAATTCTTGGGAATTTCCTAATTAATAGAGGCTCAATTAGCCCAGAAATGCATAAGCAAGGTTTGTTAGGCAGAGACAACCAAGTGGATAAATATTGGACCAAACTTGCTTATATCAATGCCAGGATCAGAGGAGGATTAAAGTGAGACAGTCAGCAGAATGCAGAGGTTTCTCAGGAATAAAAATAACATCGTATTATTTCATGTTTTTGAATTTATGCAATATACATATAGCGGGGTTTTTAGCTGAGGGTACCCCAAGATACATCTTATGTTGTGCAATTAAATGCTTCTTTCTCTTACCTCTTTATGTGATTGTGCAATCGAAATTGGTTTCCACAATTTGTAAATTGATTCAATATTTTATTTTAGTACATTACAAGATCAGTTGAATCAATTTAGACATTTCTACATAGTGCCCCAATTCTTCAATTCTGTGCTAGTGTCCTCAAGATTTGAGCCACCTTTTCAGGCCCAGAACGCAGTGCTCTGCCGAAAAATTCATGAAAAGTTTAGGGAGGATAAATAACAATAGGAATATGATATGGAAGAAATCACATCAATAAGAACTCATCTGGACCCCTCCTAACCATGACAGGAATTTTTCAAACATGTCACAAACATTGAAACTACATTGTAAACAACATATTTGAGCATAGGGGTTTCATACTTATCTAAGAATCGTTATGAAACATTGCTCCCCTAAATCATTAGATGAAATAACATCTATTTTATAATAGATACATTGTGCATTCATTTACAAGAAAAAACATGGGTAGATCCATATATCAGCACTATCAACATACATGCTTATAACCAACATAGTAATAACAAAAATACCATGGATACAACAGAAATAGAATCCAAATATAAATCATTGCATTTATACATCATTGCATTTATACATCAAACACCAAAGTAATGAGCTCTTCATTATTGAATGTAAAAACCAACCGGAGATGGGACTTGTTATCTTTATGGGGCCTAGACCCAAGTTCAAAGTAACTATGCAATCCAACAAAACTCACTATTACTGGCCCTTTCGGCAATGATCTACTTCCGCAGACCGAATTCTCACTCGAAGGAATATAGGGGGATGCTAGAACCAGGTTTCTACATCCATATGGATATAGGACAATGGCTTTAGGGCTTTTCCTTCTTATTATAACTCTGCGGGTCAGATCTATCAAAATTACCAGTGTTGTTCAACACAACTGTTGAAATTTCTCATAGACTGTGTGATCTTACTTATTCATGTATTAAACATAGTAAATAACATAATACATACTGCATTATTCAGTTGCATAATAAAACCCTTATTCAACATAGACATTCATAACAGTAAACAAAAAACAAACGCATCATTATAACATAGATTTCATCAACACTTCATTCATTAACATCCAAATCTATCTCATACATCCATTTTCCACCCTGCACACACAGCTACAAGGGCTTGCACACATAGTTGCAGTATTTCCTAAGGTATCTGCGCACACAGTTGTAGGAGTCTTTTCTTCTAACCCAAAACAGAGAATGTAACTCAGTCTAACATCCAAATACATCGCAAAAGAAATTTCATTCATAACCTTCCTATGACCTCTATCTAGAATCCTTATATATATTTTTCTTTTACAATACCATGGTCGCAAACCATGGGCGGAGCCCAACATTCCCAAAACGTCCCATCCCGTTACATAATTAAGGGGCTTTGACCCACCCCAAAGCCTCGTGGACCAAAATTATACTTCGTGCTGCGTGCTCCACTCCTTGATTTTCAGAGTCTTTACTTCGCGAGGAATCCCAATTCCAATAGGCCCCCAACACAAAAATTTGACTCGTCCCAAGTCACAACAATGGTGCGCCATCAATTCTTGCTCTAATTCCACACATACATCCTTTAGTAGAGGAACTGTATCAACCCACTGCTTCATAAAATTTATATCTTTGCTAACTAGGTCCACGCTCTCCTGAAACTCGCTCGCTTGATGCACACTCTCTTGATTCACACTCGCTTGTATCTGCAACCCATTTATAGTCTTATGCCCCCGATGAACTATGCGGAGCATCAAGAATCTACACTAAGCATATAGTTATTCCGAATTGCGAGGGACAGAATCGGCCATATACAGTTTTAATCTGCTACCGTTGATATGTCTAGGGAAAAATTCCTCATTCAACTTGGCGAGCTATATTGTGCCTTCGTCTCTCACTTCCCAGACAATATACAAGCTAACTAGTACATTTCTAGCTTCCTTGAGAACTTCGCAAAATTTTTGTCGTACAGTTGAACCAAGTCCCCATCTTTGAACGTGTTCTTCTTAATATGTCGGAAATGCCATGCCTTCTCTCTTTCCTTTTGAACTTGTTGATGAAATCCAATGATGACCCGATCTTCTTCCATCTCGAGCAACTACGCCAATCTCTACTCCATGATGTATTTGTCAGCCATATTCATTACTATGGCAATGCAGAGACTAGGCACACTATATTCCATGGGCTTTATTGCCTCTTGTACATATACTAATTGAAACAAGGTATGTCCAGTGTTGTAGCCGCTACAACACCCTCTGAAATTTGGCACCAGTTTGAAATTTCAGAGCTCGTGTTGTTTTGATGAGGACAGACCTATTCCCAGCATCAGTCTTGAGCCTTAGAAAATTCCACTTTGAGCTGGTAATCCCTAACCAAGAGATGACTCCAGGTTTTCCTAAGTAAATTCGCAAACTCCCAAAGTCACTCCCCCTTCAATATTCACCATTTTGCGACTTAGCGACCTTGTGACCCAACCAAGGTCACCAAATCGCAAGGTCACAAATCATGTCAAAGTCTCATTTCTGCGACCTTACGACTGAGTGACCTCCAGGTCACCAGGTCACAACGTCCCAACCGTGCGTAACTGAACCCGCTTTGCAACCTTGCGACCTCCATTAATTCCCACATGTATGACCCCTCTATAAATAAAAGGGTCACGTAGGTCGCATTCGACCTGTTTGATTGAGTAAACAAGACGTCTGACAAGCCAATTAGAGTGTAATTGTTTCCAAGTAAGTCACTAAAACCTCATGTAGTTCCTGTTTTTATTGGCTATGGCCCTACCTACCCCAAACCTAGGCTATTAATTGCCTTAGATTCCCCTCAACTGCAATCCTAGCCCTCACAATTATTCCAGCTAGGGCTTCCTTTCCCTTTCTCATCCTATCATGCTTAAACCTGTTTTGACCCCTCCTTTTTCTTCTTGCCACTTTGGGCACCCTTCCCTAGCCTTCCTTTGACCCTTTCGACCTTGATTTTCTTCCTTACCTTGAATTTTTCCCCATTTTTTCCCCATTTTTCCTCACAGGTCACGCCGGTCTATTTTCCCCTCAGAAAAGCCCTAATGTGACATCACGACCTCGCGACTATGCAACCTGGTCACTGAGTCGCCAAGTAGTAAAGCCCTGAATATTCATGCAATCATGACTTTGCAACCTCGTGACCTAGGTCACTAGGTCGCATCCCTTCCAATTTAAGACTTTTGCAACCGATGCAGGTTGCAGCGACCCATCCTGAGCAGCTAAGGCCCTAGTTAGTGCAGGCAATTTTTTCTTCTATTTTTCTTTCATTCCATCTGTCTTATCATGTGATTTTTTTCTGAATATGCCAGGTAATATTGAAGCTGAGCTCGAGTGCGTTTCCATCTCTTCACCTCAAGCGACATGGGGCCCCTGGAAGTTCGAAGGAGACACACGAGCTTTGAAATAGAGCTATCAAAGGAAGACATTCCTCCTTCACCAACTCCATTATACGGAGATATCGCATGTGTTTTTCGGAAAAGGTGCTAAGATGTCATGGTATGAGCTCTACGAAGAGTTCACAAAACCAGAATCCCAGAAGACCTAGTGGACCAACAAGTGTGCATTCAAGTTAAGAGGTCCAAACTACATTATGTGGGCGCCCACCCACCAATCTTCCCATGCGCAAAAGTGATCGAGTGGATCCTCCAATAGGTGGACTCAAAGCTTTGGGTAATCCACAACCATGTAGGAAAGCCTTTCACCAACCTAATCAAGAAGGAAGCGAAAGTATACTACCCACTCTCGGCTAAAGAAGAGTCTTTCAATGCCCAGTGGATCACCACACATGATGTGTTGGTGCAAGATACCTTGAAGTGTTGGTGGGATGACCCAAAGAAGTTCAAAGGAAGGAAGTATCAGGACTATAAGACCGAAGGCCTAAGGAAATCATACAGGCTTGTTGTAGCCATGATGTGTAGGATGTATGGCAGAATAGATGCCACTACCTTTAGTGGAACATGGATTCCCCTCATGTATGCAGTCACCACCTACGACACTCGTTTTAACTGGGCACATCTATTAATATCATCTCTAAGGGTTAACATATCAGTAACACAACTACCAGAGGAGGGATTTGCATCAGAGTTTTACTTGGCTTCCTACCTCCTAGATACAGTATGCTCACGATGTAACTTTGATGATTGGCCACACAACTAGGATGAAGTGCACGGTGGACCTATCCATAAAGACCTACATGTATTCTCGAATACTAAATAAAATCAAGACATTGATGTCATCTCAGAGAAGTTTATCACCACACTCTACCGATGCCTCTTCAATGAAGATCGTCCCTGCATGTCCAGAAGGGCCATGGAGACAGTTATCAAGGTAGCTCACTGGTTCCCCATCGAAGAAGGCACCTTCATCAAATATTTTGGGTCATTCAAGGCGCCTCATGCATTTCCAAAGTTCTTCACTGATAAACTACGATTATAAGAGGTATGCTACCAAATGATGGGTGGTTTCTCTAAGACGTTGATCAAGGGCAAGAAGAAACCATGGCCTACCCTCCCGCTCACTATTGGTGCATACACAGTCAAAGACTTTAAGAAAGTGGAAGCAGAATTTTAACACATAAAGGGCTTCCATTTCGTAAACTTAGACCACTGGTCCCATGACCCTGAGGGGATCATCCCCGCACACTACAAGCAGGCCAAGTTCAACTAGACTTATCAGCACACAGAGTGTGTTGTGGAAGAGGAAGTAAAAAACTAGTACAATGCACTAAGGGAAGTAGCCCCTGAAGGGGAAGCCAACTTGGACGGAGACCAAGGAAGTTAGCACCAGGATGATCAAACTCTACAGGAAAGAGCAGACACTATGAAGCAAAAAAACCCCTCAAGAGGAGCATCGACTTCACAGTCCAAAGGCCAAAGAACACCACAGGCAGTGATCCTCCTAAGAATCAACAGGAAGGAGGAGGTAAAGAGGCCGAGGCACAGCTAAATGCTGAGAAGAAGCAAAGAGAAGAAGAAGTCAAGAAAGCCCAAGACACTCTAGAACAACAACAACAAGAAGAAAAGCAAATGAAACAAGCCGAAGAATAGCAGCAGATAGAAACCCTAGTCCTCTCCATCACAAATTTTCTCCCTTGAAAGAGTTTGGATTGACACGTCACAGAGGCAGGCAGGTTGTAGGTTGCAAAAGATGCCCAGTCGTAGGTCGCAACCCCACTCAGGTCACAAGTCGCAATTACTCCCAGGTCATAGACCATCCCAACAATCACGAAGATGAAAGGATAGGGTAGCCCAAAATTTACTTTTGATTCTATATATACTCCCTCAACAGTGAATGTAAGGGCCTTTTTCGGACTCCAAAAGGAGACAAAGATATTTATGTACAACATTGAATGTATGATTCTGGAAATGAATACAAATGAATGTTTTGGACTCCACTATTGGATCTGATGGAAACTTCCTTGTATTGACATTATGAATATTGTTCTCTTACATGTTTGATACAATTCGTAATTGATTAGTCCATGTTTCTATTCGTATATTGTTTATATGTTTGACCTCTTTTGATATATAAATGATGTGTGAATTTTCAGCATAGGAATATGTTAATGACTTAGTTGTTGATATTTCCTTAATCTTTTGGAAACGTGCTCAATAAATTGAAGGGTGTTTGATCATAGTGAATTATTTCTCTTATGTTTATATGAGCCTCTGTATGAGCATGGCCGTAATGACGTTTTTCTAACGATGCTTCTTTTGTTTTCATGCTTTAAATATCGCTTTGATATTCATGATGTTTTATTTTCAGGGTAACTCGTTGACGATTTGTTTTATTTCGTTCAATTAGCCATACATTCTCATGATTTTGAAGCACATCTTTATCTGAGGAAGGGAATATATATCATCAGCATAATGGCAACCGGGCCTATATACTGGATGGGATCCCTATCATAAATAGTGTAGAGTCTAGTTGGGATTTTATACTGAGGAGATCCCCTTATTGTTGGCAAGGCATTTTTCCCCGTCAACATTCGGTCAGCTTCTTGCAGGTATTTTTGTAGGCCCATAAAACAAAAGGAATGTGTGGGTCACAGTTTTTTATGTTAACATTGCATACTTTAGTGAGCACGTTCTCCAATATTTTGTTGAAATCTTATACTGTGCCATTCTCCCGCAGATGGTATGGCGTACTGTGGTGTTGGCTGACTTGGAATTTTGCAGTCAAGGCTTCAATAGTGCTATTGAGGAAATGTGTTCCCTGGTCGCTCATCAAAATTTTCAGACAACCAAACCGAGACACAATATACTTAAAAATGAATTTGGTCACTGTGTCCATAGTGAAATTATTTACTGGTTTTTCCTCAGCCACTCGAGTGAGGTAATGAGGTGCACTAATAATGTACTGTGCACCTTTCTTCTTTCCTGACAGATCGATTGGACCTAGAAATTCAATCGCTCATTTATCGAAAGCTTGCAACATTCCTTGGGGTTGCAACACCATTTCATATTTTCATGACTGTCTACCAGTCCTCTAAAAAACATCGCATGTGCTACAATATGCCTTTCAATATTTATGTAACGTAGGCCACCATAAACCGTCATGCAGAATCTTTTGTGCAGTAGCTTTTCCTGCGTAGTGACCTCCAGTGACTTTGTTATGTGCTTCAACTAAGTATGTTGTGTCGTTCATGCTCAAGAACATACCTTCGCAAAATTTCATCATCCCCCATTTTATACAGGTTTCCTACAATCAGAGTAAAGTCTCCCGCCCTTATGACCATCTCCCTATTCTGCTCCATAGTGTATTCCTGAGGTGTGATTCCCATTGACAGAAACTCAATGATATCCAGGAAATGCTCATATGCAACCTTGATAGCGAACAATTGCACATCAGGTAATCCTTCCTCAATATTCGTTCGTTCCTCCCCTCTCTCAATCCTGGACAAATGGTTTGGTTCGACATTCAAATGGCTTGGTTTGAAGATTACCTCAAAATCATATCCTTGAAACAACAATAACCATCTTCAAATCTTCCACCCCAACATAGGATTATTGAACAAATACTTTAAATCAAAATGATTTGTGAACACTTTGAAGTGTGCCCCCAATAGATAGTGCCTATAATTTTGTAGTGCATATACCATTGCCAACCCTTCGAGCTCTATGGTGGCATAATTCCTTTATGCTTTAGACAAATTTCTGCAAGAAAAATCTACCAAGTGATCAATACTTCCTTCTCTAGGTTGTGCTAGTGCGACTCCTAGGGCTATGAAAGACACATCGACATGTACATGGAATATCTTCTTCCAATTGGGGAAGATAAGAATAAGCACAATCACCATTTTTTCCTTTAGGATATAGGGACTCTACTGATAATCATTAGCCCAACAGAACTGCACAACCTTCTTCAAAAAATTATCCATGGGCACAGTAATATGTGCGTACACCTTAATGAACATCCTGTAGTAGAATGTATGTCCAAGCGTCGTCGTAGTTGATTGACACTTGTTGGGGGTTCTAAATTGATAATCATGGCTATCTTTGTAAGGTCTACCATAAATGCATGTTTGCACACAATGTGTCCCAACAAAATACCATATAGCGCGAAAAAAATGAAATCCTTTAGGTTTAAGGATATTTGATACTTTTGGAACGTATCCAACATCAAGTGAAAACTAGAAGCATGCTTATTTAATAGGCCAAATAATGTCCAATCATCGAAATATACTTCCAATAATTTTTGGATATATTCTTTGAAAGTTGTGACAACAACCCTAGAAAATATAGTTGGCGCGTTCTTCAACCCAAATGGCATGATGGTATAGTGAAAGGACCCCCACTCATTAGCAAAGGTGGTCTTGCTCCTATCTTCCTGCGTAATGCTGATCTGATGATACCCAGAGAATCCATCCGTAAATGAATAAGCTTCCTACCCACCAACATTCTCTAAAACTTCATCGGTAAAATTGAGTGGGAAACGGATCATGAACACATGCATCGTTCAACTTGCGAAGATCGACACATATCCTTATCTTTCCTTTCATTTTCTTCTCTTGGACAACCATAGGGCTAACCCACTCAGAATCTTCAACTAGTTCAATGATGCCAGCGTCAAGCATTTTGTCAAGTTCTTCTCTTACTTTTTACTTGTACTTTGGGTTCAATTGATATGGGATCTTCTTAATTGGTATGGCATCAAGCTTTAGCATGATGTGAATTACTCCTATATCACCCACATTTCCTTTTAATTCCAATAATTTTCTAGGGAACAAGTCCTGGTATTCATGCATCAACTGAATGACCTTGTTGATTGTGTCATCGTCCCAATAGTCCCCTATCTTAACAAACTCGGGCTCCGCCTCTGAGCCTTTTTTGAATTGTCGTGTCATGACTGGTTATGCCACATCTGACATTTCTATCTGAAGCCCTGCAACCACGTGACGTTCGTCAGACTCAGGGATATGAATTTCATGTGGATCCTCCCCATCTTTCTCTAGAGTCAAATTGTAACATCCCGGGCATGTGCCAACTGCGCAGCCTAGTCAGGTTGTACGAGAGTCCTTGGCTACTTAGTAATGAAAAATACTACTCCTTTCACTCCTTTAAGAGCCTCATTAATGCACTACCAACCATCAGCGAAGCTATAGGTTAATAGGAACCTATCTATCAGCTCATCCCAATCCACGATTCCATGGTGTAGCTTTGTTTCAAGATACCATTGCTGAGGTATGGTATCCAAAGAATGAAAGAACATGTGCACCCATTATGTCTAGGATTATTCTCCCCAAGTTGCGGTCCAATGAGCTAAATTCTCATGCAAATCCATCTGGACATCATACTTCTCTGAAATTTTTGTTTCAACCTAACCAAACCTTAACCTTATCAATTTGCAGAAATCTGGCCAACCTCCTAGACTTTCTCTATGCGCACCACACCATCGAACTGGAATGGACCTTAATGGGAAGTCCAGAGCCTCATACCTTTGTTCCTAAGACACTTTATGCTCAAATTCCTCTAAGAACAAGACAACATTCCCCGTTCCATCATAAAAGGCAAGTCTTGCACTTCTGACTTGACAGAACACAGAGATTTTGTAACCCTTTTACAACACTTCGTGGTTACTTCATGCAATATATTCTTCCAGTGCTACAACTCTTCATCGAAATCAGACACACATGAACTATCGCACTCCCAACATATTATTCCATCTGCGGTGGGATTAATCCAATCTTCATTCTGCGCAGTAAGCTGGTAAATATGATCAAGCACAACATGAGCATATCCACGCTAGATGGGTTCTATATAGCATGCACCTTTGGAGGTATCCAATGGCACAATAGCTCGGGTGTCATCCTTTTCAAATACCATCTGCCTATTCTTCAAGTTTATTATAGCATCCATGTCATAAGCCCAGTCAAATCCTAACAACACGGGATATGGATTACTATCATCAACGATGTCGATGACCTCAAATTCAACCAACATGCTTTCACCACCAATATCTATGCTAACTCCCTGCAAGCACCACATAAGGATGATCTTCTGCTTATTTTCCATCCTCAGCTGAATAAGTGACCATTGCAACTTCAGCTTTCCCATCTGCTCCCATGTCTGTTTTGGCAGAACATTAGGATCTGATCCCAGATCTAGAATGACTTGCTCGATCTCATAGTCTTCGATCTGCACAATTAATTGCATCTCTCAGCTATTTCTCCTCTTATTTTTGTACACTTTGATTACTACATGTTGCTCCATACACAACTCTTCTTTACTAGCACAGTTATCAATCATCTCCTGCAGTCCCTCTACAACTCTTTGGTCCCTTAAATACTTCATGCATGTATGTAAGAAAGATGCTATGATTGACAGATCGACTCCCTTTACTTTAGTATTCTCTTCATGCTTCTTTTCTACCGAGAACAACTGCCTCTACGCAGTTGATGTAACAACCTTAGGGGTCATAAAATATTTATTTGGTTCCATGAATGTCTCCTTTTCACGTTGTACATCAAACCCAACAATCTTATCTTCAGCCTTCCTTACCCATGTCTCCAGCACAGACCTCTACCTATCTACACAGTTTCCTCCAGTATTCATACCACTACGCATGACTATGTTAATGCTTGGATCTCCTTGGCCTAGTTCATCCTTCAACATCTGTATGTTCTATGGTGGCTGTCGGTTGTGATTCTCCTACATTTTAGCTAAAAAAGGGGGACAATCTTCTATTTAATGACGAAATTCCTGAAAATACTTATAAGACATAGTAGTAGCATTCTGGAAATCTCGCGCAAAGTGTCCAGGTTGTCCATAGTTGTAACAAATGATATATCCTTGCCCTGGACTACTGCTTCCTCTTCGGCCTTGAAAACCTCCTTGTGTTATTGTTGAACCCATAGCTTCGCATCCTTCTACTTTCATTAGATATGTGCCGAGGTTTCTCTTCAGCATTAGATCGTATCTCCTACAGTGTTGTTCATCATGCCCAACAAAACTACAAAATTTGCAGAACAATTTCTTCGATGGTCTATCCAACTTTTGTAATAAGTGAAAAAAATCGGTGGAATGCTGGCCTGAAAATTCATAAATACAACACCATACATTAGTTCCTGCACTTGTCCCCCTGCTCGATCCAGGTTTTAATGAATTCGGCATCCCAACGCCCACATAGTCTCTAAAAATAGGACAATGGTCCTTGTAGTGACCCTCATCCTTGCACTTAATACACCATATTTCTGGGCGAACGTCCTTTCCCTTATTTATATCCTCGATCTCCATGTGAAAACTTTCCAGTTGCACCCCTATGCTTACATCAGCTACTAGAAAAGCCTCCAAATTCATTGCGATCTCCATTGCTTCAGCCTAATTTGTGAGATTATATTGTGACAATGACAATCTAAGATGCGACAATAACGCATCAATAAACCACTCTTTATATTGCTTGTCGGGAATCTTAAAGCGAATATGACTAAACAATGTCATAAATATCTGATCTACCTCCCATATAATCTCAGTAGTTAGTTTCTTAATATATTTGATCTCAATGATACACTGAGATTGCTACTTTGGTTTCTTGAATTCAATGTTCAACGTGGTATTTGTTTCAGCCTATGAAGCATTTGCATTTGTTGTAAAAAATTTCATGTACCAGGACAATTATCGATCTTGTAGCATGGTAACCATTTGCGCTTTATTCATATCTTCATCTATAACATTCTACTAACTCCATATCGCTTCTACTACAAAGTAGAACTGTTCTGGGTCATCTTTTCCCTTGAACATAGGCATCTTTGGTGGTTGGGACATGGAGGGAGGTGGAGGTGGAGGAACATAATGGGATGGAGTAATGATGGGGGTGTAAGGTTGGTGAATTTCCTTAGCACTTTCCTGAATTTTGGATCTGAGTGACAAACTTAGCAAAGTAGTGGGGTTTCTTTCTCCTTTCTTAGATTCAAACAATGGTCTATATTCAGTTTCAATGTACGTACTCTAACCTATTCTGAATCACTTACCGCTTCACATATTATAATTTTAATCCAGAACTTCAGTGAATTAAAGTACTTACCTCACAATCCTTTGAAAAATTTTCTCTCTTCTTCATTATAAGACACAACGGTCTCGATCGCGAACTCAATAATGAATCCCCCAAGGATGTTATCAATCCAGTAATCAGCAGCTCTCGCAATCTTATTATCAGTCTTTTTTAGTTTCTCAATCAGATATTGGGTCCACACAGTAGGTCTATTATTAAAATATATTGTTTGCGTAGCTAGCCTTGTGATCCACTCGTGCAACTCACTAGAAAACGATGAAAAGAATAGCTCATACTTATCTATATAGATATACTTTTGTAACCAATGTTTATTAGAGATATGTGAACTTTTGTTTTCTTGTGCATCAAAATCATGTTTTTTTAGATCTATCCAATCTTCTATCTCTTTCTTAGTCGGATGCCACATCCAGCTATCCCTTAGTCAAATCCAGGTCCCAAAAACGAAACCATTTTTTCAGTTGATGGGGCATAGACCCACGTTCAAAGTGACTACACAGTCCAACAAGACCCACTGTTACCGGCCCTTTCGGCAACGATATACTTGCACAGATTGAAGTCTCACTCGAGGCAATATAGGGGGATGCGAGAACAAGGTTTTTGCATCCAGAGGGATCGAGGACATTGGCTTTAGGGTTTTTCCTTCTTATCAAAAATCCGCAGGTCATATCTATCATTATTACCAGCGTTGTTCAACACAGCTAGTGAAATTGCTCATAGACTAGACGATATTACTTAATCATGTATTAAACGCAATCAAATAACCATAAAACAGACTAAGCTATTCAATTACAGAACAAAACCCTTATTCAGCATAGACATTCATAATAGTAAAAATAAATAAACACATAATTATAACTCATATTTCCTCAAAATTTCATTCATTAACATCCTAATCTATCTCATACATCCACTTTCCAGCCTACGCACATAGTTTCAAGGGCCCGTGCACACAGTTGCACTCTTTCCTAAGGTCTTCACACACACAGTTGCAAAAGCCTTTTCTTCTAACCCAAAACACAAACTCTAACTCAGCCTCACATCCAAATTCATCGCAAAAGATATTTCATGCATAACCTGCCTATGACTTCTATCTAGACTCCTTATATATATTTGGATTTTAAAATACCATGGTCCCAAACCATGGGCACAGTCTAAATTTCACAAAAATTTCCATCTCGTTACATAATTAAGAGGATTTGACCCACCCCAAATCCCCTAAGACCAAAATTATACTTCGTGTTGCATGCTCTACTCCTTGATCTATGGAGTCTTTACTTCGTAGGGAATCCCAACTCCAATAGGACTATTAACACTAGAAAATCGTACATCAGAAGGTGACATTAATTAATGTCAAGCCAAAGGATTTACAGGGCAAGAAAAAATTATGGAGTCTAGAAAGTATTTAAAATCTCAAAGGTTTAAAGGAAATCAAATTTGAACTAGTCAGTAAATGTTGTTTCCGCGCATATCCTCCAAAGATCTATATAATGTAGAATGTAAATAGGACTAGAGCCAAGTTTTGATAGGAGAAAATAACAGAGACACAGCCAAAGAGGTGGTAACAGGTTGTTGTATTTTGTTATCACTTGAATCTGGGATGGACGATGTATTAATGTATGTACTTGCCTCGATGAATTAATAAAAGGGATCTCCGCCTCATGTTTCACAAATTGCATTTCTGTATTTGAGCCGATGAATTGATTAAGGTACTGAGTAGCATTCTTATTTAAAAGGGAAATGCACTGGTTAGCTAGGGCCCAACCAACCCAACACATTTACCCCATTTCCTGTTTTCCTGTAATTTGTGTTTACATTGTCAAGTGTGATTTAATTTTAAGCAATGCATTCCTATTTGAGTGAAAGTGGATCCGTTGTGTGAAGTAGATAAATTTCATTTTCCTGCAATTTCCTTTCCTGCACTTGATTTCAGATTGGTTTTCCTCCGCCTGGTCTAAGCAGGAGAAATAACCCTGCACCAGTGCACATTGGTGTGATATATCCTTTTCTGCAATTTTGTTTGATTGGTTTTCCTCCACTTGGCCCAAGCAGGAGAAATAACCCTACACCAGTGCACGTTGGTGTGATATCTCCTTTTCTGCAATTCTGTTTGATTGGTTTTCCCTGCCTGGTCTAAGCAGGAGAAATGAACCTGCACCAGTGCACATTGGTGTGATGCAGCAAGCCTTCTTAGTCTACTTCCCTCAATATTATTTCTATCATTAAATGCTTATGACAGGATAAATGTATATTAATTGTTTATTTATTCCTACACTCTGTTAAGATTAGAAACATTCACTTTTTATGTGTGCAATTTGATTTAACAGTATAATAGCACTTGCAATAACTAAGCACTCATTTTAAGAATTAAATGCTAAGTGCAGGAAGCTCTGATCCGATGCAAGAACTAGTTTCTTGTCATGAGATCCGAGTGCTTTGAACATGGAAAATTTCAAGCCCTTGCATGAAGTAAAAAGCCTTTAGTAAAGACACCATTTATACCTTCTGCATAAATCTTTGTTCCTGCACTAGTGCAAGCAGACTGCGATAGTGCAGGACAGATTAGTGCAAGAAGGAAATCTCTAAAGGAGCAGGTTTAAGGGCCCGTCTGATGAGACTGCTAAGTGTCTTTGCTAAAGAAAAACACACACTCAGTAGTTAAACAATAATTAGCTAGAGTGATTGTCTTTTATCTTTAATTCCCTCTTGCAAATGCATTCTTCCTTGTTCTAGTCTTAGATTATTTTGATGGTTCAAGTTGCGTTTTTCTCTTTTTAATTTGATTTTGCAATCTTTTTTTTTTCTAAATTGGACTAATTCTATTAAGCAAAAATATGGTACATAAGATAGTACAGTCAAGAGAAACATAAAATTGGCCAACCGGAAATGATAAATTATCAACTTCGGTCCCCGGTGAGAGAAAAAAGAGAAGCAAGGAGCTACAACAAGCAACTAGAGAGCTGGAAAGAACTGTCTACTACCCAGTATTGGTAGAGTCTTCCACACGAAGTTTCTTCCCTTTCTTTTTGTTAATTTTAACCCATCCATCCTGGTGAGTATGTGCTTGGAAAATTTGAAGACTGGAGTTCTCCAAATGAGGGACCTCCTTATCTGAATCAGAGGAGGCCGACTCATGAATACATTTCTAAGTGACAGTAGTGTCAGGGGGATGCTCAGGAGCATCGATGGACAAGTTCTTCATCTGAGGAGCAATATTTGATTCTTCGTCACTCCCATCATCATCTGAGCTTGAGGATTCAGAGTCTACAGCAGGCGGCGGGGTACAAGGAGTCCATCTTTTGGAGTTGGACTTTGTACTATTTCCCTTTTTCTTTTTTGCAGGGAGTGTGGGGCAAGAGTTCTACAGATGCCCTATTTGGTGACAATGGCAGCAACGGAATGCAGTATTCTCGTAATCTAAGATCTGAGTCCATACTAAGTCGCCAATCTTGATGATGATTTGGTCGGGCAAGCCTTTGCTTATGTCAACCTCCACACATATTATGGCATATGTGTATAGACCCTGAAGTTCCCTATCTTAATCTGTTGTAACAAAGTAGCCCAAGGCATCGCCCATGCATCTGTAGACTGCCAGAAGCCAAATATGGATTGGTAAGTTGGGAAGCCTGACCCATACAGGTGTCTTGGTGATGACAGCTATAGCTGGGTCTAAATCTGGGAACCATGGGGTTAAGAAGAGCCCAGGAGTTCCCAAAAACCAGGGACCTTCCTCTAAGGCCTGTTCATAATGCTTAGAGTGATCGAACAATACTATGAATAATCCTTTTGAACAGAAGTTGACCTTGCATTTACTAGTCCAGTTATCATGGATCCATTCGTAGAGTTCCTTTTTTCGCAGCCAAAGTCCATTAAATCTAAAAATGATGGCTTTTTCTGCAAATTTTTGAAGATCTTCTGCGAGAGCTGCATGGGAGATCTCAATAGAGGGAACATCATCCAACTTTTCCACCAGAAAAGGCTGGGGTTTGGGGGCTTCAGGGGGTTTGGGGTTTTGAGAATGTACAACATTTTTGTAAGAGAAAGTAGGGCCATAAGAAGACTGTCCAGCGGCACCTCCTCTCAGATGAAGGGTGCACACAATAGAATCATTTCTATTAATGCTATAAAATGAGAGGGGAAGAAGGTCCTCAAGTTGTTTACCTTGGAAAAGAAGTCTCTGGTGGACCGAGGGTATCCCAGTTCATCTCTCCAGATTTAGCTTGAGATTTTGTACCAAATCTGAAGAAGAAACCCATTGCAAAATTGTTTTGCCAGAGAGCTGCTGGATTTGGATCTGAAATGAGGTAGGGTACCTATTAAGAACTGGATCTACACGGCAACTGAGGGCTTTTCTGCTTGTGCAAATAGCTTTGTACCTCTGCGGAAAAATTCCGAGAGGAAGGGGAACGCCTTCGGACCAGCTCCGAAGCCCATTAATATAGCCGCAGGGGGGAGAGGCTAGAGCCACAGCCAGGGCTACATTTGAATTTGCAGCGGGGCACATTTTTGCTGTAGCTCCCGAATCCACCACGCTAAAGGTAGCCGTGAAGAGGCTTGGAGTAGGGAACCAGAACCGGACTCCACAGGACTCTGCATCAAAGCTTTTCCCTGGAGTGTTGAGAACCCCAGAAACGTCGCCATCTGCAGCAACCTCGTGGTAGTAGGTGAAAACGATAGGGACAGGAGGTCCAGGAGCAGGAACTACACTTTCATTGATGGCGGTGGCAGAGCCGAACATAACCTTAGCGGCGGCCATTCTTTTTCCACTCGTTAATTCTACAATCTTTCCTTTAAAGAAAGTAGGGATTTATATTAGGAATATTCATACCATCTCTGGCATTGCCTATGCTTTGTCTCTAAGTTACGGATACCCCGAGTTGACAACTTAAGATTTGAGGAGTTTCTTAAGGGTAATTCCTGCACCCAACAGTCTTTTTGTATCACATGAGGTTTCTGGTACACATGGTTGGGTTCAATAGGATGAATCTCCCTTATTTCCTATATCAAAGCTTATTAAAATGGTGGCCTATGCAAGAAAAAGGAAGATTTTATAGATCCCTATGATGTCTAAAACCATGGCCTCATTCAAATATTATACCTACATGCATTAAATAAGCAAACACAACAGTCGAGGAAGAGTGTAATGTGACAACCACTTCCTAGAAAGCATAAGAAGGAAAGCGCTCTAGCTACAGAGGTCAAGAGCAGTCACGGAGCTGCTACAAAAGCCACCGACATCCCTAACAAGAGGAAAATACCTAGGCTAAATACCATGAGGAGTAGAGGGCAACGAACAGAAGTACAAGACAACAACAAAGATGAAACAATTGGAGAATATGCAAAGAAAGGTGAAGATCTTGGATAATTTCACCATGCAACAGAATACTCTAGAAGGCCACGAACAAGGCCTACAAAAAAACTGAGGCTGGTGTTGAAAGCTAAAGCAAATCCCAAGCTGAAAGAACCAATTTTAATTATTGATGAGCAAGAAGAAGGGTCTTCTAGACCTGAGCATGGGTTTCTAGTAAACTGAAAGACACCTCAAACAGTTCAGAAAAATGGTAAAATAATGTGTAGGGCACTAGCCAACAAGGACCCCCTCAAAATCCTTGCAGAGGTAGCTCGTCTTGATGAAAACTGAAACATGGGAAGCTTGGAGTTTTGTAACCTTCATGGTTTTAGACAATTAAACTTTGTTCACTGGAGTTTTGTAAACATAATATTGATTTCTATTTAATTATAATGTTATGGGTTCTTATTAATGTTATGGATCGTGTAAGTGTATATTATTATTCTTGTTATGAATCTATTATGTTAAAAATGGAGAGAATTATCTTAACTTTTACTTGACAATGCTTCAACACTTAGGGTCTAGACAATAACTATTATAATTTTTTTTTCATACAGCCTCCAATTTGATGCAACAACAATGTACAATCGTGGATAATGATGATTGGCAACGTACAACCCCATACAAATATAATTGATAGTGTATGGCCCTCATTACTCCATTTCACTATGTACAGCCGTGGGGATGAAAAATATCTTGTATAATTTGAATAGTTACTAGGTTTAGAAGATCGAATTAAAAATATCAGCTAAGCTACAGGTCTCCATTCTTACAACAAGTGAAAGCATGGGTACTATAAATTTATTGGTAAACTTCTATTGCTAAAGATAATTTTATTGAAAAAATCCCATAGATACAATAAATAAACAATGATTCTCACACCATGAAAATAACATGGACAATATTAAATAGAGACAAGAATTTCCAATGAAATTAAAAAGCTCAGTTAAGCTAGAGATCTCCAATCTTACAACAAATCAAAGAGTGACTACTCTAAAGTTGTTGCTAATATTCAATTGCTAAAGAGAATTATTGAAGTTTTTTTAATATTAAATAGATAAAATAATTTTGAATGCCTCATATACTTTGGATTGTCATAACATGAAATAACTTGGAAAAAATTAAATAGAGACCAGAATTTCTAATGACTCATATAATGAATTTAATAGAGTTAACTTCAATAAAACTAACAAAAAATATTAAAATACATTTATAAATGAAAACACATCAAACAACTCTAAAATTATACCATCACATAACTCTAATTATAAATGAAACAACATCATATAACTCCCACATAATTTATTATACAATTGCATCACATAACTCTAATTCTAATTATAAATGAAACCGCATCACCTAACTCTAAAATTACACATAACTCTAACTTTATTATAGATGAAACCATATCACATCACACTAATTTTGGCAGCTCGAGCCTAGGTACTGGCCATTGGTTCCTGGCTCACTTAGTTTGCTTCCTAACTTTTAGCTATAAGCGATTTTTAAATTTGATTTTTTTAATCAAAATTTGTTCTTATTTTTCGTTGGTAAGTTTATTTATTTTCAAATTTGGAGATGATCTACTTTGGTAGTGGATGAAAACCAACTTCAATTTTGGTCTATGCTTGTTCAATGAAATTCAATTTGTGATGCCATAACATAATGACACAACAAAAAGAAGTGAGAAATGCCCTATTTTATTAAGATCATTTTCTATTAAGATCAATTGCTTCTAACCATGGAAACCATTCTTTGTATCAAACTCTATAATCCTCAAATTTTTCAATTCATCAATTATAATTCCTCCATTCCTTTTCCCAAAAAGACAGATGGATAGCTCTATTTAAGCAAAGCATGAGTGAATCACTCTTTCACTTTATATTACCATGTATAAGGATTTAACCACATTCTTACATGTCCTTACATGATTACTATAGGAGACTTGCTTATTGGTAAGTTGTTTCAGTTGGTAGGAGTCATTATTCAAACAAATTGCAATGAATGAAACATTAGGCCATGCTTGAGGATCTTCTCTACTCTCTTTTTCTTCCATCAAATAAATACTTGTTTTTTTGTTGACGTTGTCCTCTTGTGTTGCTACAACCTATTGGAAAAACAATTCTCATTGGGATGGAGTTGTAAGCAACTCTTCATCCTCTTTTCTCTTCACTCTCTTCTTAGGGTGAAGCTTAGGATGAAGTCCCCAGCACTTTACTTCCCATTGGCAAGGTCTCAATTTTCTTCTCCATCTCTTCCATCCTCTAGTCAAACATTTGGACCTCCTACTTGAAGTGCTTGTTATCTTCTTGAAATTGGACAATGATGGCTTGCCAGGCTACCAACCTCTCTTTTTTTTCTTATCCATGTTGATCCTATGTTCTCTTCAAAGTTATAGTAGTTGTGTCATTTCCAAGGGTTCCATTTCTCTAATGCCTTATGATCCATAAACACAAGAATTATGTTCCACATGCTTCACCAACACAAGACCTTTAATAAGTGTTCTGTGTTTTCAACGCAACTTGCAATAAACAATCAACCTATCAATATATCTTTGTACAAGTGTATATAAGATCCGATTGATTTTCTTATTTCCTTGTGGTTCTCTCAATCACCAAAATTACTCACAAATATAAGGTGTATGGTTTTTGAATATAATTCATGTTGGACATTGGATAATACAATGGTCCCAATGTGTTTCTCGAGGATAAAAATCCTATAGGCACTGGAAAATGATTTTCCAGCACCTATAGGAAGTGCTTGAAAATAATTTTCCAGTGCCTACGAGATTTGTATCCTAAGTTAGAAACTTGTTCAATGATAGGAAATTAATGTCTAATGAAAAACTCAAGGAAAGGCCAGAGAGGAGACTTTCAAATGCAAGGAAACAAGAGAATATTTATGACCAAAACCACAGAAGATAGGAGACACTTGGTCTGCCAGAAGAAAATTAGAGGAAGCTATGGAAAGTGGCTTAAGAAATTTTCACTTTTGAAAATCTTATAAGAGAGAACTATTGCAGGCTAAAATGCTCTAGTTCCATCCTCATAAATGCAGCTAGGAAGGCTTCCAAGTGAAGTCCTGGCTAACAAGGGCTTGACAATTGTCAAATTGATTGTAAACAAAATGCAAGTTATTTATGTTAATATTCAATCGAGGACCCTCATAGGGAAATTCAATTGAGGACTTATTCCAACTTGTGTTATATAAAACTAGCTTTCTGGAAGTATGTGGTTGGGGATTCTCTAAGAAGTTAAAAGTAAGGACTCTTTACTAATATGTTTGAGGAAAAAAGTGACTTAAAAATGTGCTAAAAATAGGGTCTTCATTTCCCATAAATAGTAGTTTTTTTTAAGAGATGGACACTTATGTTATGCTTAGGCCATTGAAGGCACATCTATGGGTTAACTGCCTTATCTTCTAGCAAGAATGAAGAGAATAACAAAAATCCAATTTGCTTTTAAATAGTATTAAAAAATGATAATGGAATGAGTGTTCCAACATTTTTCAAGGATTTGGGCCTGGATTTCAATAAACATCATAAGGGAACCAAGGTCACTAAAATGGGAATATCCATAATCTAATTTTCAATGACTTACTTAACGTAGTTGAATCCCAAAAAATGATATCTAATTGAAAAATTTTATTCAAAATTGAAATATTGATGCACTATCATTATAACATCTTCAGTGCAATAATGCAACATAATGATACAATATATAATTATTTCCATCGCCATTTTAAATGGAAAAAACCAAACATTATCATAATAGAAAAATGATTAAAAAAAAACAAGAGGGAATAAGGTTCAAATCACTAATCATTTTTTTTCATCCTCTACAATTATGTTCCATATTAAATGTGCCATATTAAACTATAAACATATCGACCAAACTGTGAACACAATTGTTTCTTAGTTTAAATCTAAGAAATGCTCTAACTTCCCAACCATAAAAAAGAAAAATTATTGATGTTTATTGATTTTTTTTTACCAAGAGAATGTTTGTTGGACCTGAAATGCACTTCGAATATGATAGTATCCTGGTCTATGTTTTGTGTTGTGTCTTAGTTCGTGATAGGAAATATTAAAAGTGAAGAGCCCACGCGTGATTAGGATTTGGATCAGTTCCAAACATCCGAGGGAGATTTGGATCACATTGATTGCAGTCGGTGGAGTAGTGGGAGTGGTCGTGGGGTGGCAACGGAATCAATTTTTTCCTCAGAAAGCTTTAAAAAATGTGACAACGGAATCAATTTTTTCCCATATTCTATTTATTTTTTCCTCAGAAAGCTTTAAAAAATGTGACAATGGAATCAATTTTTTCCCATATTCTCTTTATTTTTTCTATCTACTCATATAATAATTGAATTGCAATTTGTATGATAATAATTAATTACACTTATGGATTGAGTAAGATGGGTTGACATGAGTTTGGTATTATGTATGATGCCTTAGAGCCGCATTATCATAAGAGCCCCAATGTATCTCATCCCAAGGGATACCCATAGTGTCCAACTACTAGTTCCATTTGATGGAGTAAGTTCTATTATGATATAGGAATATCATTTGATTTATTAGTTTGCAAGATTTGAGAGAGATGAATTATTAAGAGGACCATGCATGTGGCGATAGTATCTATATAAAAAAAAGTCTTATTAGGTGTCTCCCATTTCCATTTGGTTGTGTTAGGTGTCTCTCATTTTCATATTGTCTTTTCCTTTACTTTGAACAATTATAATCTTGACATATTTAAGATATGGAGAAAAAATATGGATTACCAATATGTATTTTCCTATCATAAAAATTGTAAAAATGAATTTTCAAATATATTTTTAAAGTAGAGAGAAGACTAGAGAATTATCATGACCATAATATCAAAATTATGAAACACAAATGATAATTAGGGAATACTAGAAAGGTATCATAATCATAATAACAAATTTACAGAATCATGCAAGACAATGTTTCTTCTACATACAAATGATTATATGAAAAAACTAAAGTGAAACAAGATAGGAAACCAATAAATCTCCCACATGTTTCAAAAACTATGGACCCTTATGATACGAAATTACCTTTTCATTATATTAATTGTTGGCCACCAAATATTTTATCAAGTATCTCAGGTTATGCAATACTTTCTACTCTAAATGTTATTTGAACATAATTTCGTCCAGTTGCAAATACACTTGAAAATAACTTTGTGGGGGCCAATTTATTCAGTTTTTTAATCACATTAGAATGTTATATATGACTAGACCATGAGGCGTAGATATGGGATGTATTGTTAATTCATTGTGTTATGTGAAGGTCACAGTTCAAAAATCTATGGGGAAAAATATGGCGATGTTAAGGGTCGGTGTAGCCCAAGTAGGGTGCAATCCCCGAGTGATTTTGATGACTTAGATGCCCATGGATCGCGGTTTCTCAAGATACAACTCAAGCCAGAAGTAAACTTTGGAGAAATTGAACAACTTGACAAAAAAAACATGCTATATATGACTAGCTTAATGTATCATTCAATAACGCTAAAGATGTTATCTATGACCAATTTAATGCGCCACTCAATGAGACTAAGATCACACTAATATACAATGTGACCATCTTAATGTGCCACCAATATACAACATGACCAAATTAATATGCCATTTAGTGAGATTATCACACTAATATACAATATAAAAAACTTAATGTGTCACTAATATGCAACATGACCAACTCAATCTGTCATTTATTGAGACCGAAGATTAGGCTAGTATACAACATGTTGATTAATTCATGTGTCGATATTTGAAAACACATTAAATATAATACTAACTAACTTTCTCAATGCAACTAGGTCATAATGTTAGAGTGTTATATGATAATAAGAATTAAAACATGAAAAGATATTAGAATTAATAATAAATATATTGACCTACAAACAAGTGCACCAATGTTAATATATGATATTTATAATAATTATTAATAATTGTTTATATATATATATATATATATATATTTCCGTGGAAAAATCAACAACTTTCTATTAATAAAATTAAAAGTTACATTGTGTAGATGCACAAAGTGCATTCAAGAAACTTCCCCAAGGGATGAGAGAAAGTGAAAAAAACACTCATAGTAGCAAAGCTACCAAAAGAATAAAAAATAAAATTACAATTTGCTAGAAAAACTCGTATTTTCTTTTTTTCCTTTTTTATTTTGGACTTTTTTCCAAACCCCAAGACATGGTGACACTATAATAACTGCCAACTCGATATTGTTAGGTAAATTGACTCAGGATTAGAGTCAAGTTTGACCGAGTTAAACAATGATGGTTTTGGGGCACTTGGTATTGTGCACGCATGGTTTTCAGTTCATGGTATTGCATGTAATGGAGCCTATAAAAGGCTCAGAGGACTTCATTGTAATGTAGGCTTGGATGTGAGCGGTGAAGGCTCACTTGGCTGGATTGCCCAGGGTTTTGGCCAAGGCTAATGAAATTTCATTAGGATGGGTTTTCCCAGGAGTTTGGGGTTTTTCCTGGTTAAACATCTGTGTTTATGTTTATGATTTGTTGCTGGTTATGTTTAATTATTCTTCTCGGTAATTATTTATGTTCTCCGGTAAATGTTTCTTCAGATATTTCTTGGAAGTTTTAGGATTTATTTATCTGAATCTAAGCTCTCAAAAAAATGAGATCACTTAGTTCCTCTTGGTCCTTGATTGATGCTCGTTTCCTCGTGTTGGATCTCAAAGGTTGAAATCACTATTGTTTTGCTGGGAAAATCTGCCTGGATATTCTAATCCTTTTGATTCTCTTCTCCCTCCTTTTGTGGCTCTTGTTGATTTTGTGTCTTTGAATTTCATTGGGTTTCATCCATTTATTCATCCTCCTCATCTGAATAAGGAAGCTCTGGGAATTTCCATCCTTTTTGCTTTGGAGGTATTTTCTTTGTCCTTTTCTTTACTTGTTTGCATGTGCTCTGCAGGTGCCCTTTTTGATGGAAGATCTGACATCTAAAAGTAGTATTTTCAAAATATAACCATTGTGTCCACTTGAAATCTTGATGCGTCAGATGGATATGATCAAGAAGTCCTTTGCTTAAATCCATCTCCACACAAATGCATGCCAAAGTGACGATGCCTTTTTCCATTCTTTCATGATCCATCTTTAGGAACCTTCCCAAATAGTTCCTTGTGCCTTCTAGGACCTGATGGTGCCAATATGGAAGTAGAAGGTTATGTAGCCTCACACAGACCAACATTTTTGTAACCACCATTGTGTTAGCATCAAAACCTGGAAACCATGGGGTTACAAAGTGAATCGCCCTTCCCCAAAACCATGGTACGTCATTTATGGCATAGTCAAAATATTTTTTTTTATCAAGCTGAACCACAAAAAAACATTTTGCACATAGATAAATGTCACATTCTCTGGTCCAATTGAGGTAGATCCACTCATTTAGTCTGATTTTGGCCAGTAACCATTAAATATACATATGATAACTCTTTCTTGTAAAATAATGAAAATACCACTTACTTATGGTATTTCTATTGACAGATCTTAGGCTTTCTCCATCTTCTCTATGATGTACGAACTTGGCATTGTTAGATTTGGGTTTTGTTTGTCATGTGTAGCAGCATTCACTTTCAAGGCATCCTTGAACGAGGTTAGACCCTTTCCACCCGAAGATGATCCAGGTGGAAATCTCACTCCTCGGGCGCGACCGTGAAGCCTTAAGTTCACGATAATTGTGTCATTTCTAAGAATACCATAGTCTTCCAAATGGGCCCAATCTTGCAACATTTTTTCTACAAAAATCAAACTTTGTAAACAAGCAGGAATGCATGTTAAATTTTGGACTCCCTGCTTTAGATATGTCACTAGATCTATTCCCCGGACCCTTAGCACATTTGATTTCCCATAAATGGTTTTAATAAAAGCCGGAACCAACTGCTCCAGATCTGCATCCTGAGATCTCTCTTCAACTTGTTTTTTGTTTGAATCTAAACTTTAAAGTTGTATATATGTGTTTTTTTGTATGAAGAGAGAACTCTCTACCATGCAATCTGATTTATGCATGTAACATTTAGGCAAGAAAACACAATATAAAGAGGAAGCACATTCAAAGTGGAAGTGTGACATCCTTCTATGTGCAAAGATGTGGCCCAATAATAGACTCGATCATCTCTGTGATCATTTGGGGCAATATTGAAATCGATCAAGGGCTTTCAATTCACCCCAAGAGTATCTCCTCCATAGGTAATCCTAGCGGCTTGAAACCTCCTCTGTGTTTTGCGCACTTGTATCCTCTCCCTTATGTCTGCACAGAAAAGAAATACACAACCCGATTGCAGTGCTTGGCCTAGAGTTCCAATCTCCTCAGATTCTTCCAAAATGATTTCAGAGGCCAAAACGACTCTTCTTGTAGTCCTAGGCTTGGGATGGTTGAGCTTCAACACCCAATGGCAATCTGCGTAAACCTAGTTTCTTATAACCACGCAACCGGCACAGACCCATTACTCATAATGTCCTTCTTATTTCTCCTTCGACGTCGGTCGCCTCTACTCCCTTAGACTAAACAGCCACTCTAAAACCATCACACCTCGTCCAAACATCTTATCATTGTGTAAATAGTGAACTTCATGCCTCTCGATGCCATGGAAACATGCAAACAAATTTTCCATGATGGAAGCACCATTATTTGCGAGGATGATTGTCCAAACCCTGGCACATGTGAGTGCAATTCTCTTCAATTTCTTTCTCACATACTAGGTGTTGTGAATAAGTACTATGAATATTATTAATATTAATAGGTAATTATAATAATAATAATAACAATGACAACAACAACATTGATTACCAATAAATATTAATTATTAAGTTCATTCTTAACAATTAATATAAATTATTGTACTATTATACTATTTTATTTTGAGATATGTTTTTATTAATTAATCATTAATATTGTCTATGGGGCTTAGAATAAAGAGTGGTGGGGTGCACTCTTAAGTCACTATGTGATGTGAAGGTTACCCAAAAGAAAATTTTGAGGCAAAAATAGAGTCATGTTAAGAATTGGTGTGGCCTAAACAAGATGTAATACCACATAATTTTTACGACTTAAATTATTCTAATTTTATTTTATTATGTTCCATAATATCATGTTTTTTTTTTTAAATTAGATTGTGTAGATTTTAAGATTTTTTTTTTTTTTTTTTTTTTTTTAAATTATTATCCTCCAAATTTTTTTTATTCTTTTTCCTTGATGTGGTCTTTTAGATTGTAGAGTTCTTCCTGAGAGTTGGTGAGATACTCTTAATCGTTTTGTCCTGAGATGAATGTCAATAAAAATAAATTTCAAATATTTTAAATGCTTCAAAATAAATTAACTTATATAAAATACTATAAAGTAGTAAATTTCAAGTGCACTGAACATTTCAATAGTTAGACGCAAAAACCAAAATAGGCCAGAAATCTTCAAAACAACTCTGCCAGAGTGTAAATTCACTGTCTATCTTAACCACATAACGCCATACATTCACTGTCTATCTTAACCACATAACGCCATACATGCCAGCTTGTTTACATACATACCAGCTTTTCATGGCCTCTGTAATGCTTCATTACAGCGGCATGGCTATATCAATACATCAATAAGTGTAATCATGTTTTCTTCATTTAAAAAAAAATAAAATAAGGAATTTAATATCACTAATATGCCCCATCGCTTAATAGCCATAATATCCCAAGAGTAAAAAAAAAATGGTGACAATGGAAGCAATTTTGTCCCATACTTTACTAATTTGTCAGATAATAATTACATTGCAATTTGTGAGCCGTTAGCTGTTTAGCCATCGCTGATGTCTCACCATCGAGAGACTGTGTGGAAACTAATTGGGATTAAAAAAAGCGTCTGGATGCATTTGTCTGAACATTTCTTTCTGTGAAACTTGCAACTAGAGGATCTAATAAATTAATACCAGTGTTTGTCGGCCTCAAACACTGGTCTAATAACATAAGCTAGAGGATCTAATAAATTAATACCAGTGTTTGTCGGCCTCAAACACAGGTCTAATAACATAAGCTAGAGGATCTAATAAATTAATACCAGTGTTTGTCGGCCTCAAACACTGGTCTAATAACATAAGCTAGAGGATGTAATAAATTAATACCAGTGTTTGTCGGCCTCAAATGCTAAGAGAATTAGTCATTTCAACTCTTTTCTCTCATGATTTATTTTCTCCCCCATCCTTCCTATCGGCCGCTTCATATCGAATCCCATGGTTGACATTAGATTCCAGTGGAGTCCATTTTCATTTCCACAATTTGCTGGAAAAAATGTGTATTTCTCGTCAGCTTTTATAGAGATGAAGAGCTCTGGTCTGTGGGCCGAGTGAAAGGCACGGTAAACCGTGTGTAAAACGTGAGATTGAAAGCGTGTGGAAACCGTGAGAGATGAATTCTAGTCGGCGTGTAAAGCGTGGCATGGCAGATCCCGTTTCCTCTGCCATAGGCCCATAAATGCACCGAGGCAGGAAATGTCTGCCGTAAAACCTGCGGCCGACATTTCCTGCCGCATTTATGGACCTAAGGCATTTATGGACCTAAGGCAGAGAAAATAAGCCTCGCCACAGATCACGGGCATGATCAAGGATTGAGGTTTGCTTTTTAATTGTCTTCAGATTTAAGATTAAAATATATATCTGATTGTGTTTTACTTGAAGCTGACTGGAAATATATTGGAAATTTGGATATAATTTAGTTTTAAAAGTATATGTAATTTTAAAAGTATATGTAATTTTTTCCATTTAAAATTTAAAAAGAAAAAAGAAAAAAAAGAAAAGAAAACAAAACTTTATAGGTGGGTCATTCAAAAACCTTATGTATATGGTATTATTATACTTGTCAGCAAAATCTTAAGTATTGAGTATTACATTAACAAGATATTATTATTTTTATCAAAACAATCTGAAATTTGTCTAAAACTTAACATTATGAATTTTATTATTAAATAACATTTAAATTCATTTATTGTTAATTCAAATGTTTCCTATGTTATTATGAAAATAATGAAAAGAGAGAATTTAAATGTAATCTCTCATTAATTTAATTAATAAAACTTAATCTACACTCTGCAATCCAACGCAAGAACTAACATGCTCGATAACAGATGAAAGTGAAAAACCAACTGTGAAGGTAATTAAAGTGATTTCATACTGCAATACATGTCAGCGTTTCTATTCATGGAGTTTACTATCTTTCAGTATTGACATTTAACAACGCCAAAGGCTGCGGGTCGGGTGCCAATGGTTATGAATTTTTCTACTATCTTTCAGTATTGACATTTAACAACGCCAAAGGCTGCGGGTCGGTAAGCCGTGTGTAAATGGTTATGATTTTTTCTAATGTCACATGTTTTATAGTATTTTGGTAAAATGATTACTCTTCCACAAAGGAATCTATTACACTTTAACTTATTCAGATAAGTTTTAAAATGAATACCATGCCCACTATTAAGCAAGATGGTTGGATATCCTCAAAATAGGAATAGAAAATGAAATTCTCATATATTATTCATCATATAAATACATATATTAAATCCTTGTTTGTATGGATGTTCCCAAAAATATTTACTTTTCTAAAAAAAAATCCATTATAATATTATTTTTGTGACTTTTCAAATTCCCAAAAAAAATTAATGTTTCCATGATCAAGAATATTTAGTATTATTAAGATATATATAATCCATCGAACAACCAATATATATTTACAATTAAAAACAAAATTATTATTAATTTTATTAAATTTTCAACATTTATTTGATAATTCCTTAAATTTTAATATTTTAAATAATTAAAATAATAGTTTATTTAAAACATTTTGTCATCATTAAATAAAATTAATTAAAATATAATTATTTCTTAAACATCATAAAAATTATTCAATGAATATGTAACACTCTCTTCTCACATTTACTCAAGCAAGAGATCAATCGGGGTAAACATGTGACAAGAGGCTACTATAATGAGATTCAACCTCCTAGGTGACCTTAAGGCAGTGGAACCGATAGAAAGACAACATACAGACATTGTACAACAACAATAACACCCCTAGGAGGTAGCCCAATCTTTCAGGCCTCTTACCCCTGGGTCAAACTAACCTCTTGACCTCTTTGAGCCATGGATGTAGGCACATGCTTGCAAGCCAACATCCAAGAGGCTATAGACACAAGAATAACACTACATGCTAGTGTTCAGGGTGTTGAAATTGGCAACAAGAAATATTGAAAATGGCACCCATGAGGCATTTGATTTAATTTTCCCTTAATTAAATTAGAAGTAAATTGTAATTCCACATCACATGAAAGCTTGTAAGTGTTAATTGAGTCAGGAAGACTTAGTTAGCTCAGTCAATTCGAGGTGAGGGTCAAACTAGAGGCATGTAGAGTTCACCCTAACTTTTAGGGGGTCCAATTGCAGTTTATTTTGGGTTGTAATTAGTTAACTCAATTATTTGAGTTAAAATCAGTTTAACTAGTTCTAACTAAGAGATGAGCTAGTGATAGGTCATGTGAATTAAATGATTTAATTCACATGCAGTGATCAATCAGTTAATTGATAATTCACTATAAATAGGTGTTGCATGTCAATTCTAAGGAAGGCCCAGTTAATATTGGGGTTAAAGGGAAGATAACTATTAGATGTATAATTAGAAAATTGTACAGTTCATGCATGAGGTCATTAGGATGCCTAGAAGGAAATGCACAATAAATTCTTGGGAATTTCGTAATTAATAGGGGCTCAATTAGCCTAGGAATGCATAAGCAAGGTTTGTTAGGCAGAGACAACCAAGTGGATAAATATTGGACCAAACTTGCTTATATCAATGCCAGGATTAGAGGAGGATTAAAGTGAGACAGTCAACAGAATGCAGAGGTTTCTCAGGAATAAAAATAACATCGTATTATTTCATGTTTTTGAATTTATGCAATATACATATAGCGGGGTTTTTAGCTGAGGGTACCCCAAGATACATCTTATTTTGTGAAATTAAATGATTCTTTCTCTTACCTCTTTATGTGATTGTGCAATCGAAATTGGTTTCCACAATTTGTAAATTGATTCAATATTTTATTTTAGTACATTACAAGATCAGTTGATTCAATTTAGATATTTCTACATAGTGCCCCAATTCTTCAATTCTGTGCCAGTGTCCTCAAGATTTGAGCCACCTTTTCAGGCCCAGAACGCAGTGCTCTGCCGAAAAATTCATGAAAAGTTCAGGGAGGATAAATAACAATAGGAATATGATATGGAAGAAATCACATCAATAAGAAATCATCTGGACCCCTCCTAGCCATGACAGGAATTTTTCAAACATGTCACAAACAATGAAACTACACTGTAAACAACATATTTCAGCATAGGGGTTTCATACTTATCTAAGAATCATTATGAAGCATTTCTCCCCTACATCATTAGATGAAATAACATCTATTTTACAATAGATACATTGTGCATTCATTTACAAGAAAAAACATGGGTAGATCCATATATCATCACTATCAACATACATGCTTATAACCAACATAGTAATAACAAAAATACCATGGATACAACAGAGATAGAATCCAAATATAAATCATTGCATTTATACATCAAACACCAAAGTAATGAGCTCTTCATTAATGAATGTAAAAACCAACCGGAGATGGGACTTGTTATCTTTATGGGGCCTAGACCCAAGTTCAAAGTAACTATGCAATCCAACAAAACTCACTATTACTGGCCCTTTCGGCAATGATCTGCTTCCGCAGACCGAATTCTCACTCAAAGGAATATAGGGGGATGCTAGAACTAGGTTTCTACATCCATATGGATATAGGACAACGGATTTAGGGCTTTTCCTTCTTATCAGAACTCTGCGGGTCAGATCTATCAAAATTACCAGCGTTGTTCAACACAACTGTTGAAATTTCTCATAGACTGTGTGATCTTACTTATTCATGTATTAAACACAGTAAATAACATAATACAGACTGCATTATTCAGTTGCATAATAAAACCCTTATTCAACATAGACATTCATAACAGTAAACAAAAAACAAACACATCATTATAACATAGATTTCATCAAAACTTCATGCATTAACATCCAAATCTATCTCATACATCCACTTTCCACCCTGCACACACAGCTACAAGGGCTTGCACACATAGTTGCAGTATTTCCTAAGGTATCTGCGCACACAGTTGTAGGAGCCTTTTCTTCTAACCCAAAACAGAGAATGTAACTCAGTCTAACATCCAAATACATCGCAAAAGATATTTCATTCATAACCTTCCTATGACCTCTATCTAGAATCCTTATATATATTTTTCTTTTACAATACCATGGTCGCAAACCATGGGCGGAGCCCAACATTCCCAAAACGTCCCATCCCGTTACATAATTAAGGGGCTTTGACCCACCCCAAAGCCTCGTGGACAAAAATTATACTTCGCGCTGCGTGCTCCACTCCTTGATTTTTAGAGTCTTTACTTCGCGAGGAATCCCAATTCCGATAGGCCGCCAACACAAAAATTTGACTCGTCCCAAGTCACAACAATGGTGCGCCATCAATTCTTGCTCTAATTCCACATATACATCCTTTAGTAGAGGAACTGTATCAACCCACTGCTTCATAAAATTTATATCTTTGC
Organism: Pinus albicaulis; assembly: GCA_034641835.2. Taxonomy (NCBI): domain Eukaryota; kingdom Viridiplantae; phylum Streptophyta; class Pinopsida; order Pinales; family Pinaceae; genus Pinus; species Pinus albicaulis. The sequence continues at coordinate 839,557,540 of CM076575.1, forward strand.
TAACTATGTCCACGCTCTCCTGAAACTCGCTCACTTGATGCACACTCTCTTGATTCACACTCGCTTGTATCTGCAACCCATTTATAGTCTTATGCCCCCGACGAACTATGCGAAGCATCAAGAATCTACACCAACCATATAGTTATTCCGAATTGCGAGGGACAGAGTCGGCCCTATATAGTTTTAATTTGCTACCGTTGATATGGCTAGGCAACAATTCCTCATTCAACTTGGTGAGCTATATTGCGCCTTCGTCTCTCACTTCCCGGACAATATACAGGCTAACTAGTACATTTTCAGCTTCCCTGAGAACTTCGCAAAATTTTTGTCGTACAGTAGAGCCAAGTCCCCATCTTTGAACGTGTTCTTCTTAATATGTCGGAAATGCCATGCCTTCTCTCTTTCCTTTTGAACTTGTTTATGAAATCCAACGATGACCCGATCTTCTTCCATATCGAGTAACTGCGCCAATCTCTGCTCCATGATGTATTTGTCAACCATATTCATTACTATGGCAATGCAGAGACTAGGCACATTGTATTCCATAGGTTTTATTGCCTCTTGTACATATACTAATCGAAACGAGGTATGTCCAGTTTTGTAGCCGCTACAACACCCTCCAAAATTTGGCACCAGTTTGAAATTTTAGAGTCCGTGTTGTTTTGATGAGGACAGGCCTGTTCCCAACATCAGTCTTGAGCCTTAGAAAATTCCACTTTGAGCAGGTAACCCCAAACCAAGAGATGACTCCAGGTTTTCCTAAGTAAATTCGCAAACTCCCAAAGTCGCTCCCCCTTCAATATTCACCAGTTTGCAACTTAGCGACCTTGTGACCCAACCAAGGTCCCCAAGTCACAAGGTCACAAATCATGTCAAAGTCTCATTTTTGCAACCTTGCGACCTCCATTAAGTCCCACATGTATGACCCCTCTATAAATAAAAGGGTCACGTAGGTCACATTCGACCTGTTCGATTGAGTAAACAAGACGTCTGACAAGACAATTAGAGAGTAATTGTTTCCAAGTAAGTCACTAAAACCTCCTGCAGTTCCTATTTTTATTGGCTATGGCCCTACCTACCCCAAACCTAGGCTATTAATTGCCTTATATTCCCCTCAACTGCAATCCTAGCCCTCACAATTATTCCAGCTAGGGCTTCCTTTCCCTTTCTCATCCTATCATGCTTAAACCTGTTTTGACCCCTCCTTTTTCTTCCTGCCACTTTGGGAACCCTTCCCTAGCCTTCCTTTGACCCTTTCAACCTTGATTTTCTTCCTTACCTTGAATTTTTCCCCATTTTTTCCCCATTTTTCCTCACAAGTTGTGCCGGTCTATTTTCCCCTCAGAAAAGCCCTAATGTGACCTCACAGCCATGCGACTATGCAACCTGGTCACTGAGTCACCAAGTCGCAAAGCCCTGACTATTCATGCAATCATGACTTTGCGACCTCGTGACCTAGGTCACCAGGTCGCATCCCTTCCAATTTAAGACTTTTGCAACCGATGTAGGTTGCAGCGACCCATCCTGAGCAGCCAAGGCCCTAGTTAGTGCAGGCAGTTTTTTCTTCTATTTTTCTTTCATTCCATCTATCTTATCATGTGATTGTTTTCTGAATATGCCAGGTAATATTGAAGCTGAGCTCGAGTGTGTTTCCATCTCTTCGGCCTCAAATGACATGGGGCCCCTGGAAGTTCGAAGAAGACACACGAGCTCTGAAATAGAGCTATCAAAGGGAGACATTCCTCCTTCACCAACTCCATTCTATGGAGATATCGCATGTGTTTTTTGGAAAAGGTGCTAAGATGTCATGGTATGAACTCTACGAAGAGTTCACAAAACCAGAATCCCGGAATACCTAGTGGACCGACAAGTGTGCATTCAAGTTAAGAGGTCCAAACTACATTATGTGGGCGCCCACCCATCGATCCTCCCATGCGCATAAGTGATCGAGTGGATCCTCCAACAGGTGGACTCAAAGCTTTGGGTAATCCATGATCATGTAGGAAATCCTTTCACCAACCTAATCAGGAAGGAAGCGGAAGTATACTACTCACTCTCGGCTAAATAAGAGTCTTTCAACGCCCAGTGGATCACCACACATGATGTGTCGGCGCAAGATACCTTGAAGTGTTGGTGGGATGACCCAGAGAATTTCAAAGGAAGGAAGTATCAGGACTATAAGACCGAAGGCCTAAGGAAATCATACAGGCTTGTCGTAGCCATGATGTGCAGGATGTATGGCAGAATAGATGCCACTACCTTTAGTGGAACATGAGTTCCCCTCATGTATGCAGTCACCACATACGACACTCATTTTAACTGGGCACATCTGTTAATATCATCTTTAGGGGTTAACATATCAGTAACACAACTACCACAGGAGGGATTTGCATCAGAGTTTTACTTGGCTTCCTACCTCCTAGATATAGTATGCTCACGATGTAACTTTGATGATTGGCCACACAAATGGGATGAAGTGCGCGGTGGACCTATCCATAAAGACCTAAATGTGTTCTCGAATACTAAATAAAATCAAGACATTGATGTCATCTCAGAGAAGTTTATCACCACACTCTACCGATGCCTCTTCAATGAAGATCGTCCCTGCATGTCCAGAAGGGCCATGGAGACGGTTATCAAGGTAGCTCACTGGTTCCGCATCGAAGAAGGCACCTTCATCAAATATTTTGGGTCATTCAAGGCGCCTCATGCATTTCCAAAGTTCTTCATTGATAAACTGCGATTATAAGAGGTATGCTACCAAACGATGGGTGGTTTCTCTAAGACGTTGATCAAGGGCAAGAAGAAACCATGGCCTACCCTCCCGCTCACTATTGGTGCATACACAGTCAAAGACTTCAAGAAAGTGGAAGAAGAATTTTAACACATAAAGGGATTCCATTTCGTAAACTTAGACTACTGGTCCCATGAACCTGAGGGGATCGTCCCCTCACACTACAAGCAGGCCAAGTTCAACTGGACTTATTAGCACACAAAGTGCATTGTGGAAGAGGAATTTAAAAACTAGTACAATGCACTCAGGGAAGTAGCCCCTGAAGGGGAAGCCAACTTGGACAGAGACCAAGGAAGTTAGCACCAGGATGATTAAACTCTACAGGAAAGAGCAGACACTATGAAGTGAAAAAACCCCTCAGGAGGAGCATCGACCTCACAGTCCAAAGGCCAAATAACACCATAGGCAGTGATCCTCCTAAGAATCAACAGGAAGGAGGAGGTAAAGAGGCCGAGGCACAACTAAATGCTGAGAAGACGCAAAGAGAAGAAGAAGTCAAGAAAGCCCAAGACACTCCAGAACAACAACAAGAAGAAGAAAAGCAAAGGAAACAAGCCGAAAAATAGCAGCAGGTAAAAACCCCAGTCCTCTCCATCACAAATTTTCTCCCTTGAAAGAGTTTGGATTGACACGTCGCAGAGGCAGAGAGGTTGCAGGTTGCAAAAGCTGCCCAGTCGTAGGTCGCAACCCCACTCAGGTCACAAGTCGCAATTACTCCCAGGTCGTAGACCATCCCAACAATCACGAAGATGAAAGGATAGGGTAGCCCAAAATTTACTTTTGATTCTATATATACTCCCTCGGCAGAGAATGTAAGGGCCTTTTTCGGACTCCAAAAGGAGACAAAGATATTTATGTACAACATTGAATGTATGATTCTGGAAATGAATACAAATGAATGTTTTGGACTCCACTATTGGATCTGATGGAAACTTCCTTGTATTGACATTATGAATATTGTTCTCTTACATGTTTGATACAATTCGTAATTGATTAGTCCATGTTTCTATTCATATATTGTTTATATGTTTGAACTCTTTTGATATATGAATGATGTGTGAATTTTCAACATAGGAATATGTTAATGACTTAGTTGTTGATATTTCCTTAATCTTTTGGAAACATGCTTAATAAATTGAAGGGTGTTTGATCATAGTGAATTATTTCTCTTATGTTCAGATGAGCCTCTGTATGAGCATGGCCGTAATGATGTTTTTCTAATGATGCTTCTTTTGTTTTCATGCTTTAAATATCGCTTTGATATTCATGATGTTTTATTTTCAGGGTAACTCGTTGACGATTTGTTTTATTTCGTTCAATTAGCCATACATTCTCATGATTTTGAAGTGCATATCTATCTGAGGAAGGGAATATATCTCATCAGCATAATGGCAACTGGGCCTACATACCAGATGGGATCCCTATCATAAATAGTGTAGAGTCTAGTTGGGATTTTATACCGAGGATATCCCCTTACTATTGGCAAGGCATTTTTCCCCATCAACATTCGGTCAGCTTCTTGCAGGTATTTTTGTAGGCCCATAAAACAAAAGGAATGTGCGGGTCACAATCGTTTATGTTAGCATTGCATACTTTAGTGAGCACGTCATCCAAGATTTTGTTGAAATCTTATAGTGTGCCATTCTCCCGCAGATGGTATGGCGTACTGTTGTGTTGGCTGACTTTGAATTTTGCAGTCAAGGCTTCAATAATGCTATTGAGGAAATGTTTTCCCTGGTCACTCATCAGAATTTTCGGACAACCAAACCGAGACACAATATACTTAAAAATGAATTTGGTCACTGTGTCCGTAGTGAAATTATTTACTGGTTTTTCCTCAGCCACCCGAGTGAGGTAATGAGGTGCACTAATAATGTACTGTGCACCTTTCATCTTTCCCGACGGATCGATTCGACCTAGAAATTCAATCGCCCATTTATCGAAAGCTTGCAACATTCCTTGGGGTTGCAACACCATTTCATATTTTTGTGACGGTCTTCCAGTCCTCTAAGAAACATCGCATGTGCTACAATATGCCTTTCAATATTTATGTAACGTAGGCCACCATAACCCGTCATGCAGAATATTTTGTGCAATAGATTTTCCTGTGTAGTGACCTCCAGTGACTCTATTATGTGCTTCAACTGAGTATGTTGTGTCATTCATGCTCAAGAACATACCTTCGAAAAATTTCATCATCCCCCATTTTATACAGGTTTCCTGCAATCAGAGTAAAGTCTCCCACCCTTATGACCATCTCCTTGTTCTGCTCCATAGTGTATTCCGGAGGTGTGATTCCCATTGAGAGAAACTCAATGATATCCAGGAAATGCTCATATGCAACCTTGATAGCGAAAAATTGCACATCAGGTAATCCTTCCTCAATATTCATTGGTTCCTCCCCTCTCACAATCCTAGACAAATGGTTTGGTTCGACATTCAAATGGCTTGGCTTGAAGATTACCTCAAAATCATATTCTTGAAACAACAATAACCATCTTCAAATCTTCCACCCCAACATAGGATTATTGAACAAATACTTTAAATCAAAATGATTTGTGAACACTTTGAAGTGTGCCCCCAATAGATAGTGCCTATAATTTTGCAGTGCATATACCATTGCCAACCCTTCGAGCTCTATGGTGGCACAGTTCCTTTATGCTTTAGACAAATTTCTGCTAGAAAAATCTACTAGGTCATCAATACTTCCTTCTCTAGGTTGTGCTAGTGCGACTCCTAGGGCTATGACATACACATCGACATGTACATGGAATATCTTCTTCCAATTGGGGAAGACAATAATAAGCACAATCACCATTTTTTCCTTTAGGATATAGGGACTCTACTGATAATCATCAGCCCAACAGAAATGCACAACCTTCTTCAAAAAATTATTCATGGGCACAGTAATATGTGCGTACACCTTAATGAACAACCTGTAGTAGAATGTATGTCTAAGCGTCGTCGTAGTTGATTGACACTTTTTGGGGGTTCTAAATTGATAATCATGGCTATATTTGTAGGGTCTACCATAAATGCATGTTTGCACACAATGTGTCCCAACAAAATACCATATGGTGCGAAAAAAATGAAATTCTTTAGGTTTAAGGATATCTGATACTTCTGGAAGGTATCCAACATCAAGTGCAAACTAGAAGCATGCTTATTTAACAGGCCAAATACTATCCAATCATCGAAATATACTTCAAATAATTTTTGGATATATTCTTTGAAAGTTGTGACAACAACCCTAGAAAATATAGCTGGCGCGTTATTCAACCCAAATGGCATGATGGTATACTGAAAGGACCCCAACTCATTAGAAAAGGTGGTCTTGCTCCTATCTTCCGGCACAATGCTGATTTGATGATACCCAGAGAATCCATCCGTAAATGAGTAAGCTTCCTACCCACCAACATTCTCTAAAACTTCATCGGTGAATTGAGTGGGAAACGGATCATGAACACATGCATCGTTCAACTTGCGAAGATCGACACATATCCTTATCTTTCCTTTCGTTTTATTCTCTTGGACAACCATAGGGCTAACCCACTTAGAATCTTCAACTAGTTCAATGATGCCAGCGTCAAGCATTTTGTCAAGTTCTTCTCTTACTTTTTACTTGTACTTTCAGTTCAATTGATATGGGATCTTCTTAATTGGTATGGCATCAGGCTTCAGCGTGATGTGCATTACTCCTATATCACCCATAATTCATTTTAATTCGAATAATTTTCTAGGGAACAAGTCCTGGTATACATGCATCAACTGAATGACCTTGTTGATTGTGTCATCATCCCAATAGTCCCCTATCTTAACAAACTTGGGCTCCGTCTCTGAGCCTTTTTTGAACTGTCGTGTCATGACTGGTTATGCAACATCTGACATTTCTATCTGAGGCCCTGCAACCACGTGACGTCCGTCAGACTCAGGGATATGAATGTCATGTCGATCCTCCCCATCTTCCTCTAGAGTCAAATTGTAACATCCCAGGCATGTGCCAACTACACAGCCTAGTCAGGTTGTACGAGAGTCCTTGGCTACTTAGTAATGAAAAATAATCCTCCTTTCACTCCTTTAAGAGCCTCATTAATGCACTACCAACCATCAGCGAAGCTATAGGTTAATAGGAACCTATCTATCAGCTCATCCCAATCCACGATTCCATGGTGTAGCTTTGTTTCAAGATACCATTGCTGAGGTATGGTATCCAAAGAATGAAAGAACATGTGCACCCATTATGTCTAGGATTATTCTCCCCAAGTTGATGTCAAATGAGCTAAATTCTCATGCAAATCCATCTGGACATGATACTTCTCTGCAATTTTGATTCAACCTAACCAAACCTTAACCTTATCAATTTGCAGAAATCTGGCCAACCTCCTAGACTTTCTCTACGCGCACCACACCATCAAACTAGAATGGACCTTAATGGGAAGTCCAGAGCCTCATACCTTTGTTCCTAAGACACTTTATGCTCAAATTCCTCTAAGAACAAGACAACATTCCCTGTTCCATCATAAAAGGCAAGTCTTGCACTTTTGACTTGACAGAACGCAGAGATTTTGTAACCCTTTTACAACACTTCATGGTTACTTCATGAAATATATTCTTCCAGTGCTACAACTCTTCATTGGAATCAGACACACACGAACTATCGCACTCCCAACATATTATTCCATATACGGTGGGATTAATCCAATCTTCATTCTACGCAGTAAGATGGTAAATATGATCAAGCGCAACATCAGCATATCCACGCTAGATGGGATCTATATAGCATGCACCTTTGGAGGGATCCAATGGCACAATAGTTTTGGTGTCATCCTTTTCAAATACCATTTGCCTATTCTTCAAGTTTATTATAGCATCCATGTCATAAGCCCAGTCAAATCCTAACAACACGGGATATGGATTACTATCATCAACGATGTCGATGACCTCAAATTCAACCAACACACTTTCACCACCAATATCTACGCTAAATCCCTGCAAGCACCACATAGGGATGATCTTCTGCTTATTTTCCATCCTCAGCTGAATAGGTGACCATTGCAACTTCAGCTTTCCCATCTGCTCCCATGTTTGTTTTGGCAGAACATTAGGATAGGATCCCATATCTAGAATGACTTGCTTAATCTCATAGTCTTCGATCTGCACAATTAATTGCATCTCTCAGCTATTTCTCTTATTTTTGTACACTTTTTTTACTACACGTTGCTCCATAGACAACTCTTCTTTACCAGCACAGTTATCAATTAGCTCCTACAGTCCTTCTACAACTCTCTGGTCCCTTAAATACTTCATGCATGTATGTAAGAAATATGCTATGATTGACAGATTGGTTCCCTTTACTTTATTATTCTCTTCATGCTTCTTTTCTACCGAGAACAACTGCCTCTACGCAGTTGATGTAACAACCTTAGGGGTCATAAAATATTTATTTGGTTCCATGAATGTCTCCTTTTCACGTTGTACATCAAACCCAACAATCTTATCTTTGGCCTTCCTTACCCATGTCTCCAGCACAGACCTATACCTATCTACAAAGTTTCCTCCAGTATTCATACCACTACGCATGACTATGTTAATGCTTGGATCTCCTTGGCCTAGTTCATCCTTCAACATATGTATGTTCTGTGGTGGCTGTCGGTTGCAATTCTCCTACATTTTAGCTAACAAAACGAGACAATCTTCTATTTAATGATGAAATTCCTGAAAATACTTACAAGACATAGCAGTAGCATTCTGGAAATCTCACGTAAAGTGTCCAGGTTGTCCATAGTTGTAACAAATGATCTATCCTTGCCCTGGACTACTGCTTCCTCTTTGGCCTTGAAAACCTCCTTGTGTTATTGTTGAACCCATAGCTTCGCATCCTTCTAATTTCATTAGATATGCACCCAGGTTTCTCTTCAGCATTAGATCGTATCTCCTACAATGTTGTTCATCATGCCCAACAAAACTACAAAATTTGCAGAACAGTTTCTTCGATGGTCTATCCAACTTTTGTAATAAGTGAAAAAAATCGGTGGAATGCTGGCCTGAAAATTCGTAAATATAACACCATACATTAGGCCCTGCACTTGTCCCCCTGCTCGATCCAGGTTTTAATGAATTCGGCATCCCAGCGCCCACATAGTCTCTAAAAATAGGACAATGGTCCTTGTAGTGACCCTCATCCTTGCACTTAATACACCATATTTCTGGGCGAACATCCTTTCCCTTATTTATATCCTCGATCTCCATGTGCAAACTTTCCAGTTGCACCCCTATGCTTACATCAGCTACTAGAAAAGCCTCCAAATTGATTGCGATCTCCATTGCTTCAGCCTAAGTTGTGAGATTATATTGTGACAATGACAATCTAAGATGCGACAATAACGCATCAATAAACCACTCTTTATATTGCTCGTCGGGAATCTTAAAGAGAATATGACTAAAAAATGTCATAAATATCTGATCTACCTCCCATATGGTCTCAGTAGTCAGTTTCTTAATATAATTGATCTCAATGATACACTGAGATTGCGACTTTGGTTTCTTGAATTCAATGTTCAACGTGGTATTTGTTTCAGCCTATGAAACATTTGCATTTGTTGTAAAAAATTTCATGTACCAGGACAATTATCGATCTTGTAGCATGGTAACCATCTGCGCTTTATTCATATCTTCATCTATAACATTCTACTAACTCCATATCGCTTCTACTACAAAGTAGAACTGTTCTGGGTCATCTTTTCCCTTGAACATAGGCATCTTTGGTGGTTGTGACATGGAGGGAGGTGGAGGTGGAGCAACATAATGGGATGGAGTGATGATGGGGGTTGCAAGGGCCCTTGCACACAGTTGCACTCTTTCCTAAGGTCTTCACACACACAGTTGCAAAAACCTTTTCTTCTAACCCAAAACACAAACTCTAACTCAGCCTAACATCCAAATTCATCGCAAAAGATATTTCATACATAACCTGCCTATGACTTCTATCTAGACTCCTTATATATATTTGGATTTTAAAATACCATGGTCCCAAACCATGGGCACAGTCTAAATTTCACAAAAATTTCCATCCCGTTACATAATTAAGAGGCTTTGACCCACCCCAAATCCCCTAAGACCAAAATTATACTTCGTGTTGCATGCTCTACTCCTTGATCTGTGGAGTCTTTACTTCGTAGGGAATCCTAGCTCCAATAGGACTGTTAACACTAGAAAATCGTACATCAAAAGGTGAAATTAATTAATGTCAAGCCAAAGGATTTACAGGGCAGGCAAAAATTATGGAGTCTAGAAAGTATTTAAAATCTCAAAGGTTTAAAGGAAATCAAATTTGAACTAGTCATTAAATGTTGTTTGCTCGCATATCCTCCAAAGATCTATATAATGTAGAGTGTAAATAGGACTAGAGCCAAGTTTTGATAGGAGAAAAGAACAGAGACACAGCCAGAGACGTGGTAACAGGTTGTTGTATTTTGTTATCGCTCGAATCTGGGATGGACGATGTATTAATGTATGTACTTGCGTCAGTGAATTAATAAAAGGGATCTCCGCCTCATGTTTAACAAATTGCATTTCTATATTTGAGCTGATGAATTGATTAAGGTACTGAGTAGCGTTCTTATTTAAAAGGGAAATGCGTTGGTTAGCTAGGGCCTAGCCAACCCAGCACGTTTACCCCATTTCCTGTTTTCCTGTAATTTATGTTTACATTGTCAAGTGTGATTTAATTTTAAGCACATGCATTCCTATTTGAGTGAAAGTGGATCCGTTGTGTGAAGTAGATAAATTTCCTTTTCCTACAATTTCCTTTCCTGCACTTGATTTCAGATTGGTTTTCCTCCGCCTGGTCCAAGCAGGAGAAATAACCCTGCACCAGTGCACGTTGGTGTGATATATCCTTTTCTGCAATTTTGTTTGATTGGTGTTCCTCCACTTGGCCCAAGTAGGAGAAATAACCCTGCACCAATGCACGTTGGTGTGATATCTCCTTTTCTGTAATTCTGTTTGATTGGTTTTCCCCGCCTCGTCTAAGCAGGAGAAATGAACCTGCACCAGTGCACATTGGTGTGATGCAGCAAGCCTTCTTAGTCTACTTCCCTCAATATTCTTTCTTTCATTAAATGCTTATGACAGGATAAACGTATATTGATTGTTTCTTTATTCCTACACTCTGTTAAGATTAGAAACATTCACTTTTTATGTGTGCAATTTGATTTAACATTATAATAGCACTTGCAATAATTAAGCACTCATTTTAAGAATTAAATGCTAAGTGCAGGAAGCTCTGATCCGATGCAAGAACTAGTTTCTTGCCATGAGATCCGAGTGCTTTGAACCTGGAAAAGTTCAAGCCCTTGCATGAAGTAAAAAGCCTTTAGTAAAGACACCATTTATACCTTCTGCATAAATCTTTGTTCCTGCACTAGTGCAAGCAGAATGCGATAGTGCAGGACAGATTAGTGCAAGAAGGAAATCTCTAAAGGAGCAGGTTTAAGGGCCCGTCTGATGAGACTGCTAAGTGTCTTTGCTAAAGAAAAAAACACACTCAATAGTTAAAAATAATTAGCTAGAGTGATTTTCTTTTATCTTTAATTCCCTCTTGCAAATGCATTCTTCCTTGTTCTAGTCTTAGATTATTTTGATCGTTCAAGTTGCGTTTTTCTCTTTTTAATTTGATTTTGCAATCTTTTTTTTCTTTCTAAATTGGACTAATTCTATTAAGAAAAAATATGGTACATAAGATAGTACAGTCAAGAGAAACATAAAACCGGCCAACCGAAAATGATAATTTATCAACTTTGGTCCCCGGTGAGAGAAAAAAGACAAGCAAGGAGCTGCAACAAGCAACTAGAGAGCTGGAAAGAACTGTCTAATACCCAGTATTGGTAGAGTCTTCCACATGAAGTTTCTTCCCTTTATTTTTGTTAATTTTAACCCATCCATCCTGGTGAGTATGTGCTTGGACAATTTGAAGACTAGAGTTCTCCAAATGAGGGACCTCCTTATCTGAATCAGAGGAGGCGGACTCATGAATACGTTTCTGAGTGACAGTAGTGTCAGGGGGATGCTCAGGAGCGTCGGTGGACAAGTTCTTCGTCTGAGGAGAAAGATCTGATTCTGCATCACTCCCATCATCATCTGACCTCGAGGATTCAGAGTCTACAATAGGCGGCAGGGTACAAGGAGTCCATCTTTTGGAGTTGGACTTTGTACTATTTCCCTTTTTCTTTTTTGCAGGGAGTGTGGGGCAAGAGTTCTACAGATGCCATGTTTGGTGACAATGGCAGCAACAGAATGCATTGTTCTTGTAATCTAAGATCTGAGTCCATACTAAGTCGCCAATCTTGATGATGATTTGGTCGGGCAAGCCTTTGCTTATGCCAACCTCCACACATATTCTGGCATATGTGTATAGACCTTGAAGTTCCCTATCGTAATCTGTCGTAACAAAGCAGCCCAAGGCATCACCCATGCATCTGTAGACTGCCAGATGCCAAAGATGGACTGGTAAGTTGGGAAGCCTGACTCAGACAGGTATCTTGGTGATGACAGCTGTAGATGGGTCTAAATATGGGAACCATGGGGTTAAGAAGAGCGCTGCAGTTCCCAAAAACCAGGGACCTTCCTTTAAGGCCTGTTCATAATGCTTAGAGTGATCGAACAATACTATGAAGAATCCTTTTGAACAAAAGCTGACCTTGCATTTACTAGTCCAGTTATCGTGGATCCATTCATAGAGTTCCTTTGTTCATGGCCAAAGTCCATTAAATCTACAAATGATGGCTTTTTCTGCAAATTTTTGAAGATCTTCCGCGAGAGCTGGATGGGAGATCTCAACAGAGGGAACATCATCCAAATTTTCCACCAGAAAAGGCTGGGGTTTGGGGGCTTCAGGGGGTTTGGGGTTCTGAGAATGTACAACATTTTTGTAAGAGAAAGTAGGGCCAAAAGAAGACTGTCCAGCGGCACCTCCTCTCAGACGAAGGGTGCACATAATAGAATCATTTTTGTTAATGCTATAAACTGAGAGGGGAAGAAGGTCCTCAAGTTTTTTACCTTGGAAAAGAAGTCTCTGGTGGACCGAGGGTATCCCAGTTCGTCTCTCCAGATTTAGCTTGAGATTTTGTACCAAATCTGAAGAAGAAACCCATTGCAAAATTGTTTTGCCAGAGAGCCGTTGGATTTGGATTTGAAATGAGGCAGGGTACCTATTAAGAACTGGATCTGCATGGAAACTGAGGGCTTTTCTGCTTGTGCAGACAGCTTCGTACCTCTGCGGAAAAATGCCGAGAGGAAGGGGAACGCCTTCGGACCAGCTCCGGAGCCCATTAATATAGCCGCAGGGGGGAGCAGCTAGAGCCATAGCCAAGGCTACATTTGAATTTGTAGCGGGGCACGGTTTTGCTGTAGCTCTCGAATTCGCCATGCTAAAGGTAGTCGCGAAGAGGCTTGGAGCAGGGAACCAAAGCCAGACTCCGCAGGACTCTGCATCAAAGCTTTTCCCTAGAGTGTTGAGAACCCCAGAAATGTCGCCATCTACAACAACCTCATGGTAGTAGGTGAAAACGATAGGGAAAGGAGGTGCAGGAGCAGGAACTACACTTTCGTTGACGGCGGTGGCAGAGCCGAACATAACCCTAGCGGCGACCATTCTTTTTCCACTCGTTGATTCTACAATCTTTCCTTTAAAGAAAGTAGGGATTTATATTAGGAATATTCATACCATCTCTGGCATTGCTTGTGCTTTTTCTCTAAGTTACGGATCCCCCGGGTTGACAAATTAAATGTTGAGGAGTTTCTTAAGTGTAATTCCTGCACCCAACAGTCTTTTTGTATCACATGAGGTTTCTGGTACACATGGTTGGGTTCAATAGGATGAATCTCCCTTGTTTCCTATATCAAAGCTTATCAAAATGGTGGCCTATGCAAGAAAAAGGAAGATTTTATAGATCCCTATGATGTCTAAAACCATGGCCTCATTCAAATATTGTACCTACATGCATTAAATAAGCAAACACAATAGTCGAGGAAGAGTGTAATGTGACAACCACTTCCTAGAAAACATAAGAAGGAAAGCGCTCTAGCTACAGAGGTCGAGAGCAGTCACGAAGCTGCTACAAAAGCCATCGACATCCCTAACAAGAGGAAAATACCTAGGCTAAATACCATGAGGAGTAGAGGGCAGTGAATAGAAGTACAAGACAACAACAAAGATGAAACAATTGGAGAATCTGCAAAGAAAGGTGAAGATCTTGGATAATTTCACCATGCAACAGAGTACTCTAGAAGGCCACGAACAAGGCCTACAAACAAACTGAGGCTGGTGTTGAAAGCTAAAGTAAATCCCAAGCTAAAAGAACCAGTTTTAATTATTGATGAGCAAGAAGAAGGGTCTTCTAGACCTGAGCATGGGCTTCTAGTAAACTGAAAGACACCTCAAACAGTTTAGAAAAATGGTAAAATAATGTGTAGGGCACTAGCCAACAAGGACCCCCTCAAAATCCTTGCAGAGGTAGCTCGTCTTGATGAAAACTGAAACATGGGAAGCTTGGAGTTTTGTAACCTTCATGGTTTTAGACAATTAAACTTTGTTCACTGGAGTTTTGTAAACATAATATTGATTTCTATTTAATTATAATGTTATGGGTTCTTATTAATGTTATGGATCGTGTAAGTGTATATTATTATTCTTGTTATGAATCTATTATGTTAAAATGGAGAGAATTATCTTAACTTTTACTTGACAATGCTTCAACACTTAGGGTCTAGACAACAATTATTATAATTTTTTTTTCATACAGCCTCCAATTTGACCCAACAACAATGTACAATCATGGATAATGATGATTGGCAGGGTACAACCCCATAGAAATATAATTGATAGTGTATGGACCTCATTACTCCATTTCACTATGTACAGCCGTGGGGATGAAAAATATCTTGTGTAATTTGAATAGTTACCAGGTTTAGCAGACCGAATTAAAAATATCAACTAAGCTACAGGTCTCCATTCTTACAACAAATGAAAGCATGGGTACTATAAATTTATTAGTAAACTTATATTGCTAAAGATAATGTTATTGAAAAAATCCCATAGATACAATAAATAAGCAATGATTCTCACACCATGAAAATAACATGGACAATATTAAATAGAGACAAGAATTTCCAATGAAATTAAAAAGCTCAGTTAAGCTAGAGATCTCCAATCTTACAACAAATCAAAGAGTGACTACTCTAAAGTTGTTGGTAATATTCAATTGCTAAAGAGAATTATTGAAGTTTGTTTAATATTAAATAGATAAAATAATTTTGAATGCCTCATATACTTTGGATTGTCATACCATGAAAATAACTTGGAAAAAATTAAATAGAGACCGGAATTTCTAATTACTCATATAATGAATTTAATAGAGTTAACTTCAATAAAACTAACAAAAAATATTAAAATACATTTATAAATGAAAACACATCAAATAACTCTAAAATTACACCATCACATAACTCTAATTATAAATGAAACAACATCATATAACTCCCACATAATTTATTATAAAATTGCATCACATAACTCTAATTCTAATTATAAATGAAATCGCATCACCTAACTCTAAAATTACACATAACTCTAACTTTATTATAGATGAAACCATATCACATCACACTAATTTTGGCAGCTCGAGCCTAGGTACTAGCCATTGGTTCCTGGCTCACTTAGTTTGCTTCCTAACTTTTAGCTATAAGCGATTTTTAAATTTGATTTTTTTAATCAAAATTTGTTCTTATTTTTCGTTGGTAAGTTTATTTATTTTCAAATTTGGAGATGATCTACTTTGGTAGTGGATGAAAACCAACTTCAATTTTGGTCTATGCTTGTTCAATGAAATCCAATTTGTGATGCCATAACATAATGACACAACAAAAAGAAGTGAGAAATGCCCTATTTTATTAAGATCATTTTCTATTAATATCAATTTCTTCTAACCATGGAAACCATTCTTTGTATCAAACTCTATAATCCTCAAATTTTTCAATTCATCAATTATAATTCCTCCATTCCTTTTCCCAAAAAGATAGATGGATAGCTCTATTTAAGCAAAGCATGAGTGAATCACTCTTTCACTTTATATTACCATGTATAAGGATTTAACCACATTCTTACATGTCCTTACATGATTACTATAGGAGACTTGATTATTGGTAAGTTGTTTCAGTTGGTAGGAGTCATTATTCAAACAAATTGCAATGAATGAAACATTAGGCCATGCTTGAGGATCTTCTCTACTCTCTTTTTCTATAGGAATTTGAATAATAGCTGAGTTATTCACCGAGATTATCCTGATTACACACTATTTAATCTTCATGCATAATACATAACCTCTTCTACAATTGATCATCAATATGCGGAAATAGAAGCAGTCGCATGCGCACATTAAAACATAATCAAGCATACAGCTGAAAACCCCCAACTATCTGTATATTATAATGATAGAGAACATGTAACAATACATAGCACAAAGCTCTCACAGCTCTTAGCACTATCTCACATGCTACACACAAACTAGCTCAGATATAGAACAAGTCACAAGTTCAAATCTTCTCCACAAGTCTGCCTGCCTCTACTGCGCAATCCAAGATGAGAATGAATGAGATCCAAGTTCGAATCCCCTAGCTTGTACTGCGCAATCCTCATTGGAAATCTCCATCAATGTGTGTGCAAATCTCATGCACAGCCAATAGTCACAACTGATAGTAGACTCACCCTTTCACCCACCTCTAACACTGGTCTCCACTGAACTGTCCATGCATTGCAGTTAACTGATGTGTTCTTTAGTTGATTTATGACTTAATAATTAGTGAATTAATTAATAATTAATTCACACCACTCATCACTAGTGTATTTTTCAGTTAGACTAAATACAACTAGTTCAACTAAGTTAAATAGAACACAACTCCACCAACTGTCTCATCAACTCCACCAAACTCTGCCACATGAGTTCTAACTGAAGTCAACCATGCAATAGCTCAACTAACCCTTAGGAAAAGCGTATTTCCTTCTGTCAGCTGTATGTGCCACATCCAAGCATCAAACTGAAGTGCTCCAAGAGGATAAGATAATGTTTATAGTCTAAATATTATTAAGGGTTAATAATATTTGACTGTTCTATTTTTAGCCCGGCAGTCTAAAAATAGAAACCGCCTAATGTCTAAAAATAGAGGTCCATATATTTTTACCAAATCGACCAATCATCCATAAATAGCATCCTGCAACTCATAGACCATGATCCATATGTCTAAAAATAGACTTTGCGCCAAAAATAGCCTGCGGGGCCACTTAGTGAAGGCGACTTATTTTCACTAAGCTTCATCATCTTGTTGCATTTTCAACACTCCATCTCAACAAGATATGGATTATCTGCAACCCCTATCCTGCCTCTGTGGTATTCGAATTTGCTCCTGGTGAGCGCCTTCGTCAAGATGTCAGCATCCTGATCCTCTGTGGGAATGTATGAAAGTAACATGATTCTCTGATGCACACAATCTCTGATATGATGGTACCTGATGTCGATGTGTTTGGATCTATCATGAAATACTGGATTAGCCGAGAGTTTAATGCAACTCTGGTTATCACAATAAATCACAGTAGGCTCCAAGTGTGACTCGAACAACCCGACCAGGATCTTCCTCATCCATATGGCCTCGCATGCAGCCAAGCTTGCTGCCATATACTCAGCCTCTGCTGAAGTGAGTGCCACGGATCTCTGCTTCCTGCTGTACCAAGAAACTACTGTCGACTCGATACTGAAGATCCCTCCAGATGTGCTCTTTCTGTCCGTTGGGCTCCCTGCCCAATCTGCATCCGTGAAGCCACATAGCTTCACCTCATCCTCCTGTCTGTACCACAAGCCATATCCCGATGTGCCTCTAAGATAACGCAATACATGCTTGCCTTCCTTCCAGAAGAGCTTGGTAGGCTTAACCATAGCTTGCGAAAGCTGGTTAACAGCATAGCATATATCGGGTCGTGTATTGACCAGATACATAAGCGACCCCACCAACTGTCGATAGACAGTGGCATCCACTACCTCCGCTAAAGTAGCATCCTCCTTCCTCCAACCACCGGGAAGAGGAGTATCAACAGGCTTGCAGCCATGCATGTTGAACCTCTCCAGTATCTCTCGGGCATACTTTCCCTGAGAAACAAACAGTCCACCACTGCACTGCCAAATCTCCAATACCATGAAATAATGAAGGAGGCCCAAGTCCTTCATCTCAAACTCTCTAGCAAGATCCTCCTTGAATGAAAGTATCAATAGCTCATCACCCGTCAAAATCAGATCATCTACATACAGTACAATGATTAGCAACTTCCCCTCCACCACAATCTGGTATAGGTTAGGATCCGCCTCACTCTTGGAGAATCCAAGTCCGGTGAAATAACTGTCAATCCGTGTGTACCAAGCACGAGGTGCTTGTTTCAACCCATACAGTGCTCTCTTGAGTCTGCACACATGCGATTCACTGCTGAAGATCTCGAAACCTTCGGGCTGCTCTATGTACACCTCCTCCTCAATGACTCCGTTGAGGAACGTAGTCTTCACATCCATCTGATGGATGTGCCACCCCATCTGCGCTGAGAGAGCTAGGATCGTCCGTATGGAAGAGTACCTTGCGACAGGTGCAAAGGTCTCCTCATAATCGATCCCCTTGATCTGCGAGAAGCCTCGGGCAACAAATCTTGCCTTGTACTTCTCCACACTCCCGTCAGCCGCCTGCTTCACTTTGTAGATCCATCTCGAACCCACCACTGATTTCCCCTCCGGTCTTGGGACAATCTCCCATGCACTGTTTCTGACAATCGAATCATACTCTTCCACCATGGCATCTACCCATGTGGGGTCCTCCACAGCTTCCTCAAAAGAGGATGGCTCTGTCACGACACATTTGCTCATACGAGCCATGTATCCAGTGTACCGATCCGGTGACTGTCTCTGTCTGCGCTGTGCTGTAGGTGGTCCTACAACCTTCTCTGCATCTTGAGCCAGTCGCTCAGCTTCTGTAGTGCGCTTGCGCCCTCTGATGGTTGGCGCTGCATGAGTGGTCTCTTCCACTCCATGAACTTCCTCTTGTGGCTGATCCACATCCAGAAGCTCATCCTTAGGAACTAATAGCTCCTCATCTGCATGCAAGTGTGGCTCCCTCTCAAGCGAACACTTCATGGCTTTCTCCTCTTGAAATTTGATATCCCGTCGCACAACAGTCTTGCGACTGTCTGGAAAATACACACGATAGTTGTGGGGCGTATCAGTGTACCCCAAAAATATCCCAACCTCTGCGGTCAGCTCCAGCTTCTTCCTGGCATCCTTCGTCACATGCATGTAGATAGGTGAACCAAAAATCCTCAAATGGGAAATATCAGGCCTCTTGCCAGAAAATGCCTCCTCCGGTGTACTCATGCCAAGTATCTTGTGAGGACAATGGTTCTGCACATATACTGAAGTATTGCATGCCTCCGCCCACAAGTGAAGGGGTAGGCCCTGATCATGCAACATCGCCCGTGCAGCACCCACGATCGTTCTATTCTTCCGCTCAGCAACCCCGTTCTGCTGTGGGTTATGAGGTGCAATGAGCTCTCTCTGAATTCCTTCTACGTTGCAAAAGTCCTTGAATTAAACAGAGATGAATTCACCACCATTGTCACTCCTAAGAGCCTTCACATGCTTCCCCGATTCCTTCTCAACCAGCGCTTTGAACTCATAGAACTTTGAGTATGTCTCGCTCTTCTTCTGCATGAAGAAGATCCAGCACTTTCGAGAAAAATCATCAACAAAGATCACATAGTACTTGTGCTTTGCTGTCGAAGCTACTGAGAAAGGACCACACACGTCTGTGTGAACTCTCTCAAGGATCGTCGTGGCGCGACTATCCTTCTCGTGAAAGGTGGCTTTCACATACTTCCCAAAGGTACACCCCTTGCACTGATCTGACTGCGCAAGAGTGCCCTTAGGAAGCCCAGTAGAAATCTGCTGCAGTATCTTCAAAGCTCCATGGTGAAGGTGGCCCAATCTCCGGTGCCATAGCTCGCCATCATCTCGGCTCACCACATAAGTCTTGGAGCATCCATTTTGTAGGCCATCCATTCTGGCCGTGAGTTCTTGGTTCGAACCCCTATCTTCGGGGTCTCTCCAGTAGTCTTACTGCGCAGGAAGGCTTTTCCTTCGCTGAAGACCACATCATACCCCTTATCCTCCAACATCGCCACAGAAATCAGGTTCTTCTTCAATCACAGAACGGCCATCACTTCCTTCAATACGAAGGGTTTGCAGTTAGCTCTCGAAAATGAGTACGGAGGTCTTTTTGATGTGCTTTATTGTCTACCATCATCGCCCGCTGCGATGTGCACTCCAAGATGTTCTCATCCGGATGCGAAAACAGATCTTGATCTCCAGTCATGTGAAAAGACGCACCACTGTCCAAGAACCATACTGATCCCATCACACTTGAGACCAAGCATGCGATCAGCGAAAAATCCAGCTCAAACTGCGAGGCTAAGGCCTCTCCCGCTACAGATCCAGCAGCTTGCTTATTTTTCTTCTTTTGCGAACAATTTGTGGCATAATGTCTATGTTGGTGACAGTGAAAACACTTCACCTTAGACATGTCCTGCTTCTTGCCTTTCGCACCGGAATGAGAAGCTTTCTTGCTCTTCCCCTTCTTTGCTTTGGCAGCCAAAGCGCAATTTTCTTCATCGGATGCCTTTGATGAATCCATCTACAGTACTCAACCTTGTCTCCTCTTGCACGAATCGAAGCCAAGTCGCTCCCATCACAACAATTTCTCCCGACCATTGACAAAATGCTGATAGGCATGCCAACTCTTCGGAAGACCAAGGAGAGCCAAGCTCACAAATTCCTCATCATCTACAGTCACCCCCACACTTCCCAGCTCATCCCTGCATTGGATGAACTTCGTGAGGTACTTGGGCATACTGTCGCCTTTCTCCATCTTTATGTGTCTGAGTTTATCCTTGAGCGCCAACTTCCTCTGGTCGCTCTTGCTTTGGAATAAATCTGTCAACACTTTCCACATCAAGTATGGAGAAGCTTTTCCATGCATGCTGGATACAATGTGATCCTTCACACCCTCCAACAGAATCCTTCGACATTTTGCCATCTTCTTTTGCCAAGCCTCAACTTGAGCAGCATCAGTAGGCTTTGGGACCTCAGCCTCTATGAAATCCTTCAGCTCGTTATCATCTAATACTGCCTCCATTCTGTCTTTCCATGCAACATAATTCGAACTTCCTTCAAGGGCATACTCCAGTCGCAATCCGTTGAAAGACATTTCAACTCTAGCACCAAGAAAACTGCTGCAAATTCGAATTCCAAGCTCAAAACTCAACTGCTTCTGGATCTATGAGAACAAGGTATTTCTAGCACAGATATCGACTGTAGGGGCATTTACTGGATATATCACCTTTCAGAGAAAGAATGGATCCAGAGGCTACCTGGCCCGCTTACAGACTCTGTCTACCGAAATAAATTGTAATCACTGTAATAGATCCGATGATCAATTCTGCTCTGATACCATGTAGGAATTTGAATAATAGCTGAGTTATTCACCGAGATTATCCTGATTACACACTATTTAAGCTTCATGCATAATACATAACCTCTTCTACAATTGATCATCAATATGCGGAAATAGAAGCAGTCGCATGCGCACATAAAAACATAATCAAGCACACATATAACACAGTATGTAATGGGGAAAGCATACAGCTGAAAACCCCCAACTATCTGTATATTATAATGATAGAGAACATGTAACAATACATAGCACAAAGCTCTCACAGCTCTTAGCACTATCTCACATGCTACACACAAACTAGCACGGAAGATGAACAAGTCACAGGTTCAAATCTCCTCCACAAGTCTGCCTGCCTCTACTGCGCAATCCAAGATGAGAATGAATGAGATCCAAGTTCGAATCCCCTAGCTTGTACTGCGCAATCCTCATTGGAAATCTCCATCAATGTGTGTGCAAATCTCATGCACAGCTATAGTCACAACTGATAGTAGACTCACCCTTTCACCCACCTCTAACACTGGTCTCCACTGAACTGTCCATGCATTGCAGTTAACTGATGTGTTCTTTGGTTGATTTATGAGTTAATAATTAGTGAATTAATTAATAATTAATTCACACCACTCATCACTAGTGTATTTTTCAGTTAGACTAAATACAACTAGTTCAAATAAGTTAAACCGAACACAACTCCACCAACTGTCTCATCAACTCCACCAAACTCTGCCACATGAGTTCTAACTGAAGTCAACCATGCAATAGCTCAACTAACCCTTAGGAAAAGCGTATTTCCTTCTGTCAGCTGCATGTGCCACATCCAAGCATCAAACTGAAGTGCTCCAAGAGGATAAGATAATGTTTATAATCTAAATATTATTAAGGGTTAATAATATTTGACTGTTCTATTTTTAGCCCGGCAGTCTAAAAATAGAAACCGCCCAATGTCTAAAAATAGAGGTCCATATATTTTTACCAAATCGACCAATCATCCATAAATAGCATCCTGCAACTCATAGACCATGATCCATATATCTAAAAATAGACATAGTCTAAAAATAGACTTTGCGCCAAAAATAGCCTGCGGGCCCACTTAGTGAAGGCGACTTCTTTTCACTAAGCTCCATCATCTTGTTGCATTTTCAACATTTTCTTCCATCAAATAAATACTTGTTTTTTTGGTGATGTTGTCCTCTTGTGTTGCTACAACTTATTGGAAAAACAATTCTCATTGGGATGGAGTTGTAAGCAACTCTTCATCCTCTTTTCTCTTCACTCTCTTCTTAGGGTGAAGCTTAGGATGAAGTCCCCAACACTTTACTTCCCATTGGCAAGGTCTCAATTTTCTTCTCCATCTCTTCCATCCTCTAGTCAAACATTTGGACCTCCTACTTGAAGTGCTTGTTATCTTCTTGAAATTGGACAATGATGGCTTGCCAGGCTACCAACCTCTCTTCTTTTTTTTATCCATGTTGATCCTATGTTCTCTTCAAAGTTATAGTAGTTGTGTCATTTCCAAGGGTTCCATTTCTCTAATGCCTTATGATCCATAAACACAAGAATTATGTTCCACATGCTTCACCAACACAAGACCTTTAATAAGTGTTCTGTGTTTTCAACGCAACTTGTAATAAACAATCAACCTATCAATTTATCTTTGTACAAGTGTATATAAGATCCAATTGATTTTCTTATTTCCTTGTGGTTCTCCCAATCACCAAAATTACTCACAAATATAAGGTGTATGGTTTTTGAATATAATTCATGTTGTACATTGGATAATACAGCGGTCCCAATGTGTTTCTCGAGGATAAAAATCCTGTAGGCACTGGAAAATGATTTTCCAGCACCTATAGGAAGCACTTGCAAATAATTTTCAAGTGCCTACGGGATTTGTATCCTAAGTTAGAAAATTGTTCAATGATAGGGGATTAATGTCTAATGAAAAAATCAAGGAAAGGCCAGAGAGGAGACTTCCAAATGCAAGGAAACAAGAGAATCTTTATGACCAAAACCATAGAAGATAGGAGACACTTGGTCTGCCAGAAGAAAATTAGAGGAAGCTATGGAAACTGGTTTAAGAATTTTTCACTTTTGAAAATATTATAAGAGAGAACTATTGCAGGCTAAAATGCTCCAGTTCCATCCTCACAAATGGAGCTAGGAAGGCTTCCAAGTGAAGTCCTGGCTAACAAGGGCTTGACAATTGTCAAATTAATTGTAAACTAAATGCAAGTTATTTATGTTAATATTCAATCGAGGATCCTCATAGGGAAATTCAATTGAGGACTTCTTCCAACTTGTGTTATATAAAACTAGCTTTCTGGAAGTATGTGGTTGGGGATTCTCTGGGAAGTTAAAAGTAAGGACTATTTACTAATATGTTTGAGGAAAAAAGTGACTTAAAAATGTTCTAAAAATAGGGTCTTCATTTCCCATAAATAGTAGTTTTTTTTAAGAGATGGACACTTATGTTATGCTTAGGCCATTAAAGGCACATCTATGGGTTAACTACCTTATCTTCTGGCAAGAATGAAGAGAATAACAAAAATCAATTTGCTTTTAAATAGTATTAAAAAATGATAACGGAATGAGTGTTCCAACATTTTTCAAGGATTTGGGCCTGGATTTCAATAAACATCATAAGGGAACCAAGGTCACTAAAATGGGAATATCCATAATCTAATTTGCAATGACTTACTTAACGTAGTTGAATCCCAAAAAATGATATCTAATTGAAATATTTTATTCAAAATTGAAATATTGATGCACTATCATTGTAATATCTTCAGTCCGATAATGCAACCTAATGATACAATATATAATTATTTCCATCACCATTTTAAATGGAAAAGACCAAACATAATCATAATAGAAAAATGATTAAAAAAAAACGAGGGGGAATAAGGTTCAAATCACTAATCATTTTTTTTCATCCTCTACAATTATGTTCCATATTAAATGCGCCATAGTAAACTATAAACATATGGATCAAACTGTGAACACAATTGTTTCTTAGTTTAAATCTAAGAAATGCTCTAACTTCCCAACCATAGAAAAGAAAAATTATTGATGTTTATTGACCTTTTTTTTACCAAGAGAATGTTTGTTGGACCTGCAATGCACTTCGAATATGATGGTATCCTGGTCTATGTTTTGTGTTGTGTCTTAGTTCGTGATAGGAAATATTAAAAGTGAAGAGCCCACGCGTGATTAGGATTTGGATCAGTTTCAAACATTCGAGGGAGTTTTGGATCACATTGATTACAGTAGGTGGAGTAGCGGGAGTGGTCGTGGGGTGGCGGAGGAGAGTGGGATGGCGTAGAGGAAAGCGAGGTCCACTGGCAGGTCGAGGGTTCGTCGGGGGTGGTCGAACGGGCCCGTAGTTATCCCATCATAGCCAAAATGAAAGACACTTCCAAGAGAAAATATATGAAACAGTTAAAGTAATTTCTTGGGAGCTTGTTTTCCAAGAAAAATGAAAATAAAAAAATTTGATATCATCAATATATTCCATCGCATCGCTCCGTAGGATAATATCATCCTCCGAAAGCTTTAAAAAATGTGACAACGGAATCAATTTTTTCCCATATTCTATTTATTTTTTCTATCTACTTATATAAGTAGCAATTGCACCATGTATTATTTATAAAATGTTAAAGGTAATACAAATTATTTAAAATAAATTAAATTTCAATATGCAAACTAAAATTCAAATTACATTTAACTTTATCATGTAAAAATAAAATATAAAAAACTAATTTTGAGTATGACCTCATGAAACTAAAATTAAGAAATACTCAATTAAATTGAGATAGAACTCGCACCATCTCCATCTACATGGAAGAAGTTAATTTTAATAAAATTAAAAGAATATATAGTGAAATTAACCAATATTTAATTTAATTGAGAGAAAAAAATAATTTAAATAAAAATGTATGCCGATCAATTTTTAAAAGTTTGAAAGTGATGATTGGCGTCTACATAATTTCTAAAACCGCTAAGACAGTTTGTAAGACTTTCATTGAAGATTTACCCTTATTAATTTTAATATTTTTATCATCCCTCTTTATTATTTATAATAATTTAATAAGTGGAAAAAGGGTAAAATTATAATAATATAAATAATGCATTATACTAATTTAAATATTATTTACATCTCAAACTTCTGTCATCCTACGAGTCAAACTGCTGCCATCCTACCCGTCAGATTAAAAACGATGGAAAAGAAGATTGAAGATCGTGCTCATCAATTTTTAGAAGTACCGAATAAAGAAATGGACAGTAAAGAATGACTATCAGGTCAGCAAAATCTCTGCATACCTGATGATAAGGACTACAATGCCAGCAATAGATGAAGAGCTTTAGTGGAGCACACCATGGTCTTCAATTTTTGGCGCTTCTGTTCATGCTCGAATTCGTCTTCATGAAGCTACTTTGTAAAGTGGAAACGGAAGAGAAAGTATGGCAATTTTGTATAGTCTCGAGTATTGCCGCCAGAACTATGGCAAGGAAATAAAATTTAGGGAAAAATGGATTTGGATAAGTTCTAATCCATAAATTAACACATTTAAAAGAAAAAATGCAGGTTGTAAAAAATTCAACACTAATTTTGGATTACACGACTAACCAAACCCTAGAAATTCGGCACTATAAACTGTCAAAACAAAAGAAACTCCTTTCTAATCAGAAACTTCACTTAGTATTCATTGTGTTCTTTTGCAAAATACAGTATACTTTAATTTCATCTTCTTCAGCAGCTTTTAAGGCATCTGGCGTATTCGAACTTCGGGCGCAGGCCTACCTAAAGGCGTACTCCTCCTTTCCGGTCCGACGAGGCAGCTAGCTGACTTCCTTTACCATAGTTGCAAAATTGCCGAATAATTGTTGGTCTCCAGATATCGACTTCCTTCTTTAATACCAATGAATAATGGTGCACGCAACACATCCAGAGGAGACGCAGTTACTTTGGTTGCGAAGCTCCAAGTGAGGATGCAATGGTCTTCCACGAACTTGTTAGTGGAAACTGAAAATCCAACTAACATTTATTCGATTATTTGTGTAACTTATTAATAATTGTATTTAATCTAAAGGTATAAATTCTTTCAATCGTCTAACACCAAAATCAATGGTGTAGAATGATAAAAGTAGCATTTAGGAAAGTTGTTTTCAAATAATAACGCTTTATAGCATAATAATTGCATTGCAATTTGTAAGATAATAATTAATTACACTTATGGATTGAGTAAGATGTGTTGACATGAGTTTGGTATTATGTATGATGCCTTAGAGCCGCATTATCATAAGAGCCCCAATGTATCTCATCCCAAGGGATACCCATAGTGTCCAACTACTAGTTCCATTTGATGGAGTAAGTTCTATTATGATATTAAGTTCTATTATGATATAGGAATATCATTTGATTTATTAGTTTGCAAGATTTGAGAGAGATGAATTATTAAGAGGGCCATGCATGTGGCGGTAGTATCTATAAAAAAATGGTCTTATTAGGTGTCTCCCATTTCCATTTGGTTGTGTTAGGTGTCTCCCATTTTCATATTGTCTTTTCCTTTACTTTGAACAATTATAATCTTGACATATCTTAAATATATGGAGAAAAAATATGGATTACCAATATGTATTTTCCTATCATAAAAATTGTAAAAATGAATTTTCAAATATATTTTTAAAGTAGAGAGAAGACTAGAGAGTTATCATGACCATAATATCAAAATTATGAAACACAAATGATAATTAGGGAATACTAGAAAGGTATCATGATCATAACAACAAATTTACAGAATCATGTAAGACAATGTTTCTTCTACATACAGATGATTGTATGAAAAAACTACTGTGAAACAAGATAGGAAACCAATAAATCTCCCACATGTTTCAAAAACTATCCCTTATGATACGAAATTACCTTTTCATTATATTAATTGTTGGCCACCAAATATTCTATCAAGTATCTCAGGTTATGCAATACTTTCTACTCTAAATGTTATTTGAACATAATTTCGGCCAGTTGCAAATACACTTGAAAATAACTTTGTGGGGGCCAATTTATTCAGTTTTTTAATCACATTAGAATGTTATATATGACTAGACCATGAGGCGTAGATATGGGATGTATTGTTAATTCACTGTGTTATGTGAAGGTCACAGTTCAAAAATCTATGGGAAAAAATATGGCGATGTTAAGGGTCAATGTAGCCCAAGTAGGGTGCAATCCCCTAGTGATTTTGATGACTTAGATGCCCATGGATCACGGTTTCTCAAGATACAACTCAAGCTGGAAGTAAACTTTGGAGAAATTGAACAACTTGACAAAAAAAACATGCTATATATGACTAGCTTAATGTATCATTCGATAACGCTAAAGATGTTATCTATGACCAATTTAATGCGCCACTCAATGAGACTAAGATCACACTAATATACAATGTGACCATCTTAATGTGCCACCAATATACAACATGACCAAATTAATATGCCATTTAGTGAGATTATCACACTAATATAAAATATAAAAAACTTAATGTGTCACTAATATGCAACATGACCAACTCAATCTGTCATTTATTGAGACCGAAGATTATGCTAGTATGCAACATGTTGATTAATTCATGTGTTGATATTTGAAAACACATTAAATATAATACTAATTAACCTTCTCAATGCAACTAGGTCATAATGTTAGAGTATTATATGATAATAAGAATTAAAACATGAAAATATATTAGAATTAATAATAAATGTATTGACCTACAAACAAGTGCACCAATGTTAATATATGATATTTATAATAATTATTATTAATTGTTTATTGTATTTATATATATATATATATATATATATATATATATATATATATATATATATATATATATATATATATATATATATATATATATATTTCCGTGGAAAAATCAACAACTTTCTATTAATAAAATCAAAAGTTACACTGTGTAGATGCATAAAGTGCATTCAAGAAACTTCCCCAAGGGATGAGAGAAAGTGAAAAAAACACTCATAGTAGCAAAGCTACCAAAAGAATAAAAAATAAAATTACAATTTGCTAGAAAAACTCGTATTTTCTTTTTTACCTTTTTTATTTTGGACTTTTTTCCAAACCCCAAGACATGGTGACACTATAATAACTGCCAACTCGATATTGTTAGGTAAATTGACTCGGGATTAGAGTCAAGTTTGACCGAGTTAAACAATGATGGTTTTGGGGCACTTGGTATTGTGCACACATGGTTTTTAGTTCATGGTATTGCATGTAATGGAGCCTATAAAAGGCTCGGAGGACTTCATTGTAATGTAGGCCTGGATGTGAGCAATGAAGGCTCACTTGGCTGGATTGGCCAGGGTTTTGGCCAAGGCTAATGAAATTTCATTAGGATGGGTTTTCCCCAAAGTTTGGGGTTTTTCATGGTTAAACATCTGTGTTTATGTTTATGATTTTTTGCTGGTTATGTTTAATTATTCTTCTCGGTAATTATTTATGTTCTCCGGTAAATGTTTCTTCAGATATTTCTTGGAAGTTTTAGGATTTATTTATCTGAATCTGAGCTCTCAAAAACATGAGATCACTTAGTTCCTCTTGGTCCTTGATTGATGCTCTTTTCCTCGTGCTGGTTCTCAAAGGTTGAAATCACTATTGTTTTGCTGGGAAAATCTGCCTGGATATTCTAATCCTTCTGATTCTCTTCTCCCTCCTTTTGTGGCTCTTGTTGATTTTGTGTCTTTGAATTTCATTGGGTTTCATCCATTTATTCATCCTCCTCATTTGAATAAGGAAGCTCTGGGAATTTCCATCCTTTTTCTTTGGAGGTATTTTCTTTGTCCTTTTCTTTACTTGTTTGCATGTGCTCTACAGGTGCCCTTTTTGATGGAAGATCTGACATCTAAAAGTAGTATTTTCAAAATATAACCATTGTGTCCAGTTGAAATCTTGATGCGTCAAATGGATATGATCAAGAAGTCCTTTGCTTAAATCCATCTCCACACAAATGCATGCCAAAGTGAAGATGCATTTTTCCATTCTTTCATGATCCATCTTTAGGAACCTTCCCAAATAGTTCCTTGTGCCTTCTAGGACCTGATGGTGCCAATATGGAAGCAGAAGGTTATGTAGCCTCACCCAAACCAACATTTTTGTAACCACCATTGTGTTAGCATCAAAACCTGGAAACCATGGGGTTACAAAGTGAATCTCCCTTCCCCAAAACCATGGTACCTCATTTATGGCATAATCAAAATATTTTTTTTATCAAGCTAAACCATAAAAAAACATTTTGCACATAGATAAATGTCACATTCTCTGGTCCAATTGAGGTAGATCCACTCATTTAGTCTGATTTTGGTCAGTAACCATTAAATGTACATATGATAACTCTTTCTTGTAAAATAATGAAAATACCACTTACTTATGGTATTTCTATTGACAGATCTCGGGCTTTCTCCATCTTCTCTATGATGTACGAACCTGGCATTGTTAGATTTGGGTTTTGTTTGTCATGTGTAGCAACATTCACTTTCAGGGCATCCTTGAACGAGGTTAGACCCTTTCCACTCGAAGATGATCCAGGTGGAAATCTCACTCCTCGGGTGCGACCGTGAAGCCTTAAGTTCACGATAATTGTGTCATTTCTAAGAATACCATAGTCTTCCAAATGGGCCCAATCCTGCAACAATTTTCCTACAAAAATCAAACTTTGTAAACAAGCAGGAATGCATATTAAATTTTGGACTCCCTGCTTTAGATATGTCACTAGATCTATTCTCCGGACCCTTAGCACATTTGATTTCCCATAAATGGTTTTAATAAAAGCCGAAACCAACTGCTCCAGATTTGCATCCCGAGATCTCCCTTCAACTTGTTTTTTGTTTGAATCTAAACTTTAAAGTTGGATATGTGTTTTTTTGTATGAAGAGAGAACTCTTTGCCATGCAATTTGATTTATGCATGTAACATTTAGGTAAGAAAACACAATATAAAGAGGAAGCACATTCAAAGTGGAAGTGTGACATCCTTCTATGTGCAAAGATGTGGCCCAATAATAGACTCGATCATCTCTATGAGCATTTGGGGCAATATTGAAATCGATCAAGGGCTTTCAATTCACCCCAAGAGTATCTCCTCCATAGGTAATCCTAGCGGCTTGAAACCTCCTCTGTGTTTTTCTCACTTGTATCCTCTCCCTTATGTCTGCACAGAAAAACAGTGCACAACCCGATTGCAGTGCTTGGCCTAGAGTTCCAATCTCCTTGGATTCTTCCAAAATGATTTCAGAGGCCAAAACGACTCTTCTTGTAGTCCTAGGCTTGGGATGGTTGAGCTTCAACACCCAATGGCAATCTGCGTAAACCTAGTTTCTTATAACCACGCAACTGGCACAGACCCATTACTCGCAATGTCCTTCTTATTTCTCCTCGGACGTCGGTCACCTCTACTCCCTCAGACTAAACAACCACTCTAAAACCATCACACCTTGTCCAAACATCTTATCATTGTGTAAATAGTTAACTTCATGCCTCTCGATGCCATGGAAACATGCAAACAAATTTTCCATGTGGAAGCACCATTATTTGCGAGGATGATTGTCCAAACCCTGGCACATGTGAGTGCAATTCTCTTCAATTTCTTTCTCCCATACTAGGTGTTGTGATATCTCATTTGTGTCATGAACAATAATATTAAGAATAAGTACTATGAATATTATTAATATTAATAGGTAATAATAATAATAATAATAACAATGACAACAACAACATTGATTACCAATAAATATTAATTATTAAGTTCATTCTTAACAATTAATATAAATTATTGTACTATTATACTATTTTATTTTGAGATATGTTTTTATTAATTAATCATTAATATTGTCTATGGGGCTTAGAATAAAGAGTGGTGGGGTGCACTCTTAAGTCACTATGTGATGTGAAAGTTACCCAAAAGAAAATTTTGAGACAAAAATAGAGTCATGTTAAGAATTGGTGTGGCCTAAGCAAGATGTAATGCCACATAATTTTTAGGACTTAAATTATTCTAATTTTATTTTATTATGCTCCATAATATCATGTTTTTTTTTAATTAGATTGTGTAGATTTTAAGATTTTTTTTTTTTTTTTTAATTATTATCCTCCAATTTTTTTTTATTCTTTTTCCTTGATGTGGTCTTTTAGATTGTAGAGTTCTTCCTGAGAGTTGGTGAGATACTCTTAATCGTTTTCTCCTGAGATGAATGTCAATAAAAATAAATTTCAAATATTTTAAATGCTTCAAAATAAATTAACTTATATAAAATACTATAAAGTAGTAAATTTCAAGTGCACTGAACATTTCAATAGTTAGACGCAAAAACCAAAATAGGCCAGAAATCTTCAAAACAACTCTGCCAGAGTGTAAATTCACTGTGTATCTTAACCACATAACCCCATACATGCCAGCTTGTTTACATACATACCAGCTTTTCATGGCCTCTGTAATGCTTCATTACAGCGGCATGGCTATATCAATACATCAATAAGTGTAATCATGTTTTCTTCATTTAAAAAAAAAAATAAGGAATTTAATATCACTAATATGCCCCATCGCTTAATAGCCATAATATCCCTAAGAGTAAAAAAAAATTGTGACAATGGAAGCAATTTTGTCCCATTCTTTACTAATTTGTCAGATAATAATTACATTGCAATTTGTGAGCCGTTAGCTGTTTAGCCGTCGCTGATGTCTCACCATCGAGAGACTGTGTGGAAACTAATTGGGATTTAAAAAAGCGTCTGGATGCATTTGTCTGAACATTTCTTTTTGTGAAACTTGCAACCAGAGAGCACATAACATCCTGTAAAATGAGAATACTATAATAAAAGCTAGAGGATGTAATAAATTAATACCAGTGTTTGTCGGCCTCAAATGCTAAGAGAATTAGTCATTTCAACTCTTTTCTCCATGATTTATTTTCTCCCCCATCCTTCCTACCACAAACCACGGCCGCTTCATATCGAATCCCATGGTTGACATTAGATTCCAGTGGAGTCCGTTTTCATTTCCACAATTTGCTGGAAAAAATGTGTATTTCTCGTCAGCTTTTATAGAGATGAAGAGCTCTGGTCTGTGGGCCGAGTGAAAGGCACGGTAAGCCGTGTGTAAAACGTGATAGATCTTTGTGTAATGATGTGTAAAGCGTGAGATTGAAAGCGTGTGCAAACCGTGAGAGATGAATTCTAGTCGGCGTGTAAAGCGTGGCATGGCAGATCACGTTTCCTCTGCCATATGCCCATAAATACGCCCAGGCAGGAAATGTCTGTCGCAAAACCTGCGGCCGACATTTCCTGCCGCATTTATGGACCTAAGACGAGGAAATAAGCCTGGCCACAGATCACGGACATGATCAAGGATTGAGGTTTGCTTTTTAATTGTCTTCAGATTTGAGATTAAAATATATATCTGATTGTGTTTTTCTTTTCACTTGAAGCTCATTGGAAATATATTGGAAATTTGGATATATATATATATATACATGGGTTTTGGGATTACTAAAGATTTAGTATTTTTTAAGAGAAGGAAATATGTTAATTATTTAAGATTTATTGGTATTTGATAAAAGTGAAAGTTTATTTTTTTATTTTATGTAGTATATTTTTCTTTTAATAAAGGTAATAATTCAGCATTTATTAATGATGACTATTTTTACTATTGATTTGGCAACTAATTTATAATAGTTTTTTTTTACTATATACATTAATGATGACTATTCTTACTATTGATTTGGCAACTAATTTATAATAAGTTTTTTTCACCATATACGATATATGAAGAGGGACCTTGCTTTAGAGTTAAAGTTTAGTTTAGTCATGGCAAATATAACCACACTTAGTATCTAATTGAGAAAAAGACATGTTGCTAATGATGCAATTGATAGATGAAATCAATATAATTTTTAGCAAGAAAGTGTTTTTTTGTTATTTAAAATTCACTTTTATTCAAAATTCTAAAATCCTTAGGCATTCAAACTTCCTAGTTTAAAGGCTTAAATTTACTGAGAAAAATTGACCACATAAATTGCATTAAAAAAAAAAATCATCTATTAATTAGACTACATTTAATGCTAATTATAAATTCACAAGTGTTCAATTCATAGTTTGTATGGGTATATATCACTAATATATTATATGATATTATTTTATAAATTTGTAAGTGTTTTGGTTTGAATGAGTATAAGTTCTTAATATAATAATAAATCAGTGATAAGGTTAAAAGTGGGAGTGAATAGAATGCATCATCCAAACTTATCAAAATTTATTACAATCTTTTTGTAATAACATCTTATAATTAAATAAATCATTTATCTATTTAATATTAATATTGGCCACATCCAAACTTATTCTATATATAGAAACATTAACACATTGTCCTAATGGTGTTATTATAAGAGTATAATGGTGTTATTTTAAGAGTATATGGTTTGTTGTGATAATTTAAAATATATATTTTTTTTATAAGCAGAAAGATTGTTTTTTTTAATTAAAAGAATTGGCAATTCAATCACTTTTATATTCATATGACATGAGATAGATTCCGACCATTATCACTATAATTCCTAAATACCTACTTATTAAACCTCAAAACAAACTCTTTAATATATAATACTTCATTTTTCAGAGCTTACTAATTAATTTGCCCTCAGCTCTCTCCCTACCCCAAACTAAAAAAACAACATTACCCACCCATTGTTAGAAGTATATGTAATTTTTTCCATTTAAAAAAAGAAAGACAAAACAAAACAAACTTTATGGGTTGGTCATCAAAAACCTTACATATATATGGTATTATTATACTGGTCAGCAAAATATTAAGCATTGAGTTTTACATTAACAAGATATTATTTTTTTGGATCAAAACAATCTGAAATTGGTCTAAAACTTAACATTATGAATTTTATTATTAAATAACATTTAAATTCATTTATTGTTAATTCAAATCTTTCATATGTTATTATGAAAATAATGAAAAGAGAGAATTTGAATGTAATCTTTCATTAATTTAATTTAATAAAACTTAATCTACACTCTGCAATCCAACGCAAGAACTAACCTGCTCGATAACAGATGAAAGTGAAAAACCAACTCTGAAGGTAATTAAAGTGATTTCATACTGCAATACATGTCAGCGTTTACTATTCATGGAGTTTACTATCTTTCAGTATTGACATTTAACAACGCCAAAGGCTGCGGGTCGGGTGCCATCACATCGCTGATGTAAATCTACAACTTCAATAATTGGAAAATGTGATTTTAAACCAATTCCCATTCTCCACATCTGCTTAATATCTACTTAATTGATTAATGCACCCACCACGTACCGTTAGCGTTTACATGCCTTCCAAATGGTTCATTTTCTACCACTATTGAAGTAGGTAATTATGAATTTGGTAATCATTTGCTCATATAAGAGATTGATATAAATAACCTCATCTCATGAATACAAAGCACAACGATAGGAATTAGGTTAAGTTAATTATTACATGGTTAATTAAGTAATTAAGTTAATTATTATATAGTTAAGTTAAATTAATTATTACATAGTTAATTACGCCGTAAGGCGTTATTATTTGAAAACAACTTTCCTACCTGCCTGTGTGTACTATTGCTGGCCATCAGATGTTTTGTTAGATGATTGAAGAATGCTCAACCATAGATAAAAAATAGTTAAAAACTAAAACATAACTAAAAATCTTAATATGCAATATCTAACATTAATCGGCCAGAGTCATCTTCCTTCTTAAGCTATTTGCTGCAGATTTGTTGCAAAGAAGGGGCAACTGGAAGAATGAAAAATCCTTTGTTGATGGACACGGTGAGGGATGCAGAGATGGAGATTGTGATAGTTCACTGCTTCAATGTTCCACCCAGCGAAGGTATTGTGCGGAAAGTGAAGCACGCAGTGAAGGAAACTCTATTCCCCCATGACCCTTTTCGGCAGTTCAAGAACCAGCCCAGGTCCGGAAAATGTGTTCTTGGGTTACAATATGTGTTTCCCATCTTTGAATGGGCACCCAAATATTCCCTCAACTTGTTGAAATATGATGTCCTGTCTAGCATCACTATTTCCAGTCTTGCCATTCCATAGGTAATTTGATAGGTTCAGTGTTTGCAGAATTGGGTATATTGAAGTTATGTTTGATTGCAGATTTTGGAAATATTTTGTTATGTCGAATAATTTGATTTTAAGTTTTTGTTGTGGATTCTATTTTTTCTATATTCTCATTTATCTGTTTCATTTAATATTTGATTTGTCTGTTTCATTTAACATTTGATGTGCATATAACGTGGTGGAAGCCTTACAGGGAATAAGCTATGCGAAGTTGGCTAACCTGCCTCGTGTGATGGGGCTCTGTGAGTATTCATGCTCAATGGTGGTTTCTTCTTTTACTTTTCATCAGGGTTCAAGCTTCTTGATTACCTCTTTTCAGCTTTTACTTTTGGGATTTGTGACTGTCATTCCAATTGAAACTTGGTGGAATTTCTTTTGTTGGGGTTTGCAGTGTGCACTGTTCAATTGTATCTGGCAATCAAGAAGATTTAGGAGAAAACTCTGAAGGAAGTGAAGCACGCAGTGAAGGAAACTCTGTTCCTCAATGACCCTTTTCGGTAGTTCAAGAACCAGCCCAGGTCCAGAAAATGTGTTCTTGGGTTACAATATGTGTTTCCCATCTTTGAATGGGCACCCAAATATTCCCTCAACTTGATGAAATCTGATGTCTTGTCTGGCATCACTATGCCAGTATTTCCATTCCACAGGTAATTTGATAGGTTCAATGTTTGCAGAATTGGGTATATTAAAGTTACGTTTGATTGCAGATTTTGGAAATATTTTGTTATGCCGAATAATTTGATTTTAAGTTTTTGTTGTGGATTCTGTTTTTGCTATACTCTCATTTATCTGTTTCATTTAACATTTGATGTGTATATAACGTGGTGGAATCCTTACAAGGAATAAGCTACGCGAAGTTGGCTAACCTGCCTCCTGTGATGGGGATCTGTGAGTATTCATGCTCAATGGTGGTTTCTGCTTTTACTTTTCATCAGAGTTCAAGCTTCTTGATTACCTCTTTTCAGCTTTTACTTTTGGGATTTGTGCCTGTCATTGTAATTGAAACTTGGTGGAATTGCTTCTGTTGGGGTTTGTAGTGTGCACTTCTCAATTGTAATTGGCAATCAAGAAGATTTAGGAGACTTTGATTGTTTCATTTATGGATTACATCCTTGTTTGCTGCTAGACACTTTGAATTGTGTTCTTGATTGGGTTTGCTGTTATTTATTTATTTTTATTTTTTTTCCAGATGCCAGCTTTGTTCCTCCCTTGATATATGCAATGATGGGGAGTTCCAAGGATCTCGCAGTGGGTACAATCATTGTTGTATCACTTCTTCTTCGTTTGGTGATTGGTGACGAGGTCTCGCCAACAGAAAAGCCTGAACTTTACATTACATTGTAGGTTAGGTTTCATCATAGACCTCCTTTCCCATGCAACTATTGAAGGGTACATGACGGGTTCAACAATTGTTGTGTCCCTCCAACAGCTCAAAGGAATCCTTGGACTGGAGAAATTTACCGAGGAGACCAACATAATTTCTGTCATCACCTTAGCAAGCAAACAAGTGCATAAGGTTTCCCGCTATGGCATTCAATTTCCTTTTTGACAAAGTTGCAACAGGGCAAGCAGGTCTCTTAATCATTGATGTGGAACTCTCTCTTGTTTGTTTATGTGCAGTGGAGATGGCAGACCATTATACTCGGTCTGGGTTTTCTGATTTTCCTCTTCACTGCCCATTACATCGTGAGTATTAGATATTGTTTTGATTTTCTCTTAATTTTCCCGAGAAATCCCACTACCTTTTTGTTGCCAACTGGATTGAAACTCTTGGGTAGAGTCCACAAAAAATAGGGCTCATAGCTGTATTTTTGTCCCATGACAGAGCAAGAGATGGAAATCGTTATTTTGAGTTTCTGCTGCTGCTCCACTGACATCTGTGATTTTGGGTGGCTTGCTGGTCTTTGCAATGCATGCAGATGAGCATGGAGTGCAAATTGTATGTCATAAAAATATTTGGATCCCCTTATGTGGTGATTTTAAACATTATTCTTAAGTTTTCTTCTACGATTATATATATATATATATATATATATATATATATATATATATATATATATATATATATATATATATATATATATATATATATATATTTTTATGCTAACAGATGGGTACATTGAAAAAGGGCATAAACCCGTTGTCGTTTGGCAAGTTAGTCTTTCATGGAGAGTATTTGGGGACCAGTTTGAAGGCAGGGCTGATAACTGGTCTCATTTCCCTAGCTGTAAGAGGAATAGCTTTTTCATAACTCAGAATATTTTAAATTTTTTAAAAGTCAGCAGATTTTTAGAATATCTTAGAATCCCATCTAACCAAGGGATAGCAGATTTTTAAAATATCTTGAAATCAGACCAAATGAAATCAAACCATTAATTTTGCTCTTGTTTTTGTTTATCAAGAATAGATTGCACTCTTGTTTATCAGGAATTTAGAAATTTAGGATAATAATGTCAGTTAAAACATTCCATATACTTATAAATTTTAATAATATGCCATTAATAACATCTACATGAAGGATTAGCTGTTGGAAGAACATTTTCTCTATTCAAGAACTATCAAATTCATGGCAATAAGGAGATGGTTGCTATTGGAATGATGAATATAGTCGGTTCCTACACTTCCTGTTTTGTTTCAACAGGTTTTATTTTTCTCCCCTTTTTCACATTCCAAGAAAGGTTGTGCTAAAATTATTATTCCATCTTCTCGCTCATCTCAGCTCAGTACGATTGCTCCAGAATGTATCTAATGAATGGGTGGCTGGTGGTTTGCAAGTGCTTTTTCCAGGATAGCAGTTAATTTCAATGCTGGATGCAAAGTGGCAGCCTCAAATATAGTAATGGCTATTGCCATTATATTCACTCTTCTGTTTCTAACTCCTCTGTTCCACTACAGACTGGCATGTGTTTCAATCACAGTCACCTCTACATCACCGATTGCAGACTTGCTTGCTGTAGTGAGTTCATTGTGCTGATCCAAATTAGATTTTTCCATGTCACATTTCAGTTCTGCTCGCTGTGAAGAATATGAAGTATACTGTGGAGAGAGGAAGAAACTGTTGAAGGGACTGGCAGTTGATTTGGGACTCTGAGATCCTTCCAGTTCACATTGTTTTCTACTCTTTTGAGCTTGAGCTTGAAGAGACTGCAAGAGTTGTTCCAGTTCTTTCACAAAGTCAATTTCACCTCTAATAATGGAGGCCTAATCCCCCTGAACAAACAAATATATGACCCAAATAAATCCCTGAGCCATACAATTCATATAAAGTTATAGGAATACGAATGTGAATACCATGGTGCATAAGTTTTACCCTTTGGATGGTAGTCACATACAAAATGCTCTATCACACTCAACTAAATCCCTGGGTTTCAAATCTTCATCTGCATAACTATAGGTTGTTAGGTCCAAGTCGTAGCTTGCAAGTATTTAACATGATATAGTTTTCACATAACATTTGAAGCTAAACCTTAAAATGCTAACTCATGTTATTTTGACCCCTGCAATTCTGCAATTCTTGTTTGGGATTAGCTTGTACCCTTGAGCTGGGTGAAAGATTATAATGTTTCTCTACCTCACCCAAAGGTTTCCGTGGGCATATGGAAATACCATTATCCAAATGGGCATAGACCATGATGGAACATTGTCCCTCGGGCATTTTCCCCTTTCTGAATCCAAAAAATCATTATTGCAAGCACCTTACTACATACTCTGCCCCATTGTAGTTGTGGTAAACATAACCATTTCTTTGAATAACTCAAAATAGAAAGGAAAATATCATTTAGGAGACAACCACCTAATCTAATTTAGGATACAACCACCATTAAACTAGGTTATTCATCCTCAACCTATCAATCACACCACTATTTTGTGGACAACCATTAACATGAAGATTGTGGTGTATTAAAATTTCACCAATTAAAAACAATATAGTTAAAACCTTGGTAGGACAGTATAGTTAGAAGACGTACATGTCCAAATGGTAAAACATGCACACACTATGTTGAATCCTTTGTTCAGCAGTATTATCCAAACTGTTCACACCATTCATGCTAGCAGCAAGGTTACAGGCATAAAGTCATTGTCCCAAGTCTAGCAATCACTTCCACCTGTTTACTTGCATGCCTAGGCAGAATAAGGCTGAAAAAATTTGGATGGATGCAACTCTAGGAAATTACTCCTAGCAAGCTGAAAAACAAATGGTGTTTGCACTAAGTCTGTCTTAAGGCAGAGTGAAGAGCAGGATCCTATGAATTCTTTTATTAAAATAAATGAAAATGTAATTGACAAAATCCTACCTCCCTGCCCTGATAATTATTGAAAACCTACATTGTCATCTTTTGTAGGACAAACTAGAAATAATTCTCTTATTCCATATTCGGATGCAGAGGAGAAATTTTTTATGGAGGCCAAAAGTAAATTGGCATTCTCCTTAAAGCTTTAAAATAACCAACAAATAGATCCAAGGTTGGTTGCAGAAGAAAGATAAGTAAATTGTGTAAATCAACTATAATCTATAAGAAATTTAAAGAACCAACTCAACCTATATATGAATCCAATCACAGTCAGTTATGCAATTATACAAAATCTACATACACGTTCAGTCTTACTCTGTCTTGTCCTGCACTGTCCTGTTCAATACCATCCCTTAAATTTATGCTGAACATCAAAATTTCAATAGAAAAATAACTTGAGGAAGCTTCCCAGTTGCATTTCTACCTAGTTATATAGCCTCAAAGACAGAAAATGGATAACGATAGTTATATACTCACATAAAAGTAGTTAGGGGGTCATATTATAAAAAAAAAAATATTAAATCAGACGCTTATTTCCAAGCTGAGCAAGAGTTTATCTTACCAGTCCAATAGACTACTCAGACTACTCAGTCTAAGGAGACACTAAATAATTCATTCATTTATCAACATATAAAGATCCTTCTTACAATAAATATTCGAGAAAAATGACGGCAACATAAACATGTGTTTTGCATCATTTAGGAGAACTTTCATTGCTCAGCTAGTAGTATTAATTACAGTGAATATCTTTCTAGCATCTTCCTTACGGCGTTTCCTTTGCAACATTAGATGCAATTTCTAGTTAAGTAATTAAATTAATTATTATATAGTTAGTTAATGATTGAAATTGGAAAATGTTAACCATTTAAAAAAAAATTTAATAAATATAAGAAAATTATATTGTTAATAAAAAAAATCCTACTAACATTTTATCGTATATAAATTTTTGAGAGAAATCAAAATTAACATTATTATATGTACATGTATTAGGCATTCAATTTTTCTTTTAATTGGTTATTACTTTGATTTTATTAAAAAAAAATTGTAAATTTTTCATAATTTAAGGAATTGTCTTTAATAGGACTTTTCAGAGTTTCCAGAAGTTTCCAAAAAGTCTCATTAAAGTTAACTTTGTTTTTTTAAGATGTTTAATTTATCCCAAGTTTATATACATATAAATTAGTATTTTCAAATTTTTATTATAACAATTTTGATTTATTAGTATTTTTATTATTCAATACAATATACTATTTTATTTATTTTTAGAAAATATTGTGTAACATTTATAAAATATAAAATTGTTATCACATAGGTTTTTTTTTTGTTTATTGTGCAAGAACATATATATGAATTCATACAAATAAGTAGATGAACATTTACTACTTAAATCTCTATTTATTAATTTAGAATATCAATTTGTAAATGACATAATAACATATATATGAATTAATGAAACATATTAATTTAATTTATAATTTTAAAATATTAATTTCTTTATAAGTTTTTTGAGATATTTAATATATTCCAAGTTTACCTACCTATAAATTAGTATTTTTTTTATAAGCTTGGGAGGACTACATTTTCATCATGTCCAATATATCACCCAGATCTGGGTGGGGAATTGAACCTGTGACTTCACATCCAGGGGCGGGTAATTGAACCTGTGACTTCACATCAAGGGGGCAAGGAATTGAACCCATGATTTCACATCAAGGAGTGTCTTAACAGAGCACCTAATCAGCGTCTATCCAAAGTCTTCTCTTATACAGATATTCACAAATATGTTTACTTTTATAATATA
This sequence comes from Pinus albicaulis, assembly GCA_034641835.2. Classification (NCBI taxonomy): domain Eukaryota; kingdom Viridiplantae; phylum Streptophyta; class Pinopsida; order Pinales; family Pinaceae; genus Pinus; species Pinus albicaulis. Next base: position 839,599,182 of record CM076575.1, read on the forward strand.
TTTGAAAATTTATGTTCTTATTTTTTATATTTTTGAAATTCTAAAAAAACAAAAAATTAGCTAAATCGTTATGAATTTTTCTAATGTCACATGTTTTATAATATTTTGATAAAATGATTACTCTTCCAGAAAAGAATCTATTACACTTTTACTTATTCTAATAAGTTTTAAAATGAATACCATGCCCACTATTAAGCAAGATGGTTGGATACCCTCAAAATAGGAATAGAAAATGAAATTCTCATATATCATTCTTCATATAAATACATATATTACATCCTAGTTTGTATGGATGTTCCCAAAAATATTTACTTTTCTAAAAAAAATCCATTATAATATTATTTTTTGACTTTTAAAATTCCCAAAAAAAACTTAGTGTTTCAATGATTAAGAATATTTAGTATTATTAAGATATATATAATCCATCGAATAACCAATATATATTTACAATTAAAAACAAAATTACTATTAATTTTATTAAATTTTCAACATTTATTTGATAATTCCTTACATTTTAATATTTTAAATAATTAAAATAATAGTTTATTTAAAACATTTTGTTATCATTAAATAAAATTAATTAAAATATAATTATTTCTTAAACATCATAAAAATTATTTAATGAATATGTAACACCCTTTTCCCACATCTACTCAAGTAATAGATCAATCGGGGTAAACATGTGACAAGAGACTACTATAATGAGATTGAACCTCCTAGATGACCTTAAGGCAGTGGAATCGATAGAAAGACAACATACAGACATTGTACAACAACAATAACACCCCTAGGAGGTAGCCCAATCTTTCAGGCCTCTTACCCCTGGGTCAAACTAAACTCTTGACCTCTTTGAGCCATGGATGCAGGCACATGCTTGCAAGCCAACATCCAAGAGGCTATAGACACAGGAATAACACTACATGCTAGTGTTCAGGGTATTGAAATTGGCAACAAGAAATATTGAAAATGGCACCCACGAGGCTTTTGATTTAATTGTCCCTTAATTAAATTAGAAGTAAACTGTAATTCCACATCACATGACAGCTTTTAAGTGTTAATTGAGTCAGGAAGACTTAGTTATCTCAGTCAATTCGAGGTGAGGGTCAAACTAGAGGCATGTAGAGTTCACCCTAACTATTAGGGGGTCCAATTGCAGTTTATTTTGAGTTGTAATTAGTTAACTCAATTATTTGAGTTAAAATCAGTTTAACTAGTTCTAACTAAGAGATGAGCTAGTGATAGGTCATGTGAATTAAATGATTTAATTCACATGCAGTGATCAATCAGTTAATTGATAATTCACTATAAATAGGTGTTGCATGTCAATTCTAAGGAAGGCCCAATTAATATTGGGGTTAAAGGGAAGATAACTATTAGATGTATAATTAGAAAATTGTACAGTTCATGCATGAGGTCATTAGGATGCCTTGAAGGAATTGCATAATAAATTCTTGGGAATTTCCTAATTAATAGGGGCTCAATTAGCCCAGGAATGCATAAGCAAGGTTTTTTAGGCAGAGACAACCAAGTGGTTAAATATTAGACCAAACTTGCTTATATCAATGCTAGGATCAGAGGAGGATTAGACTGAGACAGTCAGCAGAATGCAGAGGTTTCTCAGGAATAAGAATATCATTGTATTATTTCATGTTTTTGAATTTATGAAATATACATATAGCGGGGTTTTTAGCTGAGGGTACCCCAAGATACATCTTATGTTGTGCAATTAAATGATTCTTTCTCTTACCTCTTTATGTGATTGTGCGATCGAAATTGGTTTCCACAATTTGTAAATTGATTAAATATTTTATTTTAGTACATTACAAGATCAGTTGAATCAATTTAGATATTTCTACATAGGGCCCCAATTCTTCAGTTCCGTGCGAGTGTCCTCAAGATTTGAACCACCTTTTTAGGCCCATAACGCAGTGCTCTGCCGAAAAATTCATGAAAAGTTCAGGGAGGATAAAAAACAATAGAAATATGATATGGAACAAATCACATCAATAAGAACTCATCTGGACCCCTCCTAGCCATGACAGGAATTTTTCAAACATGTCACAAACATTGAAACTACATTGTAAACAACATATTTGAGCGTAGGGGTTTCATACTTATCTAAGAATTGTTATGAAGCATTGCTCCCCTACATCATTAGATGAAATAACATCTATTTTACAATAGCTACATTGTGCATTCAGTTACAAGAAAAAACATGGGTAGATCCATATATCATCACTGTCAACATACATGCTTATAACCAACATAGTAATAACAAAAATACCATGGATACAACAGAAATAGAATCCAAATATAAACCCGTGCATTTATACATCAAACACCAAAGGAATAAGCTCTTCATTAAGGAATGTAAAAACCAACTGGAGATGGGACTTGTTATCTTTATCGAGCCTAGACCCAAGTTCAAAGTAACTGCGCAATCCAACAAAACTCACTATTACCGGCCCTTTCGGTAATGATTTGTTTGCGCAAACCGAATTCTCACTCAAGGGAATATAGGGGGATGCTAGAACCAGGCTTCTACATCCATATGGATATAGAACAATGGCTTTAGGGCTTTTCCTTCTTATCAGAACTCTGCGGATCAGATCTATCAATATTACCAGTGTTGTTCAACACAACTATTGAAATTTCTCATACACTATGTGTTGTGTAACCAGCTCCAAAAATAGAAGAAAAGAGATATCAGCGCCTTAGAAATAAGCCACTTCGAGGGGGCAACCTCCAATACATTACATAAATGAACAATTCTTGGATGATACAATTCACAAAACCTCCTTTCTATATATAGGAGTCCATGGGGCCATAATGTAATCCTAGTGGGCCACAATGTTATCCTAGCCGACCTAACAATAATAATTTAAAGGCACAATAATAACAAAATGGGGGTTACAAGGGTACAATAATAACAATAAGGGGTTTACACTAACAATAATAAGGGGCTACACTATTAATGTAGGGAATTAACATGCCCCTCTCCTTCAAACAAGTGTTGTCCTCAACGCTTGATTATTTCTTGATGCTTCTGTATAAAATTCTCATCGTCCCATGTGGAATCTTCTACAGGAAAGTTCTTCCACTTGCTGAGATACTTTGAAATTGATTGTACTTGTCGAGTTCTTGTTTCTGTGACTGTTTCAGAACTTCTTTCGATGTGATATTGATCTTCCAGTTATTTCATTTGATTTTGCACCAAATTTAGTTTATCCTTTGAGAGTTGGAGAACTTGTTGTTGATGCTCGATATGATCTTCCATTAATTTATCATCCATATTTGCTATTATTTGATCCTTAAAACCATCCAAATTAGCCTCCATTTCTGCTTTTAAACCATCTATTTCATCTTCAATTGATCTTCGTAAGATTGAAACTTGTTGCACTTGGTACCATAGTTTTGATATCTCATACTGCAACTCTTCCTCTTCATGCGTCATAGTATAGCTTTTTGAGGGATTAATGGGTATGGAATTATTTTTAGGAGGCATTTTAGAATCCAATACTGATATCTATTCTACAATATTCCCTTGGAATCAATTCAACTTGATTCTTCAAACAAGACTTATGCAATTCGGAAAAAAAAATACACACCTTTTACTTGCTTTGAGGAGCTCGATATTGAAATTGAATTATCTCTGTAATTGAAAATATTCAATATGTGAAATTTAGCACTGAAGTAGCCCTCTGAATTCTCTTTCAAATGCCACAGATATGATCTGATTTGGATTCTCCAAGACAAAGTTATTTCCAATCTCCCACAATGACCCAATTTTGGACTGATTCAGTAGAGCGAACTTGTACGACTTGCCACGTGTCACTGTTTCATCCTTTGTCTCTGAAATTGATAGCCAAGAAACTACATTCCGTGTACTTGCGACCACTTTTTATGGCACTCCAATCCGATGCCCAGAGAGAGAGTTATTGAACTTTTCCCACGATCACCTCTTTTAGATGAAATTCGGGATCCTGAAAAAGTACTATCTTCCACAGATCATATCTCCAAAAATATTGCGAACCAAGCTCTGAAATTTTTAGAAAAGCTTCCTCCGGATTTCAGCTTCGCACCCTAAAAATTTCAGCTTCTGAAACTTCGTAGAAAACAAGTTATAGCGAAAATTCCACGATGACCTGTTTAGGAGCCTGAAAAAATATCTAACTTCCACAGATCATATCTCCGAAAATATTGCGAACCAAGATCTGAAATTTTTAGAAAAACTTCCTCAAGATTTCAGCTTCGCACCCTAAAAATTTTAGCTTTTGAGGCTTCGTAGAAAAAAATTTATAGCGAAAATTCCACGATGACCTGTTTGGAGCAGCGAAACCCTAGAATCCAAAGCTCCGATACCAAATGTTGTGTAACCAGCTCCAAAAATAGAAGAAAAGAGTATCAACGCCTTAGAAATAAGCCACTTCGAGGGGCCAACCTCCAATACATTACATAAATGAACAATTCTTGGATGATACAATTCACAAAACCTCCTTTCTATATATAGGAGTCCATGGGGCCATAATGTAATCCTAGTGGGCCACAATGTTATCCTAGCCGACCTAACAATAATAATTTAAAGGCACAATAATAAAAAAATGGGGGTTACAAGGGTACAATAATAACAATAAGGGGTTTACACTAACAATAATAAGGGGCTACACTATTAATGTAGGGACTTAACACTATGTGATCTTACTTATTCATGTATTAAACACAGTAAATAACATAGTACAGATTGCATTATTCAGTTGCATAGTAAAACCCTTATTCAACATAGACATTCATAACAGTAAAAAAAAAATAAACACATCATTATAACATAGATTTCATCAACACTTCATTCATTAACATCCAAATCTATCTCATACATCCACTTTCCACCCTGCACACATAGCTACAAGGGCTTGCACACATAGTTCCAGTATTTCCTAAGGTATATGCGCACACAGTTGTAGGAGCCTTTTCTTCTAACCCAAAATAGAGAATGTAACTTAGGATGACATCCAAATACATTGCAAAAGATATTTCATTCATAACCTTCCTATGACCTCTATCTAGAATCCTTATATATATGTCTTTTACAATACCATGGTCACAAACCATGGGCGGAGCCCAATGTTCCCAAAAAGTCCCATCCCGTTACATAATTAAGGGGCTTTGACCCACCCCAAAGCCTCATGGACCCAAAATTATACTTCGCACTGCATGCTCCACTCGTTGATTTTTAGAGTCTTTACTTCGCGAGGAATCCCAATTCCAATAGGCCCCCAACACAAAACTTTGACTTGTCCCGAGTCACAACAATGGTGCGCCATCAATTCTTGCTCTAATTCCACACATACATCCTTTAGTAGAGGAACTGTATCAACCCACTACTTCATAAAATTTATATCTTCGCTAACTGGGTCCACGCTCTCCTAAAACTCGCTCACTTGATGCACACTCTCTTGATTCACACTCGCTTGTATCTGCAACCCATTTATAGTCTTATGCCCCCGACCAACTATGCGGAGCATCAAGAATCTACATCGACCATATAATTATTCCGAATTGCGAGGGACAGAGTCGGCCCTGTACAATTTTAATCTGCTACCATTGATATGGCTAGGGAACAATTCCTTATTCAACTTGGCAATCTATATTGCACCTTCGTCTCTCACTTCTCGTACAATATACGGGCTAACTAGTACATTTCCAGCTTCCTCGAGAACTTCACAAACTTGTTGTCGTACAGTAGAACCAAGTCCCCATCTTTGAATGTGTTCTTCTTAATATGTCGGAAATTCCACTTTGCACAGGTAACCCCAAACCAAGAGACGACTCTAGGTTTTCCTAAGTAAATTCGCAAACTCCCAAAGTCGCTCCCCCTTCAATATTCTCCAGTTTGCGACTTAGCAACCTTGTGACCCATCGCAAGGTCACAAATCATGTCAAAGTCTCATTTCTGTGACCTTACGACTGAGCGACCTCCAGATCATTAGGTCACAACATCCCAACTGTGCGTAACTAAACTCGCTTTGCAACCCTGCGACCTCCCTTAATGCCCACACGTATGACCCCTTTATAAATAAAAGGGTCGCGTAGGTCGCATTCGACATGTTCAATTGAGTAAACAAGATATCTGACAAGCCAATTAGAGTGTAATTGTTTCCAAGTAAGTCACTAAAACCTCCTGCAGTTCCTGTTTTTATTGTCTATGGCCCTACCTACCCCAAACCTAGGCTATTAATTGCCTTAGATTCCCCTCAGCTACAATCCTAGCCCTCCTTTTTCTTCTTTCCACTTTGGGCACCCTTCCCTAGCCTTCCATTGACCCTTTCAACCTTGATTTTCTTCCTTACCTTGAATTTTTCCCCATTTTTTCCCCATTTTTCCTCATAGGTCGCGCTGGTCTATTTTCCCCTCAGAAAATCCCTAATGTGATCTCACGACCTCGCAACTATGCAACCTGGTCACTGAGTTGCCAAGTCGCAAAGTCCTGACTATTCATGCAATCATGACTTTGCGACCTCGTGACCTAGGTCACTAGGTCGCATCCCTTCCAATTTAAGACTTTTGCGACCGATGCAGATCGCAGCGACCCATCCTGAGCAACCAAGGCCCTAGTTAGTGCAGGCAGTTTTTTCTTCTATTTTTCTTTCATTCCATCTGTCTTATCATGGGATTGTTTTATAAATATGCCAGGTAATATTGAAGATGAGCTCGAGTGTGTTTCCATCTCTTCGACCTCAAGCAACATGGAGCCCCTGGAAGTTCGAAGGAGACACACAAGCTCTGAAATAGAGCTATCAGAGGGAGACATTCCTCCTTCACCAACTCCATTCTACGAAGATATCGCTTGTGTTTTCGAAAAAGGTGCTAAGATGTCATGGTATGAACTCTACAAAGAGTTCACAAAACCAGAATCCCGGAAGACCTCATGGACCGAACAAGTGTACATTCAATTTAAGAGGTCTGAACTGCATTATGTGGGTGCCCACCCACCGATATTCCCATGCGCAGAAGTGATTGAGTGGATCCTCCAACAGGTGGACTTAAAGCTTTGGGTAATCCACGATCATGTAGGAAAGCCTTTCACCAACCTAATCGGAAAGGAAGCGGAAGTATACTACTCACTCTCGAATAAAGAAGATTCTTTCAATGCCTAGTGGATCACCACACAAGATGTGTCGGTGCAAGATACCTTGAAGGGTTGGTGGGATGACCCAAAGAAGTTCAAGGGAAGGAAGTATCAGGCCTATAAGACTGAAGGCCTAAGGAAATCATACAGGCTTGTCACAGCCATGATGTGCAGGATGTATGGCAGAATAGACGCCACTAGCTTTAGTGGAACATGGGTTCCCCTAATGTATGCAGTCACCACCTACGACACTCGTTTTAACTGGGAACATCTGTTAATATCATCTCTAAGGGTTAACATATCAGTAACATAGGTACCAGGGGAGGGATTTGCATCAGATTTTTACATGGCTTCCTACCTCCTAGATACAGTATGCTCATGATGTAACTTTGATGATTGGCCACACAATTTTGATGCAGTGCGCGGTGTACCTATCCATAAAGACCTAAATGTGTTCTCGAATACTAAATAAAATCAAGACATTGATGTCATCTCAGAGAAGTTTATCACCACACTCTACCGATGCCTCTTCAATGAAGATCGTCCCTGCATGTCCAGAAGGGCCATGGAGATCATTATAAAGGTAGCTCATTGGTTCCCCATCGAAGAAGGCACCTTCATCAAATTTTTTGGGTCATTCAAGGCGCCTCATGCATTTCCAAAGTTCTTCACTGATAAACTGCGATTATAAGAGGTATGCTACCAAATGATGGGTGGTTTCTCTAAGACATTGATCAAGGGCATGAAGAAACCATGGCCTACCCTCCCGCTCACTATTGGTGCCTACACAGTCAAAGACTTCAAGGAAGTGGAAGCAGAAGTTTAACACATAAAGGGCTTCCATTTCGTAAACTTAGCCCATCGGTCCCATGACCCTGAGAGGATCGTCCCCGCACACTACAAGCAGTCCAAGTTCAACTGGACTTATCAGCACACAAAGTGCGTTGTCGAAGAGGAAGTAAAAAACTAGTACAACGCACTCAAGGAAGTAGCCCCTGAAGGGGAAGCCAACTTGGACAGAGACAAAGGAAGTTAGCACCAAGATGATCAAACTCTACAGGAAATAGTAGACACTATGAATCGAAAAAACCCCTTAGGAGGAGCACCGACCTCACAGTCCAAAGGCCAAAGAACACCACAGGCAGTGATCCTCCTAAGAATCAACAGGAAGGAGGAGGTAAAGAGGCCGAGACACAACTAAATGCTGAGAAGAAGCAAAGAGAAGAAGAAGTCAAGAAAGCCCAAGACACTCTAGAACAACAACAACTAGAAGAAAAGCAAAGGAAACAAGCCGAAGAATAGCAGTAGGTAGAAACCCCAATCCTCTCCATCACAAATTTTCTCCCTTGAGAGAGGTTGGATTGACATGTCGTAGAGGCAGGCAGGTTGCAGGTTGCAAAAGCTACCCAGTCGTAGGTCGCAACCCCACTGAGGTCATAGGTCATGTTAGTGTTGGGGCCCTTGTTTTGTTGTTTGGAATATTCTGCATTTTGAATAAAGGATGGCCTTTTTTAGTTGCGGCATGAGGACACATGGCAATTGCGACCAAGTCGCAACAACAACAAGCCACGGAGCTATCGAGGTGGTGCAGAATCAAGAGATAGCTAAAGACAGCAGATGCATGAAGATATACAGCAGGAGACAGAAAGTGGAACACACAGATGACAAGAGAGAAGCGGGAAGCAGTTAAAGAAGAACAAAAAGAGGAACTAATAGTTGCGGAAGTGGGTGAATAAATAGCAGTCACCCGGCTGAAAGAAGAAGAAGGCTACATGAAATGGAACGCAGAGCGACTGGAGGAGATCGGCAAGGACATCTCTGTAGTTCCTAGGGTTCTCTCATTTACCTTTCTGTTATGTAATGCATATGTATCAGACTGTAAGCTCTCCTTGCGGAAGTTATGTAAGGATGATTGTGGATGAAGATATTAATACAATTGCAGGTTACTGTCCCACTGTGTAGTTCTTATGCATGCATGATGATTACGATGGTTTAAAATTTTATTTTCTTAATACCTGTGTATGCTCTGGATGTTCTTACACATATATCTATGTTTATGCAATCTGTTTAATGGTAATCATGAGTTGCGGATTTTTTCCTTGCTATCGATCTGTTCCCCTTCTGCATGTGGTTGCGACATGCCTCGGGTGAGACTCTCTGCTCTCCGGAGTAGGGTGATAATTCCAACGTGGTTCTAGACTACAACGGATTCCTTTGTTGGCCACAGCTCTTGAACCTGGGTCTTGCCTGCAAGACCTGATTTCTCGCCAAAAAATGGTTCCGTTGCCGGGACCTGCATGGTATGAGGGGAACTAGATCATGGTATTGAGGATCTACGAAGGTGAAATACGGAGATGGTGGGATAACCATCTTGATCAGTTCATTGCTCAGCAAGCAGAGGTGACGCATAAAAAGGAAAGTGTGCTTAAGGATCTTGTCCTCTTCTCAGATTCCGCCAGTGACACTTACGAGATCCTCTGGGGAAAGTTCCCTAGTGACCTCTGTAATTGGCTGCGGAGGTTACAGACGAAGGTACCTAGGGATAGCTCGTGAAAGATAAACCACAGGTGGGTGCATGAAGATCTGGTGGCTCTGCATCGGTTGGACACTGAAGTAACCCGCGCGGTGGATTTCTGGGTAGAGACCACTTTGAACGGATATATTGTGGAATTTGCTGCCGAGTGCTATCAATCCTTTTCGAAGGCTGAAGCTATTTTCCGTTTCGGGTTGAGAGGGAAGCTGCTTAAGGAGATTCTGCTGTGGATTAAGGCCCTGATGGTGGATGAGGGGCTGATGGAATTTCAAAAGAAGGTCATGGAAGCGTAAACCTCCAGTGCTGGGGGAAGGGATGAAGGGACAGATGCTACGTATAATGTGAGGCGGGGAGTGGGGAATGGATGTTGAGGCCGCACGAAAGTTGAGGGAGCGACGTGCACATCGGCGGGCGCAGATCGCCGATAGGTGGCGACAACGAGTGATGCGGGATTTGAAACGAAGGGAAACCAATAGGAAGAACCAGAAGGAGGCGCCTCAGAGGATAAGAATTATGGACGCGGAAACTCGGAAAAAAGAAGGGACCGCGATGGGAGTGCGGCAGGTGCATGGGAGCCCAGCCAAGCGAGAAAGGGAGACGGTGACTGACGAAGACGATGCAGGGATGCAGCTTGATGAGAGTTCTGATGGTGAGTGGTATGTCGCGATGCAGCAGTTGTTTCAAGAGTGGATGGAATTCATTTCTCCAGGTAGCCCTGCCTCCAACACTCTGCATGGAAAATATCCCTACCTTCCCCTGGTACTTTATCAACCCTTAAGTAATATTTTCGTTAAGTTACAAGCATTGAGTCAATTACATAGGAGTTCATCTTCGATAGTGACACATGTTAGTAGTAGCGGCACGAGCAATATTGCATTCCCTAGTGGAACAATCACATAACCAGGACCCGGCGGCTTTATTCTGGTCAACCCCACGTAAGTAAATATGGTGGGGTCTTTCACCTAGTATCCAGAGTTCTCTGCCGGGGCAATGATGATTTCGAGCAACACTGGTATCTGTGTGAAGCCATATGGAGGGCTCAGCAGACGCCAGATGCAGGGAAGTTAATAGAGTTCCAAACCACGCTCAGAGAGAGGGCTCTGCGATGGTTTATCAAGTGGTTTGAGGCCCATCCGAATCCAGTAATTGCGGACGTAAAGAGGGATTTTGTTCGAGAATTCAAATTGCCCCAGATGGACTAGCAAGGTCTGTTCGAGCTCTGGGAGATTAAGCAGAAAGAAGGAGAGACCGCGTGGGAGTTGATGCGGTGATTCAAGGACGTGATCAGGAAGATCAGCTACCCAATCGATACCAACCATCAGAGGGATTGGTTCATCAAGGCCCTACTTCCCTTGACATGAACCCCCCTCACCTAGCAGAAGATTGACAACTTGTAGGACGCCTTGGAGCAGGACATGAAGATCGAGGCCATGGCGGGTTATCCTCAGGAATATCGAGGAGGGCTGGCCCCACTGGATCCCTCCTTGATGGGGCTACAACTTCAGATCGCTAGTCTGACGGAGAAGCTCAAGGAAATGCAGCCTATAAGAACAGCCAGGCCGAACGTTTGGTGTACTCACTACCTGGTTGAAGGCCACGTCGCAATAGAATGTCCTCGGCTGCGTGGCACGGGTGCGGGACCCTCGGTTGTGGCAATCCAAGGGGGTCCACCTACCGAGGGTGGCACGACGATGAATCCGCAGGGTTTATACCAGCCGCAATAGCCTTACGCAGGGTTCCCACCTCAACCGAACCCCTCCACCACAGAGTTCTGCGAGATTTTCCGGACGATGGGGCATCCCCCTCAGATGTGCCCGATACTACAGAAGTACTCCAATGTCCCAAACAATGTGTACTGTGAGTTTTGTGCTTCCACGACTCACAACACGGAGCAGTGTAGGGCTCTCGACGCACTCGCAGACCGGTTGGATCGACCATCCTATAGGGTGAATGAGGCTCTTAGGGGAAGGGGAGGCGGTATGCGCGAAGGCCACACGGGGGGTCGCAGTTTGGTGAAGTGTTACAACTGCGACTAGGAGGGTCACATGGCTCGAGAATGTCCCCTCCCTTGACGCCCTTGGTGTTCTCAGTGCCGCGTAAACGTCCATGCCACAGAGGACTGCCCAGAACTTATTAAGAAGTGGGAAGAGCGGACACAGCAGCGAGGCGCAAATTTGGTGAACTCTGAGCCATGAGGTACCACGACTCAGGATATGCAGAATGTAGCTATTGTGATGAGAGGCGGTAAGAAAACGGGGGAGGATGCTCGTGGGAAAGAGCCAGCTCGGATTGTTCGGCCAGCCTCCCCGAGCACGTTAATCAGGCCCGAAGCCCAGAAGAAGTATTTCCAGGAGGCAGTAGAGGCATTTGCCCAGCTGAGGGACGTAGGAGGCCTGGAGACGCCCGTGCTGATAGAACTGGGTGCACCAAGTGCCACAAGACACGTGATTGAGGAATGGCTCCAGTTACTCCTCAAGATTGTTGACAATGCTACACTGCGGCAATAGCTAAAGCATACGTTAGAAGGGGCAATGCAGGGGAATACAGGACTGGGGGAACCGGTGCAAGCAGCCCCCCAATATGTGCAGTGCATCAAGCGGAACAAGCGATGAACGGGAAAAGAGTTCCGGCTTAACATGCAGGTTGCGGGATTCCAAATCAACGATACCATGTTGGATTTGGGGTCCGACGTCAACATCCTGCCACAGAAGACGTGGGAGGCTCTTGGACGGCCGCGGCTGGCCTACTTGCCAATCCAACTCAGAATGGTGAACCAGTATTGCATCTTGCCGATCGACCGACTCAAAGGCGTCGAGGTCGACATCGCGGGGGTGAAGAATTACGCGGACTTTGAGGTTATTGATATAATGGGGGACAAGGATCCCTACCCCGCCTTGTTAGGCATCGACTGGGCTTTTGAGAATTATGCCATCATCGACCTCAAAAAGGAGCTGATGATCTTCGAGGATGGGGAGGTACAGGTCACGCAGCCCCTCGACCCGTATCAAGGCCCACAATATACCGAAACTGTGGACAACCGGGAGGATGCGCAGATGATGGACCACTTATACCAGATGACTGTAGGGAAGAGGGACGACTATATCAACCCGACTTCCACAGGCTCGGTCAGCTGGCGCAGTGTCCAGAGCTCGGAGTTGGGCTCGGAACTCACCTGGGAAGACTAGCAGTAGAGGGGGTACGAGACCAGCACGCGGAGATGTGCCACCATTGCCCGAGTAAGTTGGATTGGTGCTGAGTTCAGAGAATACCCCACCCTGTCCGACATGCACGCCGTGAATACTTTTATTGCAAAGGTCGAGGACAAGGTACCAGAAGGTAGCAGGATACCCCTTTTGGACGTCGCCCTACAGTCTACATCAGCTAGGTGGTGGAAAAATCACCGCACCACCTTATCGCGGTGGAGTTGCGCGAATCAGGATTTGAAGGCACGTTTTAAAGAAGACAAAGGCCCTCGAAGTGCGCACAAGTATGAAGGGATTTCTGATCCGTGGGACCGCCTGAAGAGCTGTGAGGAACAGTGGCAAGGTCTGGGATACCCGCAAGAGCTGTGGGTACATCGGTTTATCCACTCCTTGGATACAATCTCCCAGGCCTGGTACTTGGAAGAAGAGCAGAAACGAGGAACCCGCTCATGGCAGGAAGTCATGGACAAGTTTGTTCGGTGCTTCTCGTTCGAAGGGGAGACAGAGCAGGAGTCTCGGGCACTACGGGCGATCAAGGAGGTTCTATTTTTCCGCGACCTCGGGGCTGGTGGGGCCACGGTTGCATCATGTCCTGAGGCCAGGCGCGAGTTGGTTTGCCAACGGATTGACGGAGACCCAGATGACGACAGTCTGGAGGGCCTCAGGCACCTGTATTTTGAAGAAAAGGAGGGCAAGCGGAACATCAATGACGAACTGACCACTGAAGGCATCCATTTACAACCACTGAAGACCAAGAAATTAAACATTGGTACGGAGGAGAAGCCTAAGTTGGCTACAGTGGGCGATTACTAGGACGAGGAGACCACAAAGGAAATTTTCAGCCTCCTCCAGGAATACGAAGACTTGTTCCCTTCGTTGGTGGCAGATCTGAAGGGCATCGAGGCTGACCTCAGAGAAATGCGCATTGTGTTGAAACCAAATGCCCAACCCATAAAGCATCGACCCTACCGGCTGAACCCACGAATTAAAGAAAAGGTCAAGATGGAGATTGACAAGATGCTGGCTGCAGGTCTCATCTTTCCAGTGGAGGAAGCAGAGTGGGTGAGTCCCATCGTCATTCAGAATAAGAAGGACAAGGTGGAGATCTGAGTCTGTGTCGACTACCTGAGTCTGAACAATGCCTGTATCCATGATCCATTTCCCACTCCTTTTAGCAACGAAGTGCTAGATCATGTTGCGAGCAATGAAGCTTACTCCTTCACGGATGGTTTTTCGGGTTACCATCAGGTGCGCATTGCGGAAGAAGACAAGCCAAAAATGACATTCACCACTGAATGGGGATTGTTCACATACCACTTGATGCCGTTTGGCTTGAAAAACGCTCCGGCCGTGTTTTCCCGGATTATCATTGCTGCTTTCCGGGAGTATATCCACAAGTTCCTGGAAGTCTACATGGACGATTGGACTATTTACAGTCTGCTAAAGAAACTACATGGACGATTGGACTGTTTACAGTCTGCTAAAGAAACACGCCACCTTGTTGCGTATTATGTTTGATCGGTGCCACCAGTTGCAGATTTCCTTGAACTTGAAGAAGTGCATTTTTGCAGTTCCTTTCAGCATGCTGTTGGGACACGTGATGTGCAAGCAAGGGGTTTGCGTTGATCCCGCCAAGGTCACAGTAATTGTCCACATGGAAGCCCCCGAGACTGTGAAGCAGTTGCGGGCACTTCTCGGGCACACGAGATATTACAAGCAGTTCATTCGCAACTACGCAAAGATCACCGCCCATTTGGAGAAATTGCTGCGGAAGTCATAAGTCTTTCAGTGGATGGAGGAGTGTCAGAAGGCCCTTGACACTCTGAAGGAAAAGCTGGAAACAACACCCATACTTGTTCACCCAGACTGGGATAAGCAGTTCCATGTGCATATTGATGCTTCCAGTATTGCACTTGGGGCTATCTTGGCGCAACCGGGAGAGACGACCGTCGACCATCCCGTCTACTTCGCCAGCCGCAAATTATCTAACGCCGAGAAGAACTACACCACTACCAAGAGGGAGGCCTTGGCAATGGTGTATTTTCTCCAGAAGTTCCGCCACTACCTTCTTCAAGGCAAGTTCAAATTCTTTACGGACCACTCTGCATTGAAGTTTTTGGTGAATAAGCCTGTTTTGGAAGGACGGATTTGTCGCTGGTTGTTGCTCTTTCAAGAGTTCACGTTTGAGGTGATTGTCAAACCTGGGAGATTGAATGTCGGGCCCGATCATTTATCCAGGTTGGCGACGGGGGAGAGCGACGGCTCACTCGATGACCATTTGTCGTACGCTGACCTCTTCCAGGTCGAAGCAGTCCCAGATTATCTGGCCGACATTGCCACCTATCTGACCACGGGGCAGTGCCCTCAGGATTATACCCCTCTCCAGAAACGACATTTGGTCGTCCATGCTGCCGAATACCAATTGATTGCAGGACAACTGTATAAGCTGGGTCATGATGAGGTCCTGCGCCGATGCGTCCTTAACCACGAACGCGAAGCTGTGATGTGGGAATGCCACAACGGTGTTGCGGGAGGGCATGTGGGTGCGAAACCGACCACCAGGAAGGTGCTCCAAGCTGGCTTGTGGTGGCCAACAGTACATGCCAACTGTAAAGCATTTGTGAAGCGATGCGACGTGTGCCAGCGGATGGGGAGGCCCTCTCGCAGGGATGAGCTTCCACTACACCCGGTCCAGGTGTTGCGGCCGTTCGAAAAGTGGGTTGTCGATTTTGTAGGCCCCATCGACCTAGTTGCCCGACACTCCAAGGCTCACTATATTATTACCGCAACGGACTACCTCACCAGGGGGGTTGAAGCAGTGGCGGTATGCGACTGCACGGCGGATACAGCAGCCCGATTCATTTTTGAACACATCATCAGCCAGTTTGGCTGCCCGCGAAGTTTAACCAGTGACCAGGGTACGCATTTCATCAATGCCACGATCAAGTCACTGTTGGACACATTCATGATCCAACACCACAAGAGCAGCCTGTATCACCTGCAGCCCAATGGTACGGTTGAAGCGTTCAATAAGATCCTTGAAAAAGGCTTGACTAAGATCTGCAATGCCCAGCGCAATGATTGGGATGAGCGCCTACCAGCTGCATTATGGGCTTACCGGACCACGGTGAAGCACTTGACCAATCAGACATCGTTCCAACTGGTGTATGGCCGGGAAGCTGTGATTCCCGCCGAGTTCAGTGTACCCAGTCCTTTAATTGCCACGTCTCTATAGTTCTCGGAAGAGGAGTCGCTTCGAGAATGCCTCCACGAACTCCAGGAACTGGACGAAGCTAGATTCCTGGCCGAGTTTCACCAGAAGGTTCAGAAGGACCGATAGAAAGCGTGGCACAATCGCCACATCAAGCACAAAACCTTCCAAGTTGGTGGTAAGGTCCTCTTATATGACAGCTGGTTTCAGAAGTTTCCAGGCAAGCTGCAGATGCACTAGCTGGGACCTTACTTCGTCATCGAGATTAGAGATTCCGAAGCTGTTCGGTTGGCTCAACTGGACGGTACGGTTCTACCAGGGTGGGTGAATGGCGCACGCCTGAAGCCCTACCAGGAGTAAGTTTCTTCCAACATTCATCAATAACTCTCGCACCCGAGAGCACCCGTAGAGTAGCGTAGCTGAATAACTCTCCCGCAACCAGGACGAGCATAGGTAGTCTTTTCCTTCTCCACATAATTCGTCAATAATTGCTCTGTGGCGGGGACCGCACCGCAACCGACTATGGTCGGGGAGGGGTGTGTCTAGCGTGTCATCCCTGTAGGATTCATAAACGTGCCAGTGTCAGTCCAGGTCATTTTAGTCAGTACTTGTGTCAGTTCGTAGGATCGTCCAGATTTGCGTCATAAATTACCATAATTGGAAGTAACCTCACCATAATCATTTGGCCATCATTCGCCGTAACCTCAGTCGTCGCGTCCGCCCATTTCCCCATGCCACCGTCAAAAACTGTAAGAATACACATGGGTACACGATTGATCGCACGATTATCGCAGAAAAGAATGCCAGCAGGAATTAACTCGTTATGGGGTCTCATCATCTTCACTCGTGCCAGGCAACTACTTTGTTTTCATGAAGAAAGCGCGAGAATGCCGGAACACTTAGCATTAGCAATTGCAGCAACACAAGAGCAGTTGGAGCATTTAAGCGAACAGCACCGGGAGAGGCTACCAGGAATAATTCTACACGTCTATCAGCGCCGAGCCAAAATGCCGAAGGCCCTTATATCCGTCGTTGAACCAGAGCTTGACAGCAGGATCCACAGGACAGAGTCTCTGGTTGGGAAATACGACAGTGCAGCTTTGATAGATGCCAACCTCTCAGAATCAACCGAATTCCCGGCGCTCCACTGGCAACTGTATATGGAGCATTACTACACCCTAGCTGGAAATATAGCAAACCGCATTTTACTAGCATTCCGGGGCCTTCAACATTCCTCTCTCATGAATCTCAGAAATATTCCAGTCTTTGGGACCACCGGACCAGTTTTGTAGTGCACTCGGTTCTTGCTTAACTGTGTTCAGAATGGGTCCTTGTGGCTGAACAGGGAAATTTCCATTCACGCTGAAGACATCCATCGTCTGACTGGGCTCTCACAGAGTGGTGCGAGTGTCTGGACCGCGTGTCAGACCTCCGCCAAGCGAGCATAGAAGTTTGGGGACGCAGACCTATACAACAAATACGGCACTCAGCGGGGAGGGAAGGGAGCCAAGATAGAGCTCATTAACACGCCCGAGATCAAATTTGCTTGCTATCTCATTTCCAGCAAGACAATGCGGCATTACACCAAGGGCGAATGCACCTTGGACACTATCTCTATTGCAGAGCATTGTGTTCAGGGTGCCCAGCTAAATTGGTGCTCTTTTCTACTGAAAGAGCTATTTGATGCGTGCAAAGAAAATTACAAGCGCACGACGAGCTTTATTTACGGATACTTGCTCATTGCTTTTGCCATGTGGAAATGGCACACTCCTCTGGTCAGGGTACCAGTAAAAATTCCAGAGGGCCAGCCTCTGGCGATGAAATTTGTTCCATGGAAGGTGTCGGCTAACCCGAGCACTAAACAGGTGAATGCAGAGGCATTCCGGTCTTGGTACGGGCTCATGACAGACGTGGTGGCCAGTCAGCAAAGGGTGCCCCGGAACCTGCTAGATGAGTATAGCGAGCAGGTGTGGTTCGGGGTAAGTCACCGGCATACTTACATCTGCCCCACCTGCGTGCCGGAAGACACCTTCCACATGGCGCCGTTGAAATTCCAGCTGGACGATGCCACTTTCCACCACGAAGTCTGTTCGTGGCCGGGGGTCACGAAGCATCACCGCGATAGTATCCCCCGGTACAAATTTGAGCGGATGAGGCCAGTGCAACAGCCTACCGAAAGGCGACCCAGCAAGCCGAAAGGCTTCACTTGGAGCTGCAACAGCAGTGTGAAGAGCAGCAACAACAGATCATGGCACTTACTGAATAGTGCGACCAACTTATCACAGTGCAGGAATGCCTGCAAGACCAGATAGCCAATGTGACTCAAGTCTTTTCAGGCCTATGGCCCTCGGTCAAGGATCACTATACCCTGCTCCCTGCTGATGTTGCGGAGCAGAATGTTGTCTCTCAAGATTTCTACATCCGGACTGCACTCACTGGTCTCCACCGGGAAAATGCGGAGATCCATGCAACATTGGCCGCCCGACCAGCGTTGCCCGACCCCATGGCTACCTATTCAGCCCAGGTTGCCACCAAACAGGGCTAGGCAACCCAAATGCAGGAAACACTCACCTCTGCAGCGCGCAAGGCGCACGACCTCCTGAAGGGTCTTCAGGAATGCTCCCTGGCCTTGACTGTCAAAGCACAACCAATCTCCACACAGCTACAACAAATTTCCCAGGAAATTCAGGAGGTCACGGACCCCGCCAGGTTGGACCAATTATATGCCCAGGCAGATGAGCTAGAAGTACAGATCCAGCAAATGGAAGCCAATTCTGCAGAGGCCAAACAGGTCATTCGTGAGCTCCGCCCATCCCTCCAAAACAGCGCTAGGACGATGCAACAGCTCACCGCCGAGGCCGAACACCAAATCAGCACGATGTTCGGGGTTGTCCCAGTTCCCTTAGAAGCGGCCGCTGTCACCAAGATCACTGAAGACACAGATTCACTCTTGCAAGGGTGGCAGCAAGTTGTATCAGCCGTCATGGAGCTTAAGTCTACCGCATTCCACCGAGTCCCGGAGTTGGGGCCCTTGTTTGAACAGTCGGCACAAGCTGAAGGCGCACAGCGGGAACAGGCACAAGCTGAAGGCACACAGTGCGAACAGGGCATGGGATCAAGTGGGGCAATGGAGTTATCAAAGAACTGAAATTTTCTTACAGACAGAATGGAAATAAAAATAGCTAGGGCGCTGGTAGCTATCTCTGAGAAGAAATGTGGCAGCTACAGGCCTCTGAACTGCGTTACAATGAGGCTCGAGGGCCTATTTATTATTGAGAAACAATGGAGAGCCCTAAACATCCGAAAAACCTAACCCTAGGAGATGAAGCGCCAAAACTATGGGCCCCGTTTGGGTAAATTGGTGTTTCAACTTCCCCGGGACGTAACTTTGGCATACTATCTCCGTTTGACGCACATAATACATCATTAG
Organism: Pinus albicaulis; assembly: GCA_034641835.2. Taxonomy (NCBI): domain Eukaryota; kingdom Viridiplantae; phylum Streptophyta; class Pinopsida; order Pinales; family Pinaceae; genus Pinus; species Pinus albicaulis. The sequence continues at coordinate 839,618,685 of CM076575.1, forward strand.
AAAGCTCTATCTGAGGACTATAGCTTTCAGGACGAATTTGATCATCAAATTCGCTGGCCCCTTGATACCCAAAAAACATCGTTTAGGGCCTCAAAACAGCTCCGGAAGTTCAGGACCCGAAAAACTACTAAAAATAGTAAGTTATGCCGAAACTGAAAAACTGAAAGAGACAATGGTGGGGGGCCAAGTGGAATAGGTGGGTGGCCACCAATATCCACCTGGATCATTCTTCCCCCCTTAGGAAGCAATGGTCCCCATTGCGTTAAGTTCCTCCATGAGATGAGGAAATTTCTGCTGAACTTGGTCCCTGGTGAACCACTTTCCTTGGTGCAGGAGTTGGCCAGCTTTGACAACTCGATACAGTTGGATCTTCTGTTGGCGATTTTTCTTGATTTTCATGTCCATGATACAATCTATGGTGGCCTGTTCCATGTAGTCTGGGTTTAACTTTGTTGGTGTGAGTTGTTCTGCAATGTCCGAGGTGTCCAGTAGAGGTGGGAAGTAAGGACGAAGGCGATCCACATTGAAGACTGGGTGCAGACCAAGGAATGGAGGAATACTAAGCTCGAAGGCATTGTTCCCTACAACCTTGGTGACGGTGTACGGCCTGTATCGGAGCGGGCGAAGCTTGCGGTGGGGTCCAGTGAGGCGCTCCTTCTGCAAATGTAGCCATACTTTGTCGCCCACCTGGAAGTTGTGTGGCACCCGGTGTTGATCATGGTGCTGCTTGTACTTCGCATTGGCTCTGTCCAATATATCATGAACCTGTTGGCGGATGTGTTGAATGCGCTCGATGAAGCTACTTGCTTTGTCAACTTCAGACTGGACGTGCGTTGAATCGGCCTGAGCAGCTGCAAATGGCATGGCTACGTCAATGGGACATAGTGGCTGGAATCCCAAGCCCACCTGAAAGGGGCTATGGCCAATTGAACTGTGGAGAGGCCGGTTATAACTATGTTGTACATAAGGGAGGCTCTCGTCCCATGTGCGTGGATGCTTTGAATTGTACATGCGCAGAATGTGTACAATCATTCTGTTGACGACCTCTGTCTGGCCATCTGTTTGGGGATGGAAAGCTGTGGACTTAGTGAGCTTTGTGTCCATCATTGACCAGAGGCTGGACCAAAATGTGCTGAGGAACCTGCTATCTCGATCTGATATGATAGACTGTGGGATCCCAAAGTGCACCCTTACTCGTTCAAAGAAGAGTTTAGCAGTAGCTTCTGCTGTGATATTCTTCTTACAGGCCACCATAATGGCCATCTTCGAGAATCTGTCAACGACCACGAAAACACAGTCATTTCCATTCTTAGTAGAGGGCAGGCCCGACATGTAATCCATGGAGATGGATTCCCACGGTCGACTAGGGGTAGGTAGTGGAGTATATAGGCCTTGCTTCTTGATGGTCGGGTTGGCAATGGCACAAGCAGTGCAGGATCTGATGTGCTTCTCGACATCCTTTCGAAGGTTCGGCCAATAGAAATACTTCTGTAGTATTGCTACTGTTTTCTCGACCCCGAAATGCCCAGCGACTCGACTGTACTGTGCTTCCCATATCATCTTGGCACGCTCGCTTGAAGGAACACAAAGGTGTCCCAGGTGACATAAAAGTGCATCTTGGAGGTGAAAATTTGGAACTTGCGTGCCCCCAAAGAGTGCCTTGTAAGTGTGGCCGAATTCTGGGTCACTCTCATAGAGAAGCGGCCAATCAGAAGTCTCGTGCCCACAAGAGTTGAGCACGGTGGTGAGCGCCACGATCGGTGGTCGGTTGAGGCAGTCTGCAACATTATTGGTGCTACCCTTCTTGTACTTGATGTTCAAATGAAACTGTTGTAGATATGTGGACCACTTCTGATGGCGATCATTCTGCAACTTCCCTTGTGTCTGTATGAACTGCAGGGGCCGGTGGTCTATGTGGATGATTGTTTCCTTCCCCAAAATGTAATGCTTCCATTATCGACAGGCTTGCACAATGGAATACATTTCTTTGTCATAGGTGGGATACTTGCGAACTGTCTCAGACAATGTCTCACTGTTATATGCCACTGGATGTCCTTGTTGAGTAAGAACTACCCCAATAGCATAGTCAGAGGCATCTGTCTCGATCTCAAACGGCTGCTGCAAGTCTGGTAAGGTGAGCACTGGGGCAGAACAGAGGCGATTTTTCAATTCTTTGAACGCCTTCTGTTGAGGTTCCGACCAAAATAATTTTGATCTCACTCCTCCTTTGGTGACTTGACTCAAGGGCCAAGTGATATGAGAGAATCCCAACACGAATCTACGGAGAAATTAGCAAGACCCAGAAAGCTGCGAAGCTCTGTTATAGTAGTCGGGGCTGGCCAATCCCGAATGACTTGGATCTTGGCTGGATCCACATGCACCCCCCTTTCATCAATAATGTATCCCAGATATTGAACCTGGGTCATGCCAAACATGCACTTCTCCAAATTGGCACACAACTTGTGTTGCCGCAGTGTTTGGAGGACTTGTCGGATGTGATGAAGGTGCTCTTCCCAAGTCTTGCTAAAGATCAGAATGTCATCCAAGTACACCACTACGAATGAGTTGGTGAATGGCTGCAAGATGTCGTCCATCATCCTCATGAAGGTTGCGGGAGCATTCGTCAACCCGAAAGTCATGACCGGCCATTCAAAAAGGCCTTCCTTAGCTTTGAAGGCAGTCTTCCACACATCAGAGGGTTCAATTGGTACCTGGTGATACCCAGACTTCAGGTTGATCTTACTGAAATATTTTTCACCTTGGAGTTGGTCCAGAAGGTCATCAATCCGTGGGATTGGGTACCTATTCCGGACAGTGATCTTGTTCAGCGCCCGATAGTCAATACATAGTCTCCACGTCCCATCCTTCTTCTGTACCAACACGATCGGGCTCCCACAGGGCGATGAACTTGGTCTAATGTGACCTTTCTGCAACAGCTCCTGAATCTGCCTCTTGATTTCATCATTTTCCAGAACAGAGCGTTGATAGATCGGTCCATTGGGTAGTGGCGCACCTGGGGTCAGATCAATCGGGTGCTTGACCTGGCAGTGCAGAGGAACCCCTGTGGGTGAGGTGAAGATGTCCCCGTACTCCTCCACGACCTTATCCATTTGTTGTTGTCGTGCAGAGGGGCCCTGTCTGGAGGTCGTGGCCACAGTCTTCTTCTTGCCCTGGGGGCGGATCATCAGGAAAACGAATTTCCTGGTTTGGGAAATGAGCTTACTGCATTGTTTTGCAGTAACCAAAGAGATAGTCGTAGGAGGTGGTACCTCTAGTATCCTGTACAACTTATTTCCCAAAGTAATAATAACAGCATGAGGTCGAGACTCATACACAGCATGACGCTTCCACAAGTATGGTTGTCCTAATAATACATCAGAAACATCAATAGGAGCAACGTCACATAATACCTCATCCGTGAAGGGCTTGATGCTATAGGGAAGGCGGCACTGCTGGCTGACGCGGAGATCTCGTCCTTGGTGAAGCCACTCAATGGTGTATGGATGTGGGTGAGCTGTGGTCGGCAAGCCCAAACGCTTCATGGCGTCTGCTGAAATGAGGTTCTTTTGGCTCCCATTGTCGACAATGAACTGTACAGGGGAGCCCTTTACCCACACCTGGGAGTGGAAGAGACGTTCCTCCTCCTCTGGATCTTCCGGTTCCTCCTTTTGGACCTTTGTAGTGGCAACAGTGGCGTTGGGCTCCGCATCAATAATCTGTTTCCCTTTTTCATTCCCCTTTTCAGGTTCTGATTCGGAGTCAGAGCATGCATCTGACTTAGAAGCCCTCATCTCGGCCACTAGCGACTACTTGGCCCGACACTCACTTGTGTTGTGAGTGGAGCTCTTATGGAACTCACACCACTTTCCCGTGTCCTTCTTCGGCTTTGCGGTGCTGTTCTTTTCTTGTGGCTTCGATGAGTTGTCTTTAGCCGCCATGCCTTGGCTCGGTCCTTTGTTCTGCGGTTTGGAAGCACCTTTCCCTTGCTTTTGATTCGCAGATCCAAAGTCTCGCTTCTTCTGCTTGAATTTCTTCTCAATCTTGGCAGCATACCGGTATGCCGTACCAAGCGAGGAGATGTCGAGGAACTCCATTTCCTCCTGAATGTATCTGTGCAGACAGCTGCGATACTTTAGCACCAAATGTTTCTTTGAATCTTTGATACCCAACTTTGTGCGCAGGGTATGGAACATATTCGTGAGCTCGTGCACATCTTGATCCCTTTGTTGTTGCAGCGTGGTCCATTGTATGTACTTGTCCTCACAGCTCCCCACGGGATAGTACTGTTCCTTGACGGCGTCTCGGAAAGAATTCCAAGTTGGTACGGCCGAGAACAGAGAGGGTTCTGTCTGGTCCTTGTTCTCACAGTAGGTTTCCCACCAGTCCTTAACATGGGGGGTAGCTTTGAGGAGTGCAAAATAATCTTCTCCCGGTCTGAAAAGTCATGAACAGAGAAATATCCTTCTAATAGATTCAACCATCTATCTACGGCATCTGCGTCTATTTGACCCTCAAATATGGGAATGTCAAAATTTACTTGTACCTTAAAGGGAGTCGCAACCCCAGAGTGGCTACTGGATGCAGATGCGCCGCCGGTGGGCAGCCGTTGAAGGATCTGAGCAAAGCTATCCATCATCGCGTTCCTTTGTTTTTCGAGGGCCTCCTCGAGCAATATTTTGATAGGATCTCCTGCTCCCTCATCTTTCTTTTCGTCCCCCATGGCCGTCCGTCGAGGTTTGCGAGGCTGATCTTGCAAAGGTTCCACCAGATCAAGCCCTAGCTCCTTATACCCCGACCTCGTTGGGGACATGCAAAGAAGGAACGAGAAAAAGCAGACCCCTCTGATACCACTGATCCGGATTTATGCAGGAACGCAACAGAATAAACACATAACCATAAATACAGAGATGCAGCGGAAATAACACTTCATTTCATTAATATCAAAGAACCGAAATTTGCTTACAGACAACGGAAATAAAACTAGCTAGGGTACTGGTAGCTATCTCTGAGAAGAGATGTGGTGGCTACAGACCTCTGAACTGCTTTACAATGAGGCGCGAGGGCCTATTTATTATTGAGAAACAATGGAGAGCCCTAAACATCCCAAAAACCTAACCCTAGGAGATGAAGCGCCAAAACTATGGGCCCCGTTTGGGTAAATTGGTGTTTCAACTTCCCAGCGACGTAACTTTGGCATACTATCTCCGTTTGACGCACATAATACATCATTAGAAATCTCTATCCGAGGACTACATCTTTCGAGATGAATTTGATGATCAAATTCGCTGGCACTTTGATACCCAAAAAACATCGTTTAGGGCCTCAAAACGGCTAAGTTATGCCGAAACTGAAAAACTGAAAGAGACAATGGTGGGGGGCCAAGTGGAATAGGTGGGTGGCCACCAATATCCACCTGGATCATGGAGATAGAGACTGTCATTTGTGATTGACTCGGGGACGAGTCAAGAAGCTGTGGTCGGGGCCTGTTGGGGCCCTTGTTTTGTTGTTTGGAATATTCTGCATTTTGAATAAAGGATGGCCTTTTTGAGTTATGGCATGAGGACACATGGCAATCGCGACCAAGTCGCAACAACAGCAAGCCGCGGAACTATCGAGGTGGCACAGAAGCAAGAGATAGCTAAAGACAACAGGTGCATAAAGATATACAGCAGAAGACAGAAAGCGGAACACACAGATGACAAGAGAGAAGCGGGAAGCAGCTGAAGAAGAACAAAAAGAGGAACTAACAGTTGCGGAAGTGGGTGAATAAATAACAGTCACCTGACCGAAAGAAGAAGAAGGCTACATGAAACGGAACACAGAGCGACTAGAGGATATCGGCAAGGACATCTCTGTAGTTCCTAGGGTTCTCTCATTTACCTTTCTGTTATGTAATGCATATGTATCAAACTGTAAGCTCTCCTTGCGGAAGTTATGTAAGGATGATTGTGGATGAAGATATCAATACAATTGCAGGTTAATGTCCCACTGTGTAGTTCTTATTCATGCATGATGACTATGATGGTTTAAAATTTTATTTTCTTAATACCTGTGTATGCTCTGGATGTTCTTACGGATATATCTATGTTTATGCAATCTGTTTAATGGTAATCATGAGTTGTGGATCTGTTCCTTGCTATCGATCTGTTCCCCTTCTGCATGTGGTTGCGGCATGCCTTGGGTGAGACTCTCTGCTCTCTGGATTAGGGTGATAATGCCGGCGTGGTTCTAGACTACAGCAGATTCCTTTGTTGGCCACAGCTCTTGAACCTGGGTCTTGCCTGCGAGACCTGATTCCTCGCCAATAAATGGTTCTGTTGCCAGGACCTGCATGGTATGAGGGGAACTAGATCATGGTATCAAGGATCTACGAAGGCGAAATACGGAGATGGTGGGATAGCCATCTGGATTAGTTCATTGCTCAGCAAGCGGAGGTGACGCATAAAAAGGAAAGTGTGCTTAAGGATCTTGTCCTCTTCTCAGATTCCTCCCATGACAGATTCTTCACTTTTCTCCCTTTGGCTTGGATCCTCTTCACTGTTTTGTTCTTTATCATTATGTTACCTTTCCTTACTGTGCTTCTCTTCATCATTGTGTTGTTCTTCATCACTGTGTTGTTCTTCCCCATTATGCTCTTCTTCTTGATCAATCATGGGAGATCTTTGCTTCTTAGGAGTGGGTTTACTAGAAAAAGGAGAAAGAGGATGAGTGGAAGGTGAAGGAGATGCATGGGATGAAGAAGCAGTGGCGAAATCTAGATGTGAAATGAAAGTTTCCCAAGAGATTCTCTTCTTTTCAAGTTGATGAAGAAGGACAATCTTGATAAGGGAATGACGGAAAAGATAAGCTGGCTGTTGAGAGGAAGGTCTCTTTTGAACAGTGGAAGCCATCTTTTCAATACTTCTATGAAGGAAAAAGGGGAGGTTTAACAATTTGGTTCTTGTGAAGTGCATGGGTAGCCGAACATGGTAAGCATAGACCCAGGAAAACCTTCCCTCGCATGTGGAATTTTGGTAGCTCTGGAAATGGATTTAGGAGAAAGTTTGAAGTCTAAGCCTGTTAAATGAACATGTTTCCCTTGCAGTCTTAAAGCAAATAGATCTGTCAAGGGAAGACAAATTTTCACCTCTTGAACCTTTTGACAAAACTCCAAACATCCAACTTCATGGAAGTTAAAAAGTACTGAAGGATGGGCATTTACTTCCTCAGTTGAAAAAGGTTCATACCTTTTGTGAGGGCCACTTCTGTTATCTTGCCTGGGAGGCATTTTGCTTTGGATACTTTTTGCTGGTTGACCAAGACAAGTTGTTTCAAATGGTCTTTGAAATGGTTTCCCAACACCACACCCTTTCCTCCTTGCAAGTCACTGTGTTTCTTTGATCCTAGCAAACAATTATTTGTCAAATGAGAACCAAAATCACTTTAATCACTGTGTTTGAGAAAAAGGTTTAAACAATATATGTTTGTGGTCTTTTGTTTGAAGAGGAATCTCCCTTTGTTTTGGCACAAACACCTTTTCCTTCCAACACTGCTCTTTTCTTATCACTATTTTTGAAAGGTAATTAGGGCTCTTTTGAAACTGATCAAACACCTTCCCCTATCACTATATTAATCTTTGACACCCACAGCAAAAAAGACTTCTTTGATTTTGACCAAAGGCCCAATCTCCTAGTCACTGTTTATCTCTTTGTTTTTAGCAGCCAAACTGCCTTTTGTAAACACTGTTAGGACACCCTTTTAAAATGATTGGAAAACATCTTTAAACTAACTTTGTGTTTCTTTCTAGTAACTATGGGCAGTCTCAACTATTTTTATAGCACAACAAAGAGCTTTCAAATTGGCATCAAACCTCCTTTATTTCACTTTTTTCTTTTACTATCCATGATAAAAGAGACCCTTTTTCAATTTGACAAACAACCTATCTCCTTTAATCACTGTGTAGCTTTGTGTTTTTAGATGATTAAGTGCTTTCAAAATCATTGTTTCTTCTTGGGAAAATACATCAAAAACACCCCTTTTTAACCCCAAAATTTTCCAAGGAGTGAAGAAATACCTCGAATATTAGTTCGTAGGCCTTTTTGATCATTGGAGCAGCTTTCATAAGGGTCTTTGGAAGCCGAGTGGATGAGCAGCACGTTTGCAAAAGAAAACGCCGCGCAGATGGAGGCTATTGGGTCTTTTTCGAGCATCGGTGACCGCAGACACAGGCGCACCGCGGGCTGCTACAAGTGTGCCGCGCCTCAATATAAAATCTTTGTTTGGGCGCTCATAGGCATGCCGCGTAGACCTTTAGCACCGAAAACCTTCAAAATTTTCCCGAAAATGCTTTGTTTCTTCAATGAGAAGCTAATGAGGGTATGCTTTGTGTTTTGAAAATGCTAATGGGCCTCTTAAACGGTCTCTTCTGCCTTTTAAAATTCAAATAAGATAAAATATCTTTGCAGTTGCTTTGGAAGGGTTTGGATGCCCTTTGAAAAGGTTTTTTTTCGTATAAAAATACAACTCACCGCCCTCAGTTTTATATCACTTTAAAAATACCATAAAGACCCATTTTCTTAACTGTCCTCTTTGTATGCAATATGCAGAGGCTATTGTTAAAGACTGAGGCTATTCTGTCCTTCAAAAGGAAATTTGCTCAAGAGCCATATTAAAGACTGCTGATGCATCCTTGGCCTATATCATGGAAGGAGGTGATTGACAATTTTGGAAATTACTTTCATAATTCAACTCTCTAGTGTTTGATGATTTATTATGCCCATTGTTGAAGTTTGTCAAACACTGTTAGGCACCTTATATTGACATCTTCTTTTGACTGTGGATAAACCTTCATTTGCACTCACCAAGATTTTACCTACATCTGTTCATTAAGGAGAAGGCCTTTAAAAACCCTTAATGCAATCATATACAAACAACAGAGTTTGTTCTTATGTACATAAAAAGGTCTTGTCTATGACTGCGGTATGTTTTATTTCTTTAAAAGGTGCCTTGAACTTGAATCATTGTGTCATAACCTTCCTTATCCATACTGTCTCTGTGTATTCATTTGCAAAGGTATTTTTAAGAAACAAGGCTAGTCTACCTTCTTGTTATTTCGATGAGATTGTTCCAACTTGTGGAAATTCTAGCCTTAGATTACCCTTTGAAGAAGACCTTTATGGACATAAAAACAAAGCTTCCTGAACACCATAATATCACTACTTGGCCTATGTTTAACACCAGACTTCAACTCATAACCTTCAATTTCTTCCCACTGAATTTCAATTCTGTCCTTTAAATAGTGAACTCATCTAAACACTATTTGAAACACTACTGCTATATCAGTTGTTTCATCCTTTTGGAGGAAGTGGTGTAAACAATTTTTTAAGTCATTTGAAACACTATTAGTCTCATGCTCTTTGAATGAGGCTATACCTCTGTTCCTGACCCCCTGCTTTTAAATGAAGGAGGCACTTATCATGTTCCTAACCATCTGCTTTTAAATGAAGGAGGTTAACATAATATTTCCAAACCATCTGCTCTTTATATTGGAGGAGGTTTTCAACATGTGACCCAACCATCTGCTCATGTTTGGAGGAGTTTAACACAGTCATGACATTTCATCCCTTTCTCAAACATTGTCATATTTCCTTGTAATACATATCTCTGCTTGGTATATCACAATAAGTAATAAAGTGAAAATTTGACAATATTCTATAAGAGGCATTTTCTGAGATATGTATCCTGTGGTCAGAATATCCTTGTGAATGTTTTAAACCAGGAGCCACATGACTTGTATTTGTAGAGTATTTTCTGGCTAGTCATTACTTACTAACGTTTCTTGACTATGTTTGCAGAGGCTTATTGAATTTGCTCTCTGACTAGTATTCTTATCCTAGGCTCAAGAAAACATAAGAAGCAGTTATCTTCTGATGTTTAGTTTGATAATGTCTTCTGTAATACTTGTACATCTCTGCCTTTGAAAAAGACACTAAAACACTGTAGTTCAACATTATATTAGCTTGGATTTTAAAACATGTACTACTGAGACATCAAGACCTTTTAGTGGCGCGACCTATGGGTGTATCAAGCTTTATTTTTTGGAGTTTAAGCGCTAATTCGGGGTTGGCTAGTATTGAAAAAAGATTTTGGCTCAGGATGTTTTTTCCAAGGAAGTGATTCCCTAAAGCGCCACTACCTAACTTAGGGGAGATCTTTGACATATTTTGAGTATTTTCTTTGGGTAGGATTAGATCACAAAATGACATATGACCAGAGGTAGGGTGGTTGATATTTTATCAACACTTGGATAATGAATGACCTGGGGATGAGGGTAAATGACAGCAGATAATTTTTAGCTTATGAAAGCTCATGGATAGGATTATATGACTGAAACTAGATAGGACTTGACAACTAGGTTTTTTCTCATCATAGGCTGACTGGAAAAGGTAGGAGGACAAAAATTGTTTAGGGTATTTTCTAGATGACAGATTTGAAAAATTAGAGATCACCTTCTAGAAAACTTGGCTTAAGAAATTAGTCATCATCAACAGGTGAAAAATATTGATGACTAATAGTGGCTCCATTTGGGGAGGGCAGCTTCTTTTCAGGAGGTGTCCAGAATTTCAGATCTCTGGCCTTTGAAGACCAGTGCCTTTATCCATTGGCACAAATTTCTTTCTTCCTTGATGCTATTTATGAAAATTGACAGCATGATTAGCATCAAAGTCATTTCTACCTACCCTGCTACATTTCCTAACATTTTTTCTTCTTTCGGGTGCATTTGGACTAGCAACCCTTTGGTATAATATTTTTGAAAAATGACACTATCTAATTCTACACTTATATCTGCTGGGAATCCAGATTAAACGGATGAACTCCTTTGTTTCTCTACCTATGCTAGATTGACTATCAAGGTTTAAGCTGTTTGACAGGATTTTATTCTCTAATCTAAAACATGAAATTGAAAAATGACCAAATCAGGATTAGACAGTCTGATTTGTCATGTACTTGTAGCATGAAAGACAAGATACACACAAATATTATTTTGCATGAACATGAAATTTAGAAAAATCAGGGCTAAGATACACAGTTTGTTTTTCATCCCTGTTTTCCTCTTTGGTTCTGTTTTGAGCATGTGGAACCAGTATCTTTTCCTAATCTTTTTTTTTTGGACAAATCAAGCTTGCACAATATTGACTATCTCTTCTCTCACTAACTTATCAGCAAATAAATTTAAAACATGTTCAGTTATGATTAGGCTAGATAACTGAACAAGACATTTTGAGCACTAGTAGTGGCGTTTGGACTTGCGCGCTTTCAGAATGTCTATTTTTTGAACATGAGGCTTTCTTTCTGTTTTTAAAGCTGCCCTCTTTTTCTACTTTTATATTGTTTTTGAGTTTTCGGTTTTTTGTTTTATTTCTTCAAACAATGATATATACAATGATTGAAAAATCTGGAACTAGAAATCCTGAAAATGGTGAAACTTGAGCATCTTATCTTCATAAGGATCTCCTGACACTCTTGGTTCACTCAGCTCTTGAAAAGAAAAGTTCGGAAAATTTTCTCTTTCAAGCATAACATAGGGATTCATGTATGAATCTCTAAACAACCCTGTGTCTTCCCGCTGTACTTATTTATACCTTTGGTCTCCACTTCTCCTTTTGTTGTACATTTTTTTCAAATAATGCAGATATTCTTTGTCATTTTTGAAGTATATGATGACATCATCAAGGTACATCAGAATGCAGAAATTTAGAACTGGAAACATGGCTTTTAGGAGCATGTTTTTGGTGTCTGGTGGTTTTGCAATTTTGGGTTTGAAGATGGAACTACTTCCAACATACTTGAAAAATTATTTGAGTTGTTTGCTTTGCAAATGAATTATTTGGCGATACCCTGAAACATCATTTTGTAAAGACACATGATTAGAAGCACCTATCATTTGTATAGTATGATTAGAAGCACCTATCATTTGTCCCAAGGGTGTGTATTTGTGTTTCTAAAATCAACACAGATCCTATGTCCAGTTGTTTTGTCTTTGATTATTATTGTTTGGTCAAGATTTTTGTATTTTATTTTGTTGAAGCTATTTCTTGAAGTGATGGCAGTGTCATAGTACTTCTCACTGTTTTCCCTATATGTAGTAGTATCTTGAACAATCTTGAAAATTCTAGAAGTTCTAAGTCTTTGGTGGAGTGGTAGAATGGTAGCTAGTTCAAACAACTCAGGTATATTTGGACTACAGTTATCATATCCTTTCATAAGAAGTTTATCAAATAGTTTTTCTAGATTTTTAGCTATTGGGGCTACAATCAAGGTTTTATTTGAAAAGGTAGAGTTATGAGATGGTTGATCTTTTAGGTATGGTAAGAACATTAAGCTCCCATGCCCCTGATTTCCAAAGAGGTTTGTAATATGCAAGTCTTCTAATGCCTCTATTCTGAAAAAGTCTCTTGATGTTATTGCTGATGTTTGTCTATGGTTTGAGCAATTTGATTGATGGTATATAATTTTTTGTGCTTCCTTCTCTATTTCTGTTTCAAGAGGAGCGAACTCTCTTTCCTCAAGACATAACTGGTCATTGTCATGATAATTTTGAGTGTCCAGCTCATCATAGAGAACCTGGGGTGGCTGATGTGGTGTGTCTAAGTTTGTTTCAAATTCTCCTAACTGTTCCTCAATGTCTTCGTCAGTGTGTAAAATGAAGGAATTCATATCAGAATGCAAGGAGTACATCGGGATGTTATCTGGCCTTTCTTAGTTGCTGACCATATATTTCATGTGTGATTCCCGATAGAGTATTATAGTTTGGTTAAAAACGAGAATGGTGGCGTAGTACATATCAAGTTGAATATTTCCCTGAATGTCGACTACCCAAGTTCTAGATAAAAGCATTCCGTATTTGGGAGGGATGTCTGCTACCACTATGTCCATGATTAGGTGTTTTTCAGGTATTTGGGCCAAAATGAAACAAAGATATTTGATTAAGCCTAGACACTTGACTCTACTTGAATCAAATGAATATAAATCTTTATAAGGTTTTTTTATTTCTAGGCCTAATATTTCCATCACAACCTTTGGCATGAGATTATGTGAGGCCCCGGAGTCTAGCATGGCATTGTGTAAGATTTGGTCATGTATATTTCGACTGATGTAAAAGGGAAGAGTGGTTCATTCTTGGAATTTCCCTTCTATTTTTGGACCAAACAACACTTCAGGGGTGTCATCAGCTAGATGTAGGGTGTTTGCATCATTCCCTATGTTCAGGACCTTTAGCACTTGGGATTTATAAGAGCTTTGGGCGAGAATTTCAGTGAGAGGCATGGTGATCTTTATTTTGGCGATTTCCCCTTCAAAACTGAAGGGTGCTTGTAGTTTAGATAGGTTTGCTTCAATTTTTTCAGCCATGACTTTCTCTATGTTCTTAATTTGCTGAATTTGGTTCAGGATTTTGTTCAACACAACCATCTCGGGAATCTTGGTAGAGGTACTAGGACAATCTGAGCGAAGGCTTATCTGAATAGCTTTATCTTTGTTTTGGTCAGTTTTCTTGACCACGATTTTGTTGCTATCCACTGCTCTTTTAAGGATGGTATCAGGGGTTTTAGTAACAACAGTGTCTGAGCTACCTTTCTTGGAGTTGTGTTGGTTTTTTCTACTTCTAAGATCATACTGCCTGTGAGCTTCTATTATGGTGTTCTGAAATCCTATGGCAGGATCTTTGAGGTCCTCATAATTGGCTTCATTTTGATTCGGGGAGAAGAAAGCTTGTTCTTCTTCTGTGAGGTAAACCTCACCCTCATTATCAGAACCTATTAGGTTTAAATGACTTTCATCAATGGGTTATGTATCCCTCTATTCCTCATCAACATAATTTTCATTGAAGGGTGGTCTGATTTGTTGGTCATTTTCCCTTGGTTTATTTTGAGGCTGGTCTCTCCTAAAGTTTTGGTTCTGGTTCCTATTTTGAGGGTTTGGATGGTTATCCCTAAGAGGTGTCTTTTCACTTATCTTTTCCCACATTTTCGCCATGGATCTAACCAGGTCATCTATTCTAGGATCCGAGGAAGATACTGAAGGGGAAACTTCGTCACGGTATGTGACTTTCTTCTTTGATCTCATCCTAGCTCTCTTTTTAGCTAAGTTGGCTTCTGCACTCATAGCCACTTTTTTCATTTCCTATAAGGTTACGGGGTCCTTGTCTCTTAGTTGATAAGTCATGTCTGGGTTGAAGCCTTCGGGAAACTTTGCTAAGGCTGAGCCAAGTGGAGGTTTGAAGTGAGGCGGGAGGGTGTTATAAACACTGTTGAACTTAGTGCAGTAGTCCCAGACACTTTCCCCATTATCCATTTTTAGATTTTTATACTCAGAAAGGATTTGAATGGGGTTGTTTTTGATTTCCCACCTATTTATGAAAGTTTGGTAGAGTTCAGGGAGATCGTGTATACTGTTTGGAGTTAAGCTCTTAAACCAATTTTTAGGTTCTCCGCTCAGGCTTTAGGCGAGCATCCTCATTCTTATGGTCTCGTCTTCTATTTCCATGTATTCAAAGGCATCGCTAATTCTATCTACATGTTGTTGAGCGGTAGTAGCCTCAACTCCGGTGAAGTGCGGGATTTTGGATTGATAGTCATGTTGTAAAGGTGCCAAAGGTTGTGGCAACACTAAAGGTGCATACCAAGCTGCCATGGCGGGAGCTAATGGTTGATTTACAATATGAGGGCTTGTAGTATGAGTTGAGGTGATTTGAATAGTGGTGGTTTGGATGGGTGTGGCGGATGTACTCGGACTTGTGAACTGATTTTGAGTAGATTTGGGGTGGTAGGAGCCAAAATGGTGGAGAAGCTTAAAGTCAGGAGGTGTAGTAGGTGAGGCTTCTCTACTAGGACTTTGTTGCAAATCTAAGGGCTCAAGATCGTCAAAGTTGATTTTAATTTGTGACTTGCTTCTAAAAATGGTTTTTTCTAATTTTAAGTCAAATGGGGAATCTTGCAAGGATGTGAGATGTTCAGGTACTGATTTTTCTTTACGGATGGACCTATCGGTAGCTAAGTTGCCAGTTTCGGAAGTTTGCCACAGAATCTTCTCTGGGCTATCAACTATGATAGGGGGATTTGGGTCTGGATGAGATCTGGTATTGATTCTTTGTGAAGCCAGATTTCGAAATCAGAGTTCAGAGAGGATGGTATTTTGTGATTGTTTTAGATGGATGGCCTCTCTAGGGGTTTCGCTAATGTGAAGAATGGTTAAAACAAAAATGAAGGCTAGTGGAGTCGCCAGGTGGATTTCTTTGAGATATATGGTCCACCACCAATACTATCAAAGATGCTTTCGAGAAAATTTTTTCTAGCAAATTTGAGGTGAAGACTTGCAAGGAAGACTTATCACTTAATTTCAACAGTTTGCTAGACTGTTTGGACAAGCTAAGGGTTCTATTTGCAAGTTTATTCTGTTTATCTTCTATGTTTAGGTGAAGCTTTCTAAATCGCTAAGTTATACTTAGTTTGTCACAGATCATAGAGTTTGCACCATAAATTTTAAGTTTTGGAAAGGACAAGTCAACAGAAAGGTATGGTTTATAGAAATTTTGGTTTTTATGGAGTTTTTTAGGCCTACTGGAGGCTAGTGGAGTCACCAGGTGGATTTTTGATTGTTTTTATAGAGATGTACTTATGGTCCACCGCCAATAACTAGAAAAAGCCAATCTAGGGATGTTTTTTGGGGTTTTCTGAGTTTTTATGTGCAGCCTGAGGTTTGTAAGAGTTTTCTATAACTGAGTCATCACGTTGCTAAGATGGTGAAAGAGCTAGTTTCTACTCTTCGAACAACACTTAAGTTTTTCTAAGTTTGATTGAGACTTTGAGAGTTACTAAGGAGTACTTAGATTGTCACTAACTCGGAAGGTCCCACTGTGATCTCCATTATGTTAGTGTCCCGTGATTTGGCTAATTGGCAAGCCAAGTGATAGGGTAACATCAAACCAATCTTTGGAGCCCAAGGACCTAGCCTTCCTGGACTCAGAGAGGGCTCTCTCTATTTGTGTAAGGGATATCTATGTGTTTGATTCTTATGTTTCTGATTTTAGGCTAGTTATGAAGTAGGTGTTTGGTTTTGCTTTTAGGTTTTTGAGGGAGCAACTGATCAAAGAATAAGAAGATAAAAATATTGTCAGATTAACTGGACCATGGGGTCGAAAAGGTCAAGAAAGCCTCAAATGGTGATACAAGGAATGTTGAAGGGCCGATTTGATCAAGGTAAAATGGATCTTAAGGTAAAATGAAGTGGGATGGACACTAAATTTGTGAAGAACAAAGGCTTTCAAACATAGATAGTTCAATAGATGACATAAACATGGTAGGGCTAACCATTAATCATGATGAATATAACTACAAATTGATAAATGCATAGAAATAAACATTCAAGCAATACATAAAGACTCTCTAACTTTAGAAAATTGCTATCAGAATTTGGGGAAAGACAATTAAAACAAACAAATAACTCAAAGCACTATGAGGAAACGCCTAAACATAGTATTTCAAGCTATCGGGCACTTCGAAGTAAGATTGCAGAGTTTTAGGCAAAGGGCAAGATCAGTACAAGACCTCCTTAGTTCAACTAGGACAATCAAACATTCAAAGAAAGGTTTCAGAGGTGGAGCTATGACTAGCCATGAGTAAGCAGGGCATACCGTGAATCATACTTAGCATGCATAAAACCATAAATGAAACAAGCAAACAATTTCTTCATTGATCAAAGAGCAATCAAGATTTATTTGATATGACTAAGAAGGAAAAAAACATAGAAGTTATAATGAAACAGGAAATCTGAGGTGCCTCCAAGGGCATGTCTCAAATTTATTCTCTACTATCTTATAGCAAGAAAGAACATGAAATATGTATGAAAACTAAGAAGCATAACTGAGAGGGACACTATACCATTTTACCAAGTCAAGGACTCCAACAACAGTCCTCTTTCATCATCCAAAACATTCAAGAAACTATCCAATGCATGAGACAAGTATTTCTTCCAAGCTTGTATAACCATATATTCCTCTATATCATCAAGTTCAGCCTCGTTTACAATAAAGTCTCTTGGAATATATAGGCCAAGATGAAGGAGAACCTCCTAGTGCAACTAGCAAGCTCATTAGCCCATCAAAAATATCTGATTTTGTCCTTGAGGCTTTGCAAAGCCCAAGACACAAAATATCTATAAAAATATCCTAAAAATGTTAAAAAAGGAAATTAAATTGACTTTTCCTAACTGACAATGGCCAAAAAAGACTAAACGCACATTAGGAAAAGCCACTTCAAAAAACTACATTTTTTACAAAAATACTTCAGAAATATATCAGCAGAAAATCCCCTGTCTTGTGGGCAACTTTTGGAGGCCTTCCCGATGTCGAAATGAGGCCCGTGATGGCTCATTGGAAAGATCTGGATGTCTAGTTTCTGAAAATTCTTTGTTTTCAGCAAAATGATCACTATAACCCTATGAAAAAATGGCATGTGTGTAAAAATCCAGAAAATAGCCTTTGCTGATATGCGGGGCAGAGTGTTGAAAAAGTGACTGTTTTTCACCACTTTGGGGGACCAAATCATCTTCAATTGATCTGAAATTCACTGAGTAGATGCCCCTAAAATTATGGCATCCAATGATACAATTTTTATCCTTTAAGGATGCTTCAAACAAAAATGGCGATTCCCATGATTTTTAGCAAAAAACCCAAAAATGTCAAAAAACCAAAACTTGTTGAATTTTGCCCAATTTTGGGGAGCATGACCCTCATGGGTTTTCAAAAGCATGCTGAGAAGCAGAGGGAAAAATTTGAAGCCTTGATATTTCTTTCTTCATTTTTGGTGCCGGGTGCCTCTTTTGAGTCTCCTTGAGCCTTTCTTGTGTAGCCTTCAATTTTCGTCGGGCGAATGGATTAAGCTTCTTATAGTGCTCGGTCATTCTTCCTTGAAGGTCCAAATCTCTATTGGCCTTTTCCAATTTCTTCTCCAAGTGTTCATTCACCCTTTCAAGCCATGCTTCTCTATTGTTTTCTATCTCTTGGGTGAATAAATTAGTAAGAGGAAAAGATTGGAAAAGGGCAGTCTCTTCCTCTTTTTGTTTCTCTAAGGCTCTTCTAAGTCCCATGGTCTGCCTTCCTTCCTTGGTTAATCTTCTCTTCACTGATTATTTAATGTACTTTATGATTTTCCAATCTAATTAGTTGAGGTCTTTTTGATGGCCTGAGAAGCAGTCTCATATACCGCCATGTGGACACTCATCTTCTTAGCTTTATTCTTGTAAAAGTGAACAGGTTTTTTGGACCTCTGATCCGTTTCTACCTGAATTGTTCTTCTTCATTTATCAAGAGAGAGACTCTATGATTTGCCTCATTTTCTTTGCTGAGTCATCACCATATAAGAATTCAGGCTTCTCATGGCTACTTTCCTTCTCCGCTGGTTTGGGGTGGCCTTTCTTGATCTTTCTCCCTCTTTTTGCATTCAACAATGATTGTTGGGCAACTCTCCCTTTGCTTTTGGAGGGCCTAGCAACATTTGAGCAAAGCTGAGGCACTTTATTTCCTTTGAGCAATGGGCTGGTTTACCTTTTGGAGAAGAAAGCATAGCTCTTCCCAGAGAGGCACATGATGTTTATTTATCTTTGCTCTATGTACCTCACTGTCCTTGCCACTATTTTGACCTTCTTCATGAATGCTTTGACTGTCACCTTGCATGTCTCCTTGAAGGCTTCCCTTTTCACTTTTTTCCTTGCTTTCTTCAAGACTTTTAGGCTCTGTATCCTCAATGTTTTGTGCTTCATCCTCACCATGTTTTCTTCTGTGAGGGCTACCAATAACCTCCTCTTTGTGGTTGTTGTGTTCCTCATCAAACTGTTTCATTTCTTCATCATTTCCATCTTCATTGTTTTTCTCTTCTTCATGGCGCTCTTCTTCATCACTGTGCTACCTTTCATCACTGTGTTTTTCTTCACTTTTCTCCCTTTGACTTGGATCCTCTTCATTCTTTTGTTCTTTATCACTATGTTGCCTTTCCTTACTGTGCTTCTTTTCATCATTGTGTTGTTTTTCCTCACTATGTTGTTCTTCCTCATTTTTCTCTTCTTCTTGATCAATCATGGGATATTTTTGCTTCTTAGGAGTGGGTTTACTAGAAGAAGGAGAAAGAGGATGAGTGGAAGGTGAAGGAGATGCATGGGATGAAGAAGCAATGACGAAATTGGGATGTGAAATGAAAGTGTCCCAAGAGATTCCCTTCTTTTCAAGTTGATGAAGAAGAAAAATCTTGATAAGGGAATGATGGAAAAGACAAGTTGGATGCTAAGAGGAAGGTCTCTTTTGAACAGTGGAAGCCATCTTTTCAATACTTCTATGGAGGAAAAAGGGGAGGTTTAACAATTGGGTTCTTGTGAAGTGCATGAGTAGCCAGACATGGTAAGCATAGACCTAGGAAAACCTTCCCTCGCATGTGAAATATTTCATGATTATCTTCATGAGGGGAGCATAGCTGGTCAAAAAGTATGAAAAATGAAATATGGATGGGCATGCATCCTGATGCTTTGGTTTCAAAAAGGGTTTGTACTGATCTGAGTCTAAGTAACTCTGCTTAAACCATTTTTCTCCAACATATGGAATTTTGGTAGCTCTAGAAATGGATCTAGGAGAAAGTTTGAAGTCTAAGCCTGCTAAATGAACATGTTTCCCTTGCAGTCTTAAAGCAAATAGATGTGTCAAGGGAAGAACACTTTTCACCTCCTGAACCTTTTGACAAAACTCCAAACATCCAACTTCATGGAAGTTAAAAAGTACTGAATGACGGGCATTTACTTCCTCAGTTGAAAAAGGTTCATACCTTTTGTGAGGGCCACTTCTGCTATCTTGCCTGGGAGGCATTTTTCTTTGGATACCTTTTGCTAGCTGACCAAGACAAGCTGTTTCAAATGGTCTTTGAAATGGTTTCCCAACACCACACCCTTTCCTCCTTGCAAGTCACTGTGTTTCTTTGATGCTAGCAAACAAGTATTTGTCAAATGAGAACCAAAATCACTTTAATCATTGTGTTTGAGAAAAAGCTTTAAACAAGATATGTTTGTGGTATTTTGTTTGAAGAGGAATCTCCCTTTGTTTTGGCACAAACACCTTTCCCTTCCAACATTTCTCTTTTGTTATCACTGTTTTTGAAAGGTAATTAGGGCTCTTTTGAAACTGATCAAACACCTTCCCCTATCACTATATTAATATTTGACACCCACAGCAAAAAAGACTTCTTTGATTTTGACCAAAGGCCCAATATCCTAGTCACTGTTTATCTCTTTGTTTTTAGCAGCCAAACTGCATTTTGTAAGCACTGTTAGGACACCCT
This sequence comes from Pinus albicaulis, assembly GCA_034641835.2. Taxonomy (NCBI): domain Eukaryota; kingdom Viridiplantae; phylum Streptophyta; class Pinopsida; order Pinales; family Pinaceae; genus Pinus; species Pinus albicaulis. The sequence continues at coordinate 839,639,039 of CM076575.1, forward strand.
TTTAAAATGATTGGAAAACCTCTTTAAACTAACTTTGTGTTTCTTTCTAGTAACTGTGGGCAGTCTCAACTATTTTTATAGCACAACAAAGAGCTTTCAAATTGGCATCAAACCTCCTTTATTTCACTTTTTTCTTTTACTATCCATGATAAAAGAGACCCTTTTTAAATTTGACAAACAACCTATCTCCTTTAATCACTGTGTATCTCTGTGTTTTTAGATGATTAAGCGATTTCAAAATCATTGTTTCTTCTTGGGAAAATATAGCAAAAGCACCCCTTTTTAACCCCAAAATTTTCCAAGGAGTGAAGAAATACCTCGAAGATTAGTTCGTGGGCCTTTTTGATCGTTGGAGTAGCTTTCATAAGGGTCTTTGGAAGCCAGGTGGATGAGCGGCACGTTTGCAGAAGAAAATGCCGTGAAGATGGAGGCTGTTGGGTCTTTTTCGGGCGTCGGTGACCGCAGACACAGGCGCGCCGCATGCCGCTACAGGAGTGTCACACCTCAATATAAACTCTTTGTTCAAGCACTCACAGGTGTGCCGTGCACATCTACAGGTACGCCACACAGACATTTAGCAGCAAAAAACTTCAAAATTTTCCCGAAAGTGCTTTGTTTCTTCAGTGAGCAGCCGATGAGGGTATGCTTTGTGTTTTGAAAATGATAATGGGCCTCTTAAATGGTCTCTTCCACCTTTTAAAATTCAAATAAGCTCAAATATCTTTGCAGTTGCTTTGGAAGGGTTTGGATGCCCTTTGAAAAGGGTTTTTGTCATATAAAAATACAACTCACTGCCCTCAGTATTAAATCACTTTAAAAATACCATAAAGACCCATTTTCTTAACTATCCTCTTTGTATGCAATATGTAGAGGATATTGTTAAAGACTGAGGCTATTATGTCCTTCAAAAGGAAAATTTCTCAAGAGCCATATTAAAGAATACTGATGCATCCTTGTCCTATCTCATGGAAGGAAGTGATTGACAATTTTAGAAATTACTTTGATAATTCAACTCTCTGGTGTTTGATGATTTATTATGCCTATTGTTGAAGTTTGTCAAACACTTTTAGGCACCTTATATTGACATCTTCTTTTGAATATGGATAAAACCTCATTTTCACTCACCAAGATTTGACCTACATCTGTTCATCAAGGATAAGGCCTTTAAAAACCCTTAATGCAATCATATACAAACAATAGAGTTTGTTCTTATGTACATAAAAAGGTCTTGTTGATGACTGCGGTATGTTTTATTTCTTTGAAAGGTTCCTTGAACTTGAATCATTGTGTCATAGCCTTCCTTATCCATACTGTCTCTGTGTATTCATTTGCAAAGGTATTTTTAAGAAACAAGGCTAGTCTACCTTCTTGTTATTTCGATGAGATTGTTCCAAGTTGTGGACATTCTAGCCTCAGATTACCCTTTAAAGAAGACCTTTATGGATAGAAAAACAAAGCTTCTTGAACACCATAATATCACTGCTTGGCCTATGTTTAACACCAGACTTCAACTCATAACCTTCAATTGCTTCCCACTGAATTTCAATTCAATCCTTTAAATAGTGAACTCATTTAAACACTATTTGAAACACTACTGCTATATCCTTTGTTTCATCCTTTTGGAGGAAGTGGTGTAAAATTTTTTTCAAGTCATTTGAAACACTGTTAGTCTCGTGCTCTTTGAATGAGGCTATACCTCTATTCCTGACCCTCTGCTTTTAAATGAAGGAGGCCCTTATCATGTTCCTAACCATCTGCTTTTAAATGAAGGAGGTTAACATAATATTTCCAAACCATCTGCTCTTTATATTGGAGGAGGTTTTCAACATGTAACCCAACCATCTGCTCATGTTTGGAGGAGGTTAACACAGTCATGACATTTCATCCATTTCTCAAACTGTGTCACATTTTCTTGTAATACATATCTCTACTTGGTATATCACAATAAGTAATAAAGTGAAAATTTGACAATATGCTATAAGAGGCATTTTCTGAGATATGTATCTTGTGTTCAGAATATCCTTGTGAATGTTTTAAACCAAGAGCCACATGACTTGTATTTGTAGAGTATTGTTGGCTAGTCATTACTTACTAACCTTTCTTGACTGTGTTTGCAGAGGCTTATTGAATTTTCTCTCTGACTAGTATTCTTATCCCAAGCTCAAGACAACATGAGAAGCAGTTGTCTTCTTATGTTTAGTTTGATAATGTCTTATGGAATACTTGTACATCTCTGCTTTTGAAAGAGACACTGAAACACTGTAGATCAACCTTATATCAGCTTGGATTTTGAAACATGTACTACTGAGACATCAATACTTTTTAGTGGCGTGACCTATGGGTGTATCAAGCTTTGTTTTTTGTAGTTTAAGCGCTAATTCAGGGTTGCTGGTATTGAACAAAATATTTTGGCACAGGATTTTTTTGCCAAGGAAGGGATTCGTTAAAGCACCACTACCTAACTTAGGGGAGATCTTTGACATATTTTGAGTATTTTCTTTGGGTAGGATTAGATCTCAAAATGACATATGAATAGAGGTAGGGTGGCTGATATTTTATCAACACTTAGATAATGAATGACCTGGGGATGAGGGTAAATGACAGCAGATAATTTTTAGCTTATGACAGCTCATGGTCAAGATTATATGACTGAAACTAGATAGGACTTGAAAACTAGGTTTTTTATCATCACAGGCTGACTGGAAAAGGTAGGAGGACAAAAATTGTTTAGGGGTTTTTTCTAGATGACAGATTTGACAAATTGGAGATCAGCTTCTAGAAAACTTGGCTTAAGAAACTAGTCATCATCAACAAGTGAAAAATATTGATGACTAGCAGGTCTCAATTACTCCCAGGTCATAGACCATCCCAACAATCACGAAGATTAAAGGATAGGGTAGCCCAAAATTTACTTTTGATTCTGTATGTACTCCCTCGGGAGAGAATGTAAGGGCCTTTTTTGGACTCCAAAAGGAGAGAGAGATATAAATGTACAACATTGAATATATGATTCTGGAAATGAATACAAATGAATGTTTTGGACTCCACTATTGGATCTGATGGAAACTTCCTTGTATTTACATAATGAATATTGTTCTCTTACATGTTTGATACAATTTGTAATTGATTAGTCCATGTTTCTATTCGTACATTGTTTATATGTTTGAACTCTTTTGATATATGAATTATGTGTGAATGTTCAGCATAGGAATATGTTAATGGCTTAGTTGTTGATATTTCCTTAATATTTTGGAAATGTGCTTAATAAATTGAAGAGTGTTTGATTATAGTGAATTATTTCTCTTATGTTCAGATGAGCCTCTGTATGAGCATGGCCATAATGACGTTTTTCTAACAATGCTTATTTTGTTTGCATGCTTTAAATATCACTTTGATATTCATGATGTTTTATTTTCAGGGTAACTCGTTGACCATTTGTTTTATTTCGTTCAATTAGCCATACATTCTCATGATTTTGAAGCACATCTCTATCTGAGGAAGGGAATATATCTCATCAGCATAATGGAAACCGGGCCTACATACCGGATGGGATCCCTATCATAAACAATGTAGAGTCTAGTTGGGATTTTATACCGAGGAGATCCCCTTACTGTTGGCAAGGCATTTTTCCCCGTCAACATTCGGTCAGCTTCTTGCAGGTATTTTTGTAGGCCCATAAAAAAAAAGGAATCTTCGGGTCATAGTCTTTTATGTTAACATTGCATACTTTAGTGAACGCATTCTCGAAGATTTTGTTTAAATCTTATACTATGCCATTCTCCCGTAGATGGTATGATGTACTGTTGTGTTGGCCGAATTGGAATTTTCTAGTCAAGGCTTCAATAGTGCTATTGAGGAAATGTGTTCCCTGGTCGCTCATCAAAATTTTCGGACAACCAAACCAAGACACAATATAATTAAAAATGAATTTGGTCACTGTGACCGTAGTGAAATTATCTACTGGTTTTTCCTCAACCACCTATGTGAGGTAATGAGGTGCACTAATAATGTACTGTGCACCTTTCTTCTTTCCCGGTAGATCGATTGGACCTAGAAATTCAATCACCCATTTATCAAAAGCTTGCAACATTCCTTGGGGTTGCAACACTATTTCATATTTTCATGACGGTCTTCCAATCCTTTGAAAAACATCGCATGTGCTACAATATGCCTCTGAATATTTATGTAACGTAGGCCACCATAACCGGTCATGCAGAATATTTTGTGCAGTAGCTTTTCCTACGTAGTGACCTCCAGTGACTCTGTTATGTGCTTCAACTGAGTATGTTGTGTCGTTCATGCTCAAGAACATACCTTTGCAAAATTTCATCATCCCCCATTTTATACAGGTTTCCTGCAATCAAGGTAAATTATCCCGCCCTTATGACCATCTCCCTGTTCTGCTCCATAGTGTATTCCCAAGGTGTGATTCCCATTGAGAGAAACTCAATGATATCCAGGAAATGCTCATATGAAACCTTGATAGCGAAAAATTGCACATCAGGTAATCCTTCCTCAATATTCTTTGGTTCCTCCCCTCTCTCAATCCTGGACAAATGGTTTGGTCTGACATTCAAATGGCTTGGCTTGAAGATTACCTCAAAATCATATTCTTGAAACAACAATAACCATCTTCAAATCTTCCACCCAAATATAGGATTATTGAACAAATACTTTAAATCAAAATGATTTGTGAACACTTTGAAGTGTGCCCCCAATAGATAGTGCCTATAATTTTGTAGTGAATATACCATTGCCAACCCTTCGGGCTCTATGGTGGCATAGTTCCTTTATGCTTTAGACAAATTTCTGCTAGAAAAATCTACCAAGTGATCAATACCTCCTTCTCTGGGTTGTGCTAGTGCGACTCCTAGGGCTATGAAAGACACATCGACATGTACATGGAATATCTTCTTCCAATCAGGGAAGACAAGAATAAGCACAATCACCATTTTTTCCTTTAGGATATAGGGACTCTACTGATAATCATTAGCCCAATAGAACTACACAAACTTCTTCAAAAAATTATCCATGGGCACAGTAATATGATTGTACACCTTAATGAACATCCCTTAGTAGCATGTATGTCCAAGCATCGTCGTAGTTGATTGACACTTGTTGGGGGTTCTAAATTGATAATCATGGCTATCTTTGCAGGGTCTACCATAAATGCATGTTTGCACACAATGTATCCCAACAAAATACCATATGGCGCGAAAAAATGAAATTCTTTAGGTTTAAGGATATCTGATACTTCTCGAAGGTATCCAACAACAAGTGCAAACTAGAGGCATGCTTATTTAACAAGCAAAATACTGTCCAATCATCGAAATATACTTCCAATAATTTTTGGATATATTCTTTGAAAGTTGTGACAACAACCCTAGAAAATATAGCTAGCGCGTTCTTCAACCCAAATGGCATGATGGTGTACTGAAAGGACCCCCACTCATTAGAAAAGTTGGTCTTGCTCCTATCTTCTGATGCAATGCTGATCTGATGATACCCGGAGAATCCATCCGTAAATGAATAAGCTTCTTACCCACCAACATTCTCTAAAACTTCATTGGTGAATTGAGTGGGAAACAGATCATGAACACATGCATCGTTCATCTTGCGAAGATCGACACATATCCTTATTTTTCCTTTCATTTTCTTCTCTTGGAAAACCATAGGGCTAACCCACTCAGAATCTTCAACTAGTTCAATGATGCCAGCGTCAAGCATTTTGTCAAGTTTTTCTCTTACTTCTTACTTGTACTTTGGGTTCAGTTGATATGGGATCTTCTTAATTGGTATGGCATTAGGCTTCAGCGTGATGTGCATTACTCCTATATCACCCACAATTCCTTTTAATTCCGATAATTTTCTAGGGAACAAGTCCTGGTATTCATGCATCAATTGAATGACCTTGTTGATTGTGTCATCGTCCCAATGGTCCCCTATCTTAACAAACTTGGGCTCTGCCTCTAAGCCTTTTTTGAAATGTCGTGTCATGACCAGTTATGCCACATCTGAAATTTCTATCTGAGGCCCTGCAACCACGTGACGTCCGTCAGACTCAAGGATATGAATGTCATGTGGATCCTCCTCGTCTTCCTCTAGAGTCAAATTGTAATATCCCGGGCATGTGCCAACTGCGCAGCCTAGTCAGGTTGTACGAGAGTCCTTGGCTGCTTAGTAATGCAAAATACTCCTCCTTTCACTCCTTGAAGAGCCTCATTAATGCACTACCAACCATCAACAAAGCTATAGGTTAATAGGAACCTATCTATCAGCTCATCCCAATCCACAATTCCATGGTGTAGCTTTGTTTCAAGATACCATTGCTGAGGTATGGTATCCAAAGAATGAAAGAACATGTGCACCCATTATGTCTAGGATTCTTCTCCCCAAGTTGTGGTCCAATGAGCTAAATTGTCATGGAAATCCATCTTGACATCACACTTCTCCATAATTTTTGTTTCAACCTAACCAAACCTTAACCTTATCAATTTTCAGAAATCTGGCCAACCTCCTAGACTTTCTCTATGCGCACCACACCATCGAACTGGAATGGACCTTAATGGGAAGTCCAAGGCCTCTTACCTTTGTTCCTACGACACTTTATGCTAAAATTCCTCTAAAAAAAGACAACATTCCCCATTCCATCATAAAAGGCAAGTCTTGCACTTCTAACTTAACAGAACGCAAAGATTTTGTAACCCTTTTACAACACTTCGTGGTTACTTCATGAAATCTATTCTTCCAATGCTACAACTCTTCATCGAAATCAGACACAAACGAACTATCACACTCCCAACATATTATTCCATCTGCAGGTGGATTAATCCAATCTTCGTTCTGAGCAGTAAGCTGGTAAATATGATCAAGCGCAACATCAGCATATCCACGCTGGATGGGTTCTATATATCATGCACCTTCAGAGGGATCCAATGGCACAATAGCTCGGGTGTCATCCTTTTCAAATACCATCTGCCTATTCTTCAGGTTTATTATAGCATCCATTTCATAAGCCTATTCAAATCCTAACAATGTGGGGTATGGATTACTATAATCAACGGTGTTGATGACCTCAAATTCAACCAACACACTTTCACCACCAATATCTATGCTAAATCCCTGTAAGAATCACATAGGGATGATCTTCTATTTATTTTCCATCCTCAGCTGAATAGGTGACCACTACAACTTTAGCTTTCCCATCTGCTCCCATGTTTGTTTTGGCAGAACATTAGGATCTGATCCCAGATCTAAAATGACTTGTTCGATCTCATAGTCTTCGATTTGCACACTTAATTTCATCTCTCAGCTATTTCTCCTCTTATTTTTGTACACTTTATTTACTACACATTACTCCATACACAACCCTTCTTTACCAGCACAGTTATCAATTAGCTCCTGCAATCCTTCTACAACTCTTTGGTCCCTTAAAAACTTCATGCATGTATGTAAGAAAGATGCTACAATTGACAGATCGGCTCCCTTTACTTTAGTATTCTCTTCATGCTTCTTTTCTACCGAGAACAACTGCCTTTGCGCAGTTGATGTAACAACCTTAGGGGTCATAAAATATTTATTTGGTTCCATGAATGTCTCCTTTTCGCATTGTACATCAAAACCAACAATCTTATCTTTGGCCTTCCTTACCCATGTCTCCAGCACAGACCTCTACCTATCTGCGCGGTTTCCTCCAGTATTCATACCACTACGCATGACAATGTTAATGCTAGGATCTCCTTGTTCTAGTTCATCCTTCAACATCTGTATGTTCTACGGTAGCTGTTGGTTGTGATTCTCCTACATTTTAGCTAAAAAAATGGGACAATCTTCTATTTAATGACCAAATTCTTAAAAGCACTTACAGGACATAGCAGTAGCATTCTCTAAATCTCGCGCAAAGTGTCCAGGTTGTCCATAGTTGTAACAAATGATCTATCCTTGCCCTGGAATACTGCTTTCTCCTCGGCCTTGAAAACCTCCTCGTGTTATTTGTGAACCCATAGCTTCGCATCCTTCTACTTTCATTAGATATGCGCCCAGGTTTCTCTTGAGCATTAGATCGTATCTCCTACAATGTTGTTCATCATGCCCAACAAAACTACAAAATTTGCAAAACAATTTCTTTGATGGTCTATCCAAATTTTGTAATAAGTGAAAAAAATCGGTGGAATGTTGGCTTGAAAATTTGTAAATACAACACCATACATTAGGCCCTGCACTTGTCCCCTCACTCGATCCAGGTTTTTATGGATTCAGCATCCCAACGCCCACATAGTCTCTAAAAATAGGACAATGGTCCTTGTAGTGACCCTCATCCTTGCACTTAATACACCATATTTCTGGGCGAACGTCCTTTCCCTTATTTATATCCTCGAGCTCCATGTGAAAAATTTCCAGTTACACCCCTATGCTTGCATCAGCTACTAGAAAAGCCTCCAAATTCATTGCAATCTCCATTGCTTCAGCCTAAGTTGTGAGATTATATTGTGACAATGACAATATAAGATGCGACAATAACACATCAATAAACCACTCTTTATATTGCTCGTCGGGAATCTTAAAGCGAATATGACTAAACAATTTCATAAATATCTTATCTACCTCCCATACAGTCTCAGTAGTCAGTTTCTTAATATATTTGATTTCAATGATACACTGAGATTGCGACTTCGGTTTCTTGAATTCAATGTTCAACGTGGCATTTGTTTCAACCTATGAAGCATTTGCATTTGTTGTAAAAAATTTCATGTACAAGGACAATTATCGATCTTGTAGCACGGTAACCATCTGCGCTTTATTCATATCTTCATCTATAACATTCTGCTAACTCCATATCACTTCTACTACAAAGTAGAATTGTTCCGGGTCATATTTTCCCTTGAACATAGGCATATTTGGTGGTTGGGACATGGAGGGAGGTGGAGGTGGAGGAACATAATGGGATGGAGTGATGATGGGGGTGTAAGGTTGGTGAATTTCCTTAGCACTTTCCTAACTTTTGGATATGAGTGACAAACTTCGCAAAGTAGCGCGGTTTCTTTCTCCTTTCTCAGATCTTGGGTCCACACAATAGGTCTATTATTAAAATATATTGTTTGCGTAGCTAGCCTTGTGATCCACTCGTGCTACTCACTAGAAAACGATGCAAAGAATAGCTCATACTGATCTATATAGATATACTTTTGTAACCAATGTTCATTAGATATATGTGAACTTTTGTTTTCTTGTGCATCAAAATCATGTTCTTTTAGATCTATCCAATCTTCTATCTCTTTCTTAGTCGGATGCCACATCCAACTATCCCTCAGTCAAATCCAGGTCCCAGAAAAAAACCATTTGTTCAGCTGATGGGGCATAGACACACGTTCAAAGTGACTGCACAGTCTAACAAGACCCACTATTATCAGCCCCTTCGGCAATGATATACTTGCACGAACCGAAGTCTCTGTTAGGTCCCTATATCACTAGTATAGTCCCTTATTATTGTTAGTGTAACCCCCTTATTGTTATTATTGAACCCTTGTAACCCCCATTTTGTTATTATTGTGCCCTTAAATTATTATTGTTAGGTCGGCTAGGATTACATTGTGGCCCACTAGGATTACATTATGGCCCCATGGACTCCTATATATAGAAAGGAGGTTTTGTGAATTATATCATCCAAGAATTGTTCATTTATGTAATGTATTGGAGGTTGCCCCCTCGAAGTGGCTCATTTCTAAGGCGTTGATATCTCTTTTCTTCTCTTTTTGGAGCTGGTTACACAACATTTGGTATCAGAGCTTTGAATTCTAGGGTTTCGCTGCTCCAAACAGGTCATCGTGGAATTTTCGCTATAACTTTTTTTCTACGAAGTTTCAAAAGCTGAAATTTTTAGGGTGCGAAGCTAAAATCTTGAGGAAGTGTGTATAAAACTTTTAGAGATTTTTTCATAATATGTTCGGAGATATCATCTGTGGAAGTCAGGTCTTTTTTCAGGCTCCTAAACAGGTCATCGTGGAATTTGCGCTATAAATTTTTCTCTACGAAGGTTCAGAATCTAAAATTCATAGGGTGCGAAGCTGAAATCCTGAGAAAATTCGTCAAAACATTTCAGAGCTTGGTTCGCAATATTTTTGGAGATATGATCTGTGGAAGGTAGTGCTTTTTCAGGCTCCTGAATTTCATCTCAAAGAGGTGATCGTGGGAAAAGTTCAATAACTCTCTCTCTGGGGATCGGATTGGAGTGACGTAAAAAGTGGTCGTAAGTAAATAGATTGTGGTTTCGTGGCTATCAATTTCAAGGACAAAGGACAAAACAGTGACACGTGGAAAGTCGTACAATTTAGCTCTACTAAACCAGTCCAGAATTAGGTCATTGTGGGAGATTGGACACAACTTTGTCTTGGAGAATCCAAATCAGGTCAGACCTGTGGCATTTGAAAGAAGCTTCAGAGGGCTACTACAAGGCTGAATTTTGGATATCGAAGATTTTCAATTACAGAGATAATTCAATTTCAATATCGAGCTCCTCAAGGCAAGTAAAAGGTGTGTATTTTTTTCTGAATTGCATAAGTCTTGTTTGACGAATCAAGTTGAATTGATTCCAAGGGCATCTTGTAGAATAGATATCAATATTGGATTCTAAAATGGCCCCTAAAAATAATTCAACACCCATTAAGCCTTTAGAAGGCACTACTATGACTCATGAAGATGAAGAATTGCGACATGATCTATCAAAATTACAAGAGCAAGTGCAACAGTTTTCACTCTCGCAAAGAGCATCAAAAAATGAAATGGAAGTTTTGAAGAAAGGCATGGAAGTGAAGATGGACGGTTTGAAGAAAGGCATGGAAGCTAAGATGGATGGCGTGGAAGCTAAGATGGATGGCATGGAAGCTAAGATGGATGGCATGGAAGTAGGCATGGAAGCTAAGATGGATGACATGAAAGACAACATGGAAAACATGAAGAATGATCTAAAATCATACATGGAAGGCTTGATGACAATCTTAAAACAAGAAATGATTCCTAATGGCGGAAATATAGTAGAAGAACCTCATGATGAGAACAAAATAAATGTTAATCGTGATTTCATAAACTCTAATGTTGGTGGGAAGAACCACCATATTCCAAAAATGGATATGATGAAGTTTGATGGAAAGGATCTTGTAACATGGATACTACAGATGGAGCAATATTTTGATCTCCATAATGTGCAAAACACACAAAAGGTACGCATTGCAACTTTACATTTAGAACAAAATACATTTGTATGGTATCGATGGCTTTGCTCCCTTAAAAAAATTGTCACTTGGTCAATTTTTACGGAGGAAATGATAGCACATTATGAGGATACAAAGAGCAACACCTTCTTTAGCCAATTGATAAATCTCAAACAAAGGGTTTAGTGGGGCAGCACATTGAGGACTTCCAAAAATTGAATATAAGGGTAACTGATATTCTAGAGGAACACAGGATTGATCTCTTCATAGGTACTCTAAAAGATAACATCCAACATGAAGTTCGTGTTTTGGAACCTGATTCATTGGAGAAGGCATTCAGGTTGGCAAGAAAAGTTGAATGTAAAATTATGGCGACAAGGAAGCCTCCCACTCAATTCTATAAAGAAGGAAGTGTTGCTACGCCTAGATTTCCACAACCTACAAGGTTGACACCACAACAATTGGAAGAAAAAAGAGAAAAAGGGCTTTGCTATAGTTGTGATAGCAAATACACTAAAGGTCATAAGTGTGCTGAGAAGAAATTATTTTACATAGATTGTGAAGAAGAAGAAGAAAATGAACAAGAAGAGGATATACACCAGGAACCAGCCTTAGAAGAGGAAGAAATGAATCCGACCATATCGTGTAATGCACTGGCAGGAATTACCACTCCTCAAACTCTCAAGATAGAAGGACATATCAAGAAGAAAAGGGTAATAGTGTTGATTGATTCGGGTAGCACCCATAATTTTATTCATTATAAGGTAGCCAAGGAATTAAATTGTTTCCTATACCCAGCACCAGAATGTCAAGTGATGGTTGCAAATGGAGGAACTATAAATTGCTCTGGAAAATGCCATAATATCAAGCTAACCATGGGGGGAATATGTATTGACTAGTCCAATGCTTGCCATTCCTATGGGAGGTGCTGATGTTGTACTAGGAGTACAATGGTTACAATCTTTGGGGACGGTAGCTTTTAATTTTCAAGAACTTTTCTTGAAATTTTTTTCAGAAGGAAAGGAAGTTGAATTACGGGGTATTGCGGGGAAGCCGGGAAGGATAATAAGCTCTAATGTCATGACAAAGCTTCTAAAGAAAGAACAGCGAGGCGTAATTGCACAATTATGCTCACTAGAAGTTCCAACATCAAAATCATCTATTTCTGCAGATCTCCAACAAGTCTTAGACAATCATTCCAAGGTGTTTGAAACTCCCAAAGGACTCCCACCTGTTCGTGATCATGATCATGCTATTCATTTGATTCCAGGAAGTGTTCCTCCAAACATCGGGCCTTATAGATATCCTTATGTCCAAAAGAGTGAAATTGAACGTATGATTGCAAAAATGTTAGAGGCAGGTATAATTCAACCTAGTCAAAGTTCTTTCTCTGCTCTTGTAGTATTGGTACACAAGAAGGATGGATCATGGCGAATGTGTCCGGATTATAGGAAGCTCAATAAGCTCACCATTAAAGACAAATTTCCCATTCCTGTGATTGATGAATTATTGGATGAATTACATGGAGCAATTTATTTTACCAAGTTGGATCTTCGTTCAGGATATCATCAAATTAGAATGAAGACTGAAGATATTCCAAAAACAACATTTCGAACTCATGAGGGTCATTATGAATTTTGGTCATGCCTTTTGGCCTTACCAATGCACCTTCTACATTTCAAGGGTTGATGAATTCAATTTTCAAACCCTTCCTTAGAAAATTTGTGCTAGTATTTTTTGATGATATACTAATCTACAGCAGGTCTTGGAAGGATCATGTTGAACATGTTGACAGGTGCTCAAACTATTGCAGGAGAAACAATTATATGCAAAAACATCCAAATGTTTCTTTGGAGTACAAGAGGTGGAATATCTGGGTCATATTATATCTCACGAGGGTGTTAAAGTAGACCATAACAAAATTAAAGCCATTAAGGAATGGAAAGTCCCCAAGACAATAAAGCAGTTGCGAGGATTTCTCGGGTTAACAGGCTATTATCGCAAGTTTGTTAAGAATTATGGGAGAATAGCGGCACCTCTAACAACATTATTGAAGAAAGATGATTTTCATGGACTCCTGAAGCAACTAAGGCCTTTGAACATCTTAAAGAGGCAATGTGCCTAGCACCGGTCTTAGCTACGCCAGACTTCACAAAAACCTTTATTGTGGAATGTGATGCCTCAGGAAATGGAATTGGTGCAGTTTTAATGCGGGAAGGAAGACCCATTGCTTTTGAAAGTCGTCCAATCAAAGGAAAGTATTTACAGAAACCTATTTATGAGAAGGAAATGTTAGCAATACTGCATGCACTAAAGAAATGGCGAACTTACCTAATGGGAAGACACTTCAAGCTAAAAACTGATCATGATAGTCTTAAACACTTTTTGGAACAAAGACTATCTTCAGAAGAGTAGCAAAAATGGGTCACAAAGATGTTGGGTTATGACTTTGAAATAATCTACAAAAAAGGAAAGCTTAATGTTGTTGCAGATGCCCTCTCAAGAAAGAATGAAGAGGTGGAAGCATTGCTTTGTGCCATTTCTATTATCCAACCAGATTGGATAACCGAAGCAAGAGATGAATGGAAGAAGGAAAAAGATGTATGGACACTCATTCAAAAGTTACGGCAAGATCCTAGTACATCTGATACATTTAATTGGAAAAATGATTCCTTATGGTACAAAGATCGCTTATATCTTTGTAAAAATTCCCAACTAAAACAAAAGATTCTTCTGGAATTGCACACTTCTCCTTTAGGAGGACACTCAGGATTTTTAAAAACTTACCACAGGGTGAAGAAAGATTTTTTTTGGGATGGCCTTAAATCTGATATTCAAAAGTTGGTGGCGGAATGTTTGGTTTGCCAGCAGAATAAAGTGGAAACAATTAAGACCCCAGGACTTCTACAACCTTTATCCATTCCAAGTCAACGTTGGGAGGAGATTTCAATGGATTTTTTCACAGGTTTACCTAAGTCCGAAGGAAAGAGTGTCATCATGGTGGTAGTTGATAGACTTACCAAGTATGCACACTTTTGTGCATTATCTCATCCATTTAAAGCAAGTACAGTTGCTACTACATTTATGGGCAGAATTCAAAAGCTACATGGAAGCCCAAGGGTTATTGTGAGCGACAGAGATCCCATTTTTACTGGAAATTTTTGGACGGAGTTATTTTCTTGTTTGGGTACTCAATTAGCTCATAGCTCTTCTTATCATCCCCAATTTGATGGTCAAACTGAGATAGTAAATAGATGTTTGGAAGGATATCTTCGTTGTTTTGTATCTGATAAAAAAACACAATGGGTCAAGTGGTTACCTCTTGCTGAATGGTGGTATAACACTTCCTTCCATACTGCAACAAAAATGACCCCATTTATGGAACTTTATGGATATCATTCACCATCCATCACATAATCTTTAAGGGAAAATTCGAAGGTTCAAGCAGTGGAATATCACATCGAGCACCAGCAAGAAGTTCTCCAACTCTTAAAGGATAACCTGAATTTGGCACAAAATCGTATGAAACAACAGGCAGATCAACATCGCAGCGAGAGAAGTTTTGATGTAGGAGATTGGGTATTTTTACGGCTACAACCATACAAACAAATGTCCCTCAAGCAAGCTAAGAAGGATAATAAATTATCGCAAAAGTACTATGGTCCTTACAAGGTGTTGCAAAAGATTGGTACTATGGCATACAAATTGGAGCTTCCTGCTTCTTCACGAGTGCATCCAATTTTCCATGTTCATGCTTAAAGAAGGTTATAGGTGAAAATCTTCCAGTTCAAACAATATTTCCAGAACTTGATGAGGAAGGAAAAATCATATTGGAACCTGAAGCAGTCATGGAAACAAGAACTCGACAGTGACGAAATCGATCAATTTCGGAGTATCTCATCAAGTGGAAGAACTTACCCACTGAAGATTCTACATGGGAGGATGAGAATTTTATACAGAAGCACCCAGAGCTACTCAAGCGTTGAGGACAACACTTTTTTGAAAGAGAGGGGCATGTTAGGTCCCTATATTACTAGTTTAGTCCCTTATTGTTATTAGTGTAGCCCCCTTATTGTTATTGTTGTACCCCTGTAACCCCAATATTGTTATTATTGTGCCCTTAAATTGTTATTTTTAGGTCGGCTAGGATTATATTGTGCGCCCATGGACTCCTATATATAGAAGGAGGTTTTGTGAATTGTATCATCCAAGAATTGTTCATTTATGTAATGTATTGGAGGTTGCCCCCTCGAAGTGGCTCATTTATAAGGCGTTTATATCTCTTTTCTTCTCTTTTTGGCGCTGGTTACACAACAGTCTCACTCGAGGCAATGTAGGGGGATGCGAGAATAAGGTTTCTGCATCCAGAGGGATAGAGGACATTGGATTTAGGGTTTTTCCTTCTTATCAAAAATCCGCAGGTCATATCTATCATTATTACTAGCATTTTTCAACACAACTATTGAACTTGCTCACAGACTAGACGATATTACTTAATCATGTATTAAACGAAATCAAATAACCATAAACTAGACTACGTTATTCAGTTGCAAAACAAAACCCTTATTCAGCATAGACATTCATAATAATAAAAAATAAATAAACACATAATTATAACTCATATTTCCTTATAATTTCATTCATTAACATCCTAATCTATCTCATACATCCACTTTCTAGCCTACGCACATAGCTGCAAGGGCCCATGAACACAGTTGCACTCTTTCCTAAGGTCTTCGCACACACAGTTGCAAAAGCCTTTTCGTCTAACCCATAACACAAACTATAACTCAGCCTAACATCCAAATTCATCGCAAAATATATTTCATGCATAACTTGCCTATGACTTCTATCTAGACTCCTTATATATATTTGGATTTTAAAATACCATGGTCCCAAACCATGGGCACAGTCTAAATTTCATAAAAATTTCCATCTCGTTACATAATTAAGAGGCTTTGACCCACCCCAAATCCCCTAAGACCAAAATTATACTTCGTGTTGCATGCTCTACTCCTTGATCTGTGGAGTCTTTACTTCATAGGGAATCCTAGCTCCAATAGGATTGTTAACACTGGAAAATTGTACATCAGAAGGTGACATTAATTAATGTCAAGCCAAAGTATTTACAGGGTAGGAAAACATTATGGAGTCTAGAAAGTATTTAAAATATCAAAGGTTTAAAGGAAATCAAATTTGAACTAATCATTAAATTTTATTTGCGCGCATTATCCTTCGAGAAGAGCGCTTTCTACATGCCTTTTTTCCTGATAAGCGCGCATTTGTGAAAGTGGAAAAATGTCGCTATCCGGGACCACACAAAGCAAAGGACAAGTTACTCCTTACATGAAACCGCCTAAGGACAACCACCAGTGCCTCCTTAGACACTATGTGAGCACATAATGGAATATTTGGAGCACACAATGGAATCATACCTCTCCCTTGGTTCACCATCCACCATGTACCAAGGGAGGGAAGGAGGATTTGAAATCCACTATATAAAGCCACCATGAGAAGATGAATGGGTGATCACATTGTTATGCTAGCTAGAATTGCCCAAGCAATACCAGCAGTGTGTGACCCGGAGCTAGAGATAGAGGGGACTCGATTGTTGGCCACCCAACAATCTTAGTCCATCACAGCAAAGAGAGAGGGAGACTGCACCGAGGCAGAGCTTGGAAAACAACATCCTTGGATAAGGACCTAGAACCATTGTCTAGGGGCCCTTTTCCAAGTGGGTAAACTTTCTTCTCCGTATCAAACATTTAATAAGAAGAGGCCTAGAGACATCATTTGCATTATTATCATTTGACTCTCTTCAATAGATACTGTATATTTGTGTTTTATTTTTAAGTCTAATTTGAGCATACATTTGCATACTTTTTCCTCTAGATTGTATGCTTTTGAGCTCCACCACTTTCTGCCTATTACCAATAGTTTAAAGGGGTAGACCACACCCCTTAAACTGGTGCGATTTCGTGCACCCGTGCGTCAAATCCACCAAAACAGGGACTTCCATGTTCCACATGACCATAGATTGGTTGAGCCAAATCTCTCTTTAGCCAATCACCCCCATGCCATATTCCAAGCATGAAAGTGGGATCTCATCAAACACATCAATAAAAGCCAATCTAGGGCTTCCAGAGGCCAAAACGCATCAACCCTCAACCATTTATTCCACCTCATGATCTTACATGACAACCATCATGGATTGTTATTTTTTCCAAGTTTTTATAGTGCTCTAGTCTGTTTGTTCTAACCCGAGCTTCTAGGACTAGTAACTAAACCCCAACTGTTATAGGGCTTCCAAAGCATTTGTCCAACTAGGGCTTCCAGGACTAGTAACTCAACCCACAGTTGTGTGTCGTGCTTCTAGAGCACTTGTCTAACCAAGAATTCCAGGAACTAATAACTCAACCCATGGCTAAAGGAATCATGAGAACAAACCAAAAAAAATAAATGGAAATAAACCCACAACACCATGGCGATCCTTGAAATGGAAAGGCTAGGTAAATCCACTGTCAATCCAAGAAATCCTCAAAGCAAATCATAGATCATGACCAATAAACCACATGGATACACCATTCAGGCCAAAACTATTAAGGAATGCATACATGCATGTAATATCCCAAAATGGAATAATGCATTGATACACAAACACAATATTTGAAACATAGAAAATGGACACAAATATTATGATCAACACAGATATAGACAAAACATGTGAGCCATTTTATTCATTGGATATGGATTTCAGTTACAACAGTGTACAAAATAGAGGTACTCTAGCCAAGAAGTGGCCTAGAATGATCCTGCAAACATGCTACAACAAGCAATGCGTAACTGGAGAGCTACAGGAAGCAATATTCCATTGCCCTTTCAGCATATGATGAACATGTGACTGCTGGCTAAAAGGGAAATGTAGATCTATGGAGCTCATAAGCTTTGATGATGTCAAGATTCAAGATCTGGGCAATATGATGGAAACCCAAGATAACCCAGAAAGGAAATTCCAGATTTATGAGATTGGAAAATCACTCTCCTAGGGTTTGATCCCTTGACTATTAGGTTATGCAAATCTAAAGCTAGATTTGATCCAAATATGGCGGCAATATGTTATAAAAATAGATATAAGCTTTGAGGGTTGATCCCTCCTTCAGATCTCCAAGCTAGAAGCTTGAGATCTTGTCTCTTCTTCCTCCTCAAAATGAAGCAACTGAAAATGCAGCTGCTAAAGAAACTGCATTTTACATGAGGGAGACACTCAATTCTTGTCAAAATGTGTTGCAATAAGCTCCAGTCTGGTGGAAACAGTGATGGCAAGGTGAGGGGATGATCCCTCACAGGATTCCTAGCTGAAATTCTAGAAACTTCGTTCGTCCTCTGGATCTACAATTATGGCCTACGCAATCCTTGATGGGACTGTTGTTGATAGTAGTTCAATAATATTTGGCCTAATTCCAGATCTGAAATGAGGGCCTGGGAATGTTGATCTTGAAGCCCAAGGTGATAGGAATAATCCTTCATCGGTTCCTTAGCTAAAATATTGAAGACAACCATCTCCTCTCAAACTGATATTCAAAAATGCGTAATTTCTAAATGTAGATGTTATGCAGAGAGTAGAAGAAATGTGGCACCAATTCTTAATGATGAATACGAGCTCAGAATATTTTCTTAGAGTTGGCACTCGAAGTCCCCCATGGGTAAGGGTGGGATTCTCGCTCGGGAACACCCTGTGTTAAATAGCACTGCAGACTTAGCTAAACAACATAAGAGTGCATGGAATGTCAAAAGACAACTCCAGATCTAAATAGATCATAAAATCATAAACTAAAAGCCTACCTCCAATTTTTCCTTCATCTTCATTATATACAAAGTGAGCCTTCCCAAGCCCTGGCCCACCTCTAAACTGCATTGTGCATGTGGACATAAGCCTCCATGTTTGACTGCGCTGTCTCTCCAAGTCCTCCATCATGTCTACATGCAATGTGCACCCTCTCCATCATGTGTGCATTAAATGCACTACTTTCTCCATCACTTCATCATGAATGCTCTATGATCTTACATTAGGTTCCCTCCATGATCTCAATTGACTGCTTCAACCTCTATGATCTATCTCATTAATGAGACATGATCTCCACTCCTTTCTCATTACTAGCTGCTCCACTACTCCCTTATGTAGATCTATGTTTAATTAATCCACATTCACACATCAAAAGGTGGATCTTATTCTTATTTGAGTATTATGGGTCCCTCCACCCTTTTATTTACTTAATTAATTAAGAAAATTAAGAACTCTAATATTCCAATTATCTTGTAAAAAATTGGGAATATTACAGTCCTCCCTAGAAAAATGTTGCTTGTCCTCAAGCAACAGAAAAAGTAGATGCAAAGCCATCTATTCCCCTCCAAACGACATCCACATAAGGAATCCCTCCTTTATTTGCTACAGTGTGTTATGCATGTTTGGTTCCAATGTTATCTCTTAAAAATGCATAGAATGGCCCCCAACTGTGTAGTTAGATGTCCTTCATTCTCCAAGAAGTACCAAGTGACAACCATAAGCTGCCCAACATCATTATCAATACATGAGATACATAATATAAAGTGGTTCTTCCCACAAAGGAGAACCACCATCTCAAAAAACATCTCTTCATCCCATGCTTTATGAAGTAGATTGAGCATTGACATGCCCTCATCCTTAGCCATGTTGGCCTTGTTGGATCCAAGCATCATTCCAACATTATGCAAAAGAATAAATAGAGACATATGGGTAGACAAAGATGTCAAACCATATTCTCCAAATATTAACCACCGGAGTAAGGTATCTTGCTCCCATCGTCCATCTCCACCATGCAAGATGGACAAGCCAAACTCCCCCAAAAGAAACAAAAGCAACAAGAGATCTTGCTACCTTTTCACCTCCTCAAGTGCATCACGGGGTAAAAAAATATTGATAGACATGTGGAATTTCACATCATCCCAATACATGCAAACACCATCATTGCACATCATGAGAGTACAATGCCAAGTTTTACATAATATAAAACACATAGACATAGGAAATGTCATGTGATGGAAAATCTCTGTCAAGGACAACCAAAGTGAACATGCCTTCCTTTGTTGAATTCTATCATTGATACACAAGGCATGAGTCAAAGAGATATGAACTAGTGGGTGGTAACCATACTCACCCAAGAGCAGCCAACGCAACCATGCCTCCTTCTTCATTACATAAGTGTTATTCAAGGCATGGATCAAATAAATAGGAGCTTTTGGGTAGTAACCAAACTCACCCAAGAGCAACCAGTGTAACCAAGCTTCTTGTTGGCCCATGTCATATATCTACAAGTGGTCATGCAACCCCTTGCTTATCATCCTCACCCACTCATCCCAATGTAATTGATGAATGATGTTCTACATAAACATGGTATCCTCCCATTGTAGAATACCATTCTCCCCAAACTAATGAAGAACTTTTCACTCCATGATATGTTGAAGTACACCTCTAGTGAGACCTCTCCATGAAACCTTCTTCTCATCAATGGCCCTCCAAAACCAATAAGGTTCTGGATCTACCAAGATTTTTCTCTCAAGATTCTGCCTTTTATGCTTGTAAGGTGCTTGGCAGCCCCTAATGTATCTGCCGGCATTTGTGGTGATACCCCATAGCTTGTAAGAACTCACTTTTAGCTGTTTGTTGTAGGCTTAGAGTCAGTTTTGCTTCAAGTTGGTTTTTGCAGAAAATCTTCACATAGTTTAAGTAGGGGGCAAATTAAATTGTGTTCCAAAAAAATTATGTTTTGAAAAATTTGGTATTCAAACTTAGATAACTAGTCCAAGTAAGTGGCCCAATACCATGCATGCATAACTTGTTTTCTTCTTTCTAGTGTAGAAATTGTTTAGTTTAGTTCAATTTTTGCATTAGGAATTGTGGGACGAGGATTGAATTGTCGATAAGAGAAAGTAATCTCTGCTACCTTTGCACCCTCCGGTGATCTTAGGTAAGCATATGAATGCTCTATATTCACAATTCGCCATCTCCCTATAGTTAGTCACATAGATTAAATAGGAAAATTTGAAAGCGGCCCATTATCCGCACATGTTTTCCATTTGAGCGAGGAACAATATAACATAGTTTAAATAGGGGATTTTGTAAAGGATCAGCAATATCCATATGTTCAAACTATGATATTTTTCACCTTATGCTCACACACACTCACCCACTAAGAAAAGGAAGACACCTAAAACTAACTTAACTAAACTCACTAAATTCTCCCCACAGGGGCCACAAAAGAATTTATAGCTTAAGTTAGGATCGAGGTTGTAGGCATCCAATAATCCACCTTGATCATACTTCATATTGAAACATATAATGTGTGTATTTAGGGAGATTCAAATCCACCTATTAGCCCATGACAAAGAAAACCCAAGCGCAACAGAGACCTGATTCAGAGGGGGTTAGGCTTAGGTGTAGTGTGCGCAATATCAGTTAGGGCTACCTGACCTGGCTAATACTCAGTAATGTTAGCTGAATACCAAGAAGCCCAAGACTCGAACGCTCACGTGGGACGGTGGTTCTTAGTGGCCAAAACTTAGGGCATCCTTTACCCTATAGGTGACGGTGCAGGCAAATGCCAGAACCTCTACCCTTGCCTTGGTGGATTCCCTTCGGCTGACTCGAGGCGTTGCCAACTCTTACAGGACGTTGTGCCAATACTCACAAGAAATATTCTCAAGGCCTAGTTACTTTTGAGTGTGTGAGGAAGCAATAGTTCTTCTAGGATTTTGAGTATCATGTGCAAACAAACAAAAACCACTTTTTTGCTTGAGTGATCACATAGATTAATTTAAAGGGAAAATTTGTTTTATTTTCGCTTTGTTTTATGTATGTGGCCATAATTTTTCTTTGATCATAGACTTTATCCCCTCAATTTTTTCCAAAACCTAACCTGGTCGACACCCGAATGATCCCAACAGAACCTCGTCGATCCAGGTGTCTTTTGGACCTCCCCCCATTACCAAAAGGGGTTCCAGGTCTTTCACCGTTTAGGCATCAAAGACGGAACACTGCCACCATCATTGGTTCATACTTTATTGGAGCAACCATAGTTGGGAACCCTAGTCGGTCTCCCAACACCACACCGCACACCACTCCTCCCTCAGCCCCTAGGGGGCAGAGGAGTGTGTCCCATTTAGGAAGCCAACTGAACACACATCAGGGTACGTCACAGACTAACCCTCATTCTAACCAAAACTTCATGTCTTCACACATTGAAATGGTGTCAACCTCCCAATCACCTTTCTTAGCTTCGTTGAATCTACCCAATTTAACCAAACTAACGAATGACCCCATCACACATAATCCTACATCGCCTCCCAGGCCCACGAAGCTCCCTTCGAATATACCAAAATTCAAAGGCAAGCAAGCTGAAGACCCAGGTAATCATATAATGACCTTTCACTTGTGGTGCTCATCGAATAGTATCATTGACGACACTATTCGATTGAGGCTATTTCAATGCACTCTTACGGGAGTAGCCACGAAGTGGTATGTGGAGAAACCTCCTGCTTCACACGGAACCTTTTGTGCCCTTGCTACCGCGTTCCTCACATATTTTCAGTTACCCATTCACCATGATTCAGGAATGGAGTTACTGAATCATTTTAGACAAACCACCGCCATCCATATCTCATACCATCTCCATGAATGGAGGTGGCGTCGCAGTTTATGTAAAGCTAAACTCGACGATCGCATCCTCTTAGATTTATTCTTGAAAACTCTGACAACAGAGATTTAAAAGGATGTGGTGCAGAAAAACCCCACATTTGAAGAGGATGCAATCAATAAAGCCCAGAAGCTCAAACTGATTTATACGCAGTCAAGATACATTTACAACATCCTGCCTAACACCCCGCGCTTACAAACTTATCAAGAATTTCCAGGTGCGTCGAACTCTGTAGACAGACTAATCGGGTCAATGACTTAAGGTTACCTAGGTAGGAGCAGTCAAAACCTCGGTTACACATAGAGTTCTACCCAGAACATGTCTCAACCCAGATTTCAAAGTCATCATATGCCTCAGCAAAATTTGACTAATAGGGCGCAAGCGTATCACCAAGGAGGACCTTATCCTCTGGCTGAGGGGAACCAGTACACAGAAATAATCATTGACGGAAAAGCTCCTCTCCAATGGCCAGGTGCAAACATGGGACAACATTATGCTCAGTCCCCAGCACACGATCCACCTACCAACACATAGGTGAACTTTGTGTAGCCGTCCCAAAACCAACCACACCAGTATAACCATGATAACTATCCTCCTAACGTGGTAAAGAAAAAGTCGAAAAATAAGCCAAAAGGAAACCCTAGACAAGGAAGTAGCAATCAACAGTTCCCACCACGATCCCAGGCTAGAGGTAACTCCAACTGGAATCAGAACTAGGAGCTAAGCAATGGCCAACGGCAAGACAAAATGCCACCTCTACGAACAAGCCATTCTTGTTCAATATGTGGTGAGTACGGGAACTATACTCACCACTGTCATGATCTCCCTGACCTAAAAAACCTGCAGAGTAACCGAGGACAAGGAGGATCTTCCCAACAACCCGTCGTGATGCAAGAACCGTTCCCCAACCAAGGGACGGTAAGCACTCACCGGAAAAACCCAGACGATTCCAGGAAAAGAAGCCATGAAATAGATATGAATGGGGAAGAGATGTTTTTCCAAACACGGAATCGCAACTATGACACCCCACCAGACACCACTACATCAGGGGCTAGTACTACTACAGCAACTGCACCTTTGACCATTTCAAAGATGCCTATAGAACCATTGCAAATGATGGCAAAGGGACCTAATAGGCGAGCAGGTAACTACTCCAAAGTGGACCATAATTATAGCATCGTGGATGATTTAGCTCAATCACCCGTTGCCATGTTAGCTTTGAAGTACTACAATCATGCCAAAAACAATGGAAAGCCCTAGTTTCCTAATAGGTGCTATCGACCCTCCCGATACATGCCTGATGGATTTTGACTTAGACAAAGGAACCCCTAGGATTCCTTCCATGGTTGCCTTCCAGATACCAGTGTCGGTCCATAATATCACTATTCACTGATGTGTCATAAACGAGGGTGCATCGACATGCATCATGTCAAAAAATGTTTGGCAGAAGTTAGGGTCTCCCGCACTAAAACCCTCATTCATAACACTTTGAGTGTACGACGGTCATCCCTCGACCCCCGTCGGCCTCTACCAAAATGTCCCGGTCTGTTTAGTCGGAAAGACAGTCCACATACACATTGAAGTCTTGGATGCTCACTTGGATTACAATATATTCCTCGAGCGGAGTTATATGTACACCATGTTTGTTACACCATTTTTTGGTCATCTAACCTATCATCATTAGATGGACCCAAGTACACCATGTAAGACCAATTTTACCCTCAGTAAAATTGCCTTCACTATGTTAAATAACTAAAGGAAATATTAAACAAACCTATATTTGTTTGATTTTCCTCATGGAATAATTAATTAAGCCATAATTTAATTATTATTCCCAGTCATGTTTAACCCAAAAACAAAGAAATTAATGAGATAAACCCTTAGTTATCTTATTATTTTCTAGGAATAATTATTTAAATCTTATTTAGACAATATTCCTTGTTAAATATGACCAAATCACCCACTATAAATCAAATAAATCATTATTTATTTGATTATCTTCCAACCACTTCCTTAAAAAGATAAATAAATCATTTATTTATTTATTTTTCACTGATCAAGGATTTGACCCAAGTCAAACACCCTTTCCCTCCAACAAATATAATAAAATATTCCATAAAGGTGGATCTAGATTTGGTTAACATTATTTTAATCATGCACCAAGATCTAGAATGACCCAATATTTTGTTATAAATAGGAGGGTTCTTCCCCATCATTCCTCACATTTTGTTGCCTACTAGATCACTCTGGATCTATACACTTGGTCTCATTTTCACCATTTGCTCCCATTGAGCTCTATTTTCTGCATTGGGTTTTCTACACCTGCAAGAGAGAGAAAGCTTAGATCTGAAGTGCTAAGGACTACAAATAACCCATCCCATTGAGGAGAGCTGGATACACCTTCTTGTTTTCCTCCCAGGTGCCCTGTAATATAAAAATTCTTTCAAAAAATTGTGTTCTTGTCTTGTCTGTTGGATGCATGGAGCAAACCCCTTTATTTTACTGCTTAATGTCTTTCCATTTATAGATCTGGTTGTTGCAGCATTTTTATTACTAATCGCAGATCTGAAGATGTTTGGCAGCCACTATTGTTGTTAGGGCTATTAGTTATGCATATCTAAAGTGGTCCTTTTTCGTACACTTCGACGAAGGATTCATACTAACAAATGGCGACTCCACACGGGTTTTAAATTACGACCGTTGTCATTTTTCCTATTCCTGCATATCCAGCTACTTTAGACCCTAGGGCTTCTTTTCAGCTACTTAGTTTTCCTCTTTTTATGTCATTTTTCTCACATAAAACCCTAAAACATTAAAATTTCTAACTTCCGTGTGTTTCTGGCCCTATTGCGCAGGTAAGTGACACCAGCCGCAACTGAGACGACAACTTTTCTGAAAATCTGTCGTTGAGACAACCGGAACGGGGGGTCGCACTTTTTGGCCCATAAACTGCGACCTAGACCTCCAGGTCGCACTTTTCTGCCCCTTTTCTACGACCTGCACTGAAAACAGGTCAGAAACTGCGACCTGCCAGTTTTTCAGTGATTTTTCTACAATTTTTCTGGGTTTTGCTGCAGCTTCTGTCAGGGTCTTCCAGCCTCTGTCTCAGCCCGCCTTGACCAAGATCTGATCTGTTTTTACTCATCTAAGTGGGAACCTAACCCCTTAGGGCTTTAGTACCCTCCACTTTTTGTGGAAGAGTTTTAGCTGTTTCAGCGGTCGGTTTTTCAGAGCTTCAGCCCCCTCTTTTCTAGATCTGTTACCTCCCTTTCAGATACGTTGAAATCAACCTCTTTTCCTTTCAAATCACCTCTTGTTGTTTTGTCTGGACCTCTCTTTAGGACCTCCTCCCTGCCCTTGCCGCTTTTTGCTGATTTCCTCCCCTTTTTTCCAGCCACCTTGCCTCTGTCTCTTGGCTGTGATCTGCACCTCTTTTCAGCAGCTTTATCCTTTAGATCCCTGTCCCTTTTGACCTTCGATCTATTGGCCTCTTTATCATGTGTTTGCCTAGATTTTTCCCTTTCTTTTCCAATTAGTTTTAAGAGACCCGCCTGCTTGGGTTCGATCGCTGCACCAGTAGCTGTTATTTTTATGTTCTTTCAGCATTATATAATGTTCTCTGTAGGTTTATTTTCAGTTACGCAGCACACTTTTTTCTTGCTCTCAAAACAGAAAGGGTTTAAAAATTAAAATTAACGCACGCCACACACTGACCCTAAGAGAAGAAGCACCTGGTTAACACCGCCTGTCAAAGACTCTAAAATCAATTGTCACTGCACCTTTTCTGCCCTTGACCTGAATTGATTTTGTCCCTTTCTGCCCCTGTCGGTTTCCTTCTTCCTGTCATCATTGTGCCCCCAAGGCGCCTTTCCCGGAGACTTCTTGGCCTTCATCCTCAGTTTCCGGTTGATCGACCTGCTCCGCCCCGCTGTCGTCGAGCCAGTCTACCTTTGAGTCCGCACTCTGACTCCTCCCCTGATTCATCGGGTTCTCCTTCTCCTCCTGGTTCTCCCCCTATCACCATCACTATGTCTGGTCCAGGGCCTAACGCTAGTGGTTCTCCTGGCCCTAATGCCGGCCCTACTACTAGCGGAACCACCACAGGAACTACCCCGGCCACCGCTGTGCTGCCGTACATTGCAGGCCTCAGCCTCCCCGATTTCCATCAGTTGATCAATGACCCCATTCACCACAATGCTAATTGGCCTGCTATGCCAACCAAGCTCCCCTCCGACATCCCTAAGTTTGAGGGCCTTAATGGCAAAGATCCAACCAATCATGTCTGATCTTTCCACATGTGGTGTTCCTCCAATTCCATTACCGATGACTCCATCCATCTTCGTTTGTTCCAACGCACGCTCACCGGCGAAGCTTCTAAATGGTATGTCGAACAAGCCACCTCTACCCATACCACCTTTGAGACTCTTGCCCAAGCCTTTTTGTCGTACTTCCAGCTCCCTCTCCGATATGATACTGGCACGGAGCTCTTGACTTCCTTCAAGAAATCCTCTTCAACACGCCTTTCTGCCCATGTTCAGGAATGGCGAAGAAGATGGGCTTATGTCGAGCCCCTCCCTTCGAAGATCGGGTTTACATGGACTGGTTCCTTCGCACCCGTCCCGCTCCCATTGGCAAAGATGTCGCCTCTCATTTTCCTCAAACTGAAGAAGCCGCCCTCCAAATAGCCTTGAAATATGACCTGATCTACGCTCAATCTGGTTATGTTTATACCGTTCTCCCTGACCTCTCTCGGCCTGGTGGCGCCAACGCCCCGGGGGCATCTCATTCCGCCGACGGTATCATTGGAGCCCTTTCACATCCGCCTGCTCAACCTCCTATGGCCTACGGTTTTCCTCCTGGAGGGGCCAGCACCTCCAGCACTCTTCCCCCTCCCGGTAGCATGTATCCAGGATACAGCATGCCTCCTTTTGCCCAACCTCCTGCTTACCTCAATGCTACCCCACCTAACCATTACCTTTATCCGCAGCCTGGTATGCCAGCTCCTCCAGCATATGCGCTTCCACCTCCCTTGCCTTCTCAACCCCCGCAACAACACCTACAGCCCCCTCCAGGGCAGGTATTTGCACAACAGGGCGCGACTAACCCCCCTTCTTCTTAAAGAAGGCGGAGAGGCAATCCAAATCAATCTACCCCTGGTACCCATGGACCCAATCCCTGTGTGGACCCTAACACCGCCAACCAGCAACCGGGCACTCAGCCCAAGTCGGACAGGCCGCTTCGTACAAATAAGCCTTGTTCGTGTTGCGGTGTTTATGGTCATTACACCCACGATTGTCCCCTCTTACCCCAGATGCGGCAGATGTGGGAGTCTCAAGCCACATTGCGCGGACAACACGCCTCCCCTCATGCTCCTCCTAATGTGACCACTACCCAGCCAGCTATGTTTACTGATCCTTTCCCTCAGCAAGGATTCGTGGCTACCCAACCACCCGACAGCCAGGTCGCCACCCCCCCTTCCCTTTCTGGTTCCTCTGATTACCAGATCCTTATGATGAACTCCGATCCATCCTCAACAGTCGACCTACACCTTCAAACTCGGTCTCGCCAGTACCCCAAGCCTCCTGCTCAGTCTGCTCCCGAGCCTCCCTCTTCAGGTTCTACAGAGCCTCTTTCGACATCCAGTGGCCCCTTACACATCCCTCAACCCAAAGTTGAGGTTCATCCAAAGATTCCAAAGGGACCCTTACGTCGAAATGCTGCTTCCGGTCGAGCCGCTCAGTCGTATAGCATAGTAGATGATTTGGCGCAATCCCCTGCTGCCATTTCCACACTGGAACTCCTCTAGTCGTGCCCTTCCCAAAAGAAGGCTCTACTATCTGCCGTGGGCGCTGTAGATCCTGCTGACGACCAAATGATTGTTTTCGACACCACTCAATCAGACCACCCTCCCCTTCCTCCTTCCGTCGCCTTCCAAATCTCAGTCAAAATACGGAACGCCATCGTTTCCCGGTGTATAATTGACGAGGGGGCATCCACCTGCGTGATGTCCGCTTTGGTTTGGAAGCAACTCGGATCCCCTGAGCTGGCCCCTTCCACGATCACCCTTAGAGCGTGGGACGGTCATGCCTCCCAGCCCATTGGCTTGTTTCGTAATTTCCCTATCACCCTCGCCGGTAAGACTGTTTGCGTTGACGTCGAAGTCATTGACACCCCACTAGACTACAACATTCTTTTGGGGCGAAGCTACACCTATGCTATGTCTGCTGTCCCATCCGCGGTCTTTCGCAAGATGTCTTTCCCCCATAATGGAAAGA
Source organism: Pinus albicaulis (assembly GCA_034641835.2). NCBI lineage: Eukaryota > Viridiplantae > Streptophyta > Pinopsida > Pinales > Pinaceae > Pinus > Pinus albicaulis. The sequence goes on from CM076575.1 coordinate 839,668,250, forward strand.
TAGTCACCATTGACCAGTTGACATATCATGAGCCCCCCTTTCAGGCCTCACCCGAAACCACCATCTCTTCTGTAGCCAACAAGAAAACCGTCGATTCCTTGACCAGTGTCTCCCCCGGCGTTTACAAGGACTCCTCCCTGCTTGGAACTTTTCCTTGTCTCCCCCCTCCTCCTATCACTGATCCCAGCTTATCAAATGTTTGCATGATGTAATCGTCTCAGGCTACCCTTAAGCGGCCTGCTTCGGCTAGTCTGCAACATCCCCTTCACCCTCCGCAACCCGCTCCTAGCCATACATCTCCGCCAGCCGGACCTCCTCCTTCTGGCCCTCCTCCTACAGCTGGTATCCCTGAACCCATTTATCCTCCTGGCTCGGTTCCCCCTGGCCTTAACCATCTCGGAGCCGTCCCTCCTGGTCATTACCCTGCTAGGCAGATCCATTTCCTGGCTCCCCCTCCCAGAGTATATTCTGTCCCCGTCATGGCCACCCTCTCTCTCCCTAACCTGACCTTGGGCATTCCGGTCTGGTACCTTGACCCTCCAGCCGCCACCCCTCCTGGTCACCCCAAACCCTACATGGCTTTGACACCGGTCCAACTGGTCCCCCTCCTCGTCCCAGGATTTCCATCTAAGTCCTGTCACAAAAGGTCAAGGTACCTTGCGCTTTTGCATAGATTTCCATAAAATCCCAAATTTCCATGTTTCCATTGAACTCCTCAATGACACTCGGCCTCTAGAGCAATGCCTAGTACAACTAGAGCTTGTAGACGAAAATCGACGTCAGTCACTATAACACAACGCGGCCCACAAGAAAAGGGTTAAAGCATCATTTGACCACCACATCACCCCTCGCTCGTTCACCTAGGGATAATTACTCCTCCACTATTGTTGGCGAATAAATCTGTCTTGCGGACAAGACCGATCTCCCTAGTACTAAAAGTATCTAGCAACAAACAGCCAAATATACTAATCTTTCTCTAAGCATATATGATCTATGAAAATCTCTATAGAGGTGTTAAGGACTTACCGTTTTTCCAATGCTTGTTTGAAGTCGTTATTGTCCCTCGCGCGCTTGAAGGAGTTTTCCTCGTAAACCTACAGTCACAAACAAGAAAAATATTACATAGCACCTGTATAGAAATCATCATAAACCATGCTTATCATAGTGATCAAGGAATCTATGAAATAAACCATTGATTGAAAGCTTATTGAGAAAAATGAGTATATTTGTATTAATTTCAACAGAAGAAAATCCTTACAACCTGAGCCTTGATGTTGCACAGGACTTTCCGGGGTCCGAAGCAGGAATCTCCTTTACTTTGATAAGCTCTGCACTCCTCCAACTAAGACGAATAGAGGTATGTAATCTCTTCTCACAAAAGTCTTAATCAACTGAGTCTGAATCTCAACAGCGCTTAACTTCAAATATTCTAAGGCTTCAACTCCCCTTGAGGCTACCCAATGCCTCTTTTTATAGTAGAATAGAGGAGGTTTCTTGTTCCAACTATGAAGGGATAGAATCCTCCTTCAAAGGGATAAGCTCCTCACATCAAGGGGTTAGCTCCATAAGGTAAGGGACACATGCACCTCATAAGAGCGGTTCTATCACCGCAAGATATTTTCTGGAAGCTTCTAGAATTCACTTTTATTGAGCTTTTTGGAAATTACTTGCACCTTTTTGATCTTACAGGGATCTGCAATTTTAACACAGATAAAGTGCATTCAGGTACGCAACAGAGCTGAACATTAGGTGCGGGACCGCAGGTAAGATAGAGATAAAGTGCGACACCAAAGTTTAGGAGATTTTTAGGAACTTTTCTCTGATTTTCAAGGCTTGACATGAGGAATTGATCTGTTAGACTTGCAAAGGGAGGAGTATGAGTAATAATGAGCTCATACACATAGCAGAATGTCAAGATGACAATTTTCAGTGTAACAGATTGCCCCCTAAAGTGCAAAGTCTAGAATAGATGATGCTGAAGTCTGTCATATATGAAGAGGGTAGTACTTTATCATTTCAAGGATCATCCTGTGGTCACCCCAGTCAGAACCTGTAAAAAAATTCAACGCAATATATATATATATATATATATCATCGCTGAGGTAGGCATTCCTATGCTCAGATCAAAACTAACTAATTCAAATTGTTCTGATACAGGAATGATTTTGAGTACATCACAGTATAGACATGTGTAGACATAGTATGGACGCAGCCATCTATCTGTAAATAGTCTACTGTAAGATAAAAAAATTCCTCGCAGCCTGGATAGTAGAAACTAGATCCAGGGTCTTGATTTCCGCATCTCGAACTAGTACGATTCTATCCATGTGAATGAATGTGTCAAAGTCGAACATGGTAGAAACCACTTGATTACCAGTCAATGATGTAAATTTTTAACAAGTTTGAGAGTAGCTACCAATAATGTCAATGGCTCTCAAATTACCCAGTACAATCCATGAGATGTGAATGAATGAGCTGAAGTCGAACATATCACGGACTCATTCGATCGAAGGTCAATGATGCAACCTGTCGTCGAAAGCGAGAAACCTGCCATTGAGGCATGCAGATTTCAAGGTACTGACGATTTCTAGATCAACTTCCTAGATAATGAGTTGTCGTCGATAGAAAGTGATCCGTTGTAGGCAAGCCCACAACAAAAAATCATAGATCAAGTTTTGAAAATATATTGGCAAGGACTGACTCAGGGATGGTAAAAAATGGATGACAGATATTTTGCAGATGAATGGTTTATTTGAAATGTCCTCTTGAACACATAACGACACTGCAGCTAGCTTGGTAGCAATTGACCCAGAGCTAATACCCAGAAACCAGATGAAGAGTTTCAAATGAGGTTTGATTAACTGTTAGGCAAAGGATTTCCCAACCCAGGTGATCGAAAGTGTCGTGTTTAAGAGTGGTGTTGAGCTCCAAAGATGTTCTTTCTTCCACCACATTCCACTCCATTTCCTTTGTCCATTATTAATTACAGGCTCAAATGATCAATAGAATTAATTAAAATTTCTTTAAGAATGTATATCATGACTAACTTGCTATGTTTTTATGATTTTGTTATTGTAGTACTTTTTGAACTAGATCTAGTTACAGAATGCAGACATTCTGTAGCTAGTTGTCGATTCTGCAATTGTCTTCATGTCTATGTAGGTTCCAGGTGTCATCTCAGAGAAAAAACATATGGCTGCATTCCACATCCCTCCCTCATCATTTTTTTCTCTCCACGAAGTTTGAACGAAATTCTGTAGGTGGTTATGCATGTGGGAACTCAAACTAGGAGATAGACTCCTAGTAGGACAATGACAGTCCAGATGTCCTTAATCATATTACGAGACCACCATCAGAGTCCTAGTTTGATTTTTATTTGGAAAGACAATTATCCCTAGGTTATCTCAAGACAGTTATGTAATTTTGTTATAAATATGGCTCGGGAAACCGAGGGACAAAGTTAGCTTTTGTGTTTGATTGCTAGATTTCAGAAGTTCGAAAACACTCTGTTTTGAAGTAATTTCTCTTTTAATGAAAGAAGCATCATTTTATTGAAAGCACTGAGTCAATCTTGAAGTAGATTTTGCGTGCTACTCCGGTGGTAGAGGGCCCCTGCTACCTGAGCAGCTTTGTTCATACGGCTTAGATAAATATTTTAATCTCGTTTTTCATTTCTAGCTTAAGTAGGTTTCTGAAGTTTATGTTTTATACTTGTTTACATTAATCATCACAGCTAGACTTACTCTTATAAACTCTTCCAAAATATCATCACGATGAATAAGGCATAGCTGTGGTGTTGTAGATTTTAGTTGCATTTCCTTTCGAATTTTATGATTTATGCTTGTTTACACTAAGTGCCATAGCCGGTCTTACTCCTACAAACTCTTCCAAAACATTATTAACAATGAATAAGAAACAGTTGTGGTATCTTAGATCCTAGTTGTATTTTCTTTCAAATCTTATGTTTATGCTCACTTGCATTGAATAATACAGCTAGACTTGTTTTTACAAACTCTTCCAAAATATCATTTATATTGAACAAGATGGCCTGTAGAATTCCATAGACTAGTTGCATGTTAATTTAGTTATAACACTCCGGAGGTTGATTGCATTTAGTTCAGCTCTGTCACTACATTTCAAGTTTTATAATGGCATTCTAGTTTAACTCTGTTCATTGTACTTCAAGTAGATTAGTAGCACTCTAGTTCAGTCTCAGTTCATTTTGTTTCACAAAAAGATTAATGGCATTTTAGTTTAGTTGTAGTCACTGTATTTTAAGATTGATAGACTGCATTCTAGCCTAGTGTTATCCATTGTATTTCAAGTAGTACTAGTTGAAAAAATTAGTCTCTCGACCTTCATTATTCACAACTTGCTTTTGTTCTGAATTTATATTGACACATCATCACATGAACAGGGGTCAGTAATATCAGTTTAAGGCTTGGAGTATTCTGCAAATCTTTTACAAATTCACCTATAGCCTTTTTCCAAAACATTATTCTAGAAAATCTCTAAACTTCTGAATAAGGCCTAGTAGTGATAAGTCAAGTTGCAGAATAGGGTAACTTCAGCATCATAGGTTAATCTAGAATAGAAACCTTACTGTGTTACAAATAATCATTTTTTTTGTAATATTCTGAGTTGATTGTTTATTTAGGAGAACTTCATTTACACTTAACTTGTCCATTTCTCAAGCTCTTCCAACACATCTTTAATGAATGAATTGGATAAGTTCAAGCTCATGTTGTGATTTATTTCCTTGCAATGAAGTCATTATCAAGCTTTGCATTTGTTGTTTTTCATCCATAGTTTAGGCTTTGTTCTGTTTTAAATAACCAATATCTTCTTTTCACCAACACTTGGTTCTTTCCCCTTTCAAACATAAAACCATAAAACCAAAAACATCATAAAACACTAAACACAACGTAGCGAGAAACAAATACCTAGGCACATATAGTGCACCACACTTCAACAGTTTACTAGCCCTGGTTGACAATTAATGAACTCAATTTAGGGACACTAAGTTGAGCACAAACATTTTGGTGCCGTTGTCATGGAAGTGTAACTAGGTAGCCTTGTTTCTTAACTCCCAAAAACAATGATATGTGTAGAGAGAGAGACTCAAGGGGTAGATTCATAAGAAGCAGAAGCAGAAGTTTGATTCCTAGAACATCTCTTGTTTCACCTAGACCAAGAGCCAGCACACCTCCAACTCAGACCCACATTCCATCCTTTACTGATCCTAGACTTCCAGAAGACTTAAGATCAGATATTCCATTAGAAAAACCTTCCACTTCATCCATTGAGCCTGTCTTAGAAGAAGATTCAAGGATCCCTGCTAGAGACAGAAACTTTTCCACTTCCACAGAAGAATCAACTATGGTAGAAGAAGGGGGAGGGGGAGTCTTTAATGGAGAACACACATTATTTGGAGGGGGTAGAGGTAGAGGTAGAGGAGAAGGAGGTAGAGGTGCAGAAGGAGAAGGAGGTAGAGGAAGAGGTAGAAGAGAAATGGGAAACTCTTTTGGGTTCCCTATAGTAGGTGAAGAAACCAATACAACTATGAAAAACATTTCACCCTTTGTCCTTCCAAACTTCTATAGACTTAAAACTGAAGATCCTGAAACCTTCTTATTTGAATTTGAAGTCCTATGTAGAACTTATGACTACTTACAAGATGCTCAAAAACTTAAACTATTTCCTTCAACATTGAAAGGAGCAGCATTGAAGTGGTTTATGAGTTTGATCAACAGTTTTATTAGGACATGGGAAGATATGAAACAAGCATTTCTAGAGAGGTATTTGGATTATTGTATGCCAGTCAATCATAAGGAGGAAGTGTTCAAGATGATACAAAAAGAAGATGAAAACCTGGAAGATTTGTTGGAGAGATTTCATTACAACATCAAAAGAGCAAAAATGGAGAACTTAGATCCAGACACCTTAAAAGCTCTCTTGTTGAAGACAATTAGGGATGAATGGTTGGATATCCTTAACATGATGAGAAAAGGGGATATATCTCAGCTCACATTACCTGAAATATCTGAGTTATGTATCAACCTTTCAAGAGGGAAATCCAAAACTGTAAAAGGTCCAAGAGACCCTGCTCTTGCAAGGGCAAGTAAGTCTGCTTCTGGGACAGTAAGTAGGGCAGAGATGGGGCATATGCTTGATGAATTCAAATCTGACATCTTAGGGAGTCTTAGTGAACAAATAGACACCCTTAAGTTACAAAACAAGCAAAAAGTTGAATCTGATGCCTTAGCCATATTTTGTCCCAAATGTAGAAAGAAGAATGCCTTGAGAGAATGTCCTTTGGATGCAAAAGTTGTAGAGACCTATGTAATTTTTTCAAAAAAACATGAAACCAAGAGATGTCCTTCACTTCCTAGTCTTAAAGCTATCTTTCAAGAGGAAACTCCTACAAATTCCACAGAATCTCTCAATTTTGTCTCTAAAAGGCCTTGGCAAGGACCTCAAACACAAGGATTCCATGATCAATTGTATAATCAACCTCCATTAAATTGGAATTCTTGGCAGTAACCTTGGCCCCAATTTCAAAATCAATCTCAAGCTTGGGCACAAGGAGCACAAAATCCCTATGGAAGATACTCCTAGTACTATCAATATCCACCATCCTATCCACCATACCCACATTTTTCTCTTCAAAATCCTCAACAGAATCCCCAGAACCCACAACATCAAAATCAACCACTCCCATTACCATTTCCTCAGAAATCAAATCAGTTGCCTGCTCAACCCATACCAAACTCCAACAATAAAAATCCTCAGAATACATACATGATAGAAGGCCAACAGTGTCCAACTTATTTAATTACTCCTCTAGACCTTAGTGATGTTCAACTTAGGTATGGAAGAATACTTGAAAAGAGGAAACCTTCTGTGATCATACAAGAACAAGACAACTCTGAGGAAGATTCTCTATGGGAAAATAAAAGTCTTGAAGAAGACACATCTTTTCAGGACCCAAACATTGAAAAACCAAAACAAAAAGAACCAATAATTTCAACTCTTGTATTAGAGCAGCCATCATAAATCCACTCCTACACCTCCCTTTCTAGAAAGATTACAAAGTGATAGAGGTGTAGAAAAACAAATTATGGTGCCTAATTATGATTTCTTAGATGAGCTAAGAAATGTTTGTATTAAGATTCCATTATTACAAGCTATCAAGGAAATTCCAATTTTAGCAAAGACAATAAAGGAGTTGAGCATGAAGAAAACAAGAAAAATAATAAGGGAGACAAAGAAAATTCAACTGGCAGGAAAAATAGCAGATATCATGATGGGTAAGATTGCTATTCCAAAGTATCTAGACCTAGGAAATCCAGTTGTTAAAATTCACATCAATGGAATTGAGATCCAAAACACACTCATTGATTTAGGAGCAGCAATCAATATCATGAGTAGACAAATCATGGATAAACTGAAACTTCCTAATCTTCTCTTTACACCCACATTATTACAATTAGCAGACAGATCTGTGATCAAACCAGATGGGGTAATAGAAGACATTCCGGTGTCCCTAGATTCTTGGGAGTACCCTGTGGATTTCATGATCCTAACTCCTAAGAATAATCTAGGAGGACATCCTGTTATATTAGGAAGACCTTGGTTGGCTACAGCTGATGCTTTCATTAGTTGTAGATCCAGTGATATGTACATCTCTGATGGTAGTTCAACTAAGAAATTCACTTTGTATCCTCCAGCAAGGACAATTACAGATTTAGATGATACTCAATGGATAGAGGATGAAGAAGACTTACAACCTCTCTTCACAATTTTAGAAATTAGTGAAGATAGTCAAATTTTGAATACTTTAGAAAACTTTGAATCCTCTTCGGAATACAAACATGAACAATTTCAAGAAGAATCCAACATTGATTTTTTATCATCAAGACAGATGTCTCTTCATTCTATGGATAAATTTGGCAGCTCTACAAGTGAAATATTTCCAGGCAAAACTTTAAACATAAACAAGAACCTAGAAAAATCTCAAAAAGAAGAGCTAGTCAAGATCTTACAGAGACATTCTTCTGAATATGCATGGAAGTACACTGATATGAAAGGGATAAGCCCCAAGACTTGCACTCATCACATCTACATAGAGGAAAATTGTAAACCAATCAGACAACCTCAAAGACGGACGAATCCAAATCTTAGGGAGATTGTTAAAGAAGAATTGCAGAAATTGTTGAATGTCAACTTTATCTATCCTATTTCAGATAGTCAATGGGTTTCTCCTTTGGTAATTGTGCCAAAGAAAAATGGTAAATGGATGGTATGTATTGACTATCGAGAATTAAATAAAGCTACTCTTAAAGATCATTTTCCTCTACCTTTCATAGATCAGGTGTTAGATACCTTAGCTGGCAAAAAGTACTTCTCATTTCTAGATGGGTTTAGTGGTTATAATCAAATTCAAGTAGCACTTGAGGATCAAGACAAAACCACATTTACCTGTCCTTGGGGTACCTATGCTTACCGAGTATTTCCATTTGGATTATGCAATGCACCTGCAACATTTCAAAGGGCAGTATTAGGAATATTTTCGGATCTAATACATGATTGTGTAGAGGTATATATAGATGATTTCACAGTTTATGGAAACACATTTGAAGAAGCCTTAGAAAACTTGGAAATTTTTTTAAAAAGATGTAAAGAAGCAAATCTTTCACTTAGTCATGAAAAGTGTTTTATGATGTTTACTGAAGGAATTTTTTTAGGACATCACATTTCAGGGGATGGGATTAGAGTTGATGATTCAAAAGTTGAAGTCATCTCTAACTTATCTATTCCAAGTTGTCAAAAATATGTTAGGAGTTTTCTAGGATTTACAGGATATTATCGAAGATTTATAGAAAAATTCACCAAGATAGCATCTCCACTCTTCAAATTACTTACCAAAGATTGTGAATTCAAATGGAATTCTGATTTCCAGTTAGCCTTTGAGACCCTGAAAACAAAAATTTCTGAAGCACCTATTTTAAGGGGACCTAACTAGAAGTTACCTTTTCATATTTCAATAGATGCCTCAGATACAACTCTAGGAGCAGTATTGGGACAAAAAGACCTAATTCCTTATGCCATCTACTATACCAGTAAAAATTTGAATCCTTCAGAGTTAAACTATACTGTAACTGAAAAAGCGTTTTTAGCTGTTGTTCATGCCATAAACAAATTCAGACACTATATAACAGGCTATGAAACTTTTGTTCACACAGATCATTCTGCAATTAGATACCTAATGAACAAATCAATTACTAATGGCAGAGTCATAAGATGGTTATTGCTTTTACAATAATTCAACATTACCATTCTAGATAGGCCTGGAAAACAAAACACAGTAGCTGATTTCCTATCTAGACTCCAAAACATCAAAGATGACACTCCAGTTGAAGATCAATTTCCTGATAAATATCTTTTTGCAATTTCTACTCAGACTCCTTGGTTTGCTGACATTGCTAATTATTTAGTTTCAGGAAAATTTCCTTCAATAATGAATGCAAGAGATAAAAGAAAAATAATTTATGACAGTGCAAAATATTCATGGGTTGCTAATGAGTTGTACAAGACAGGTCCAGATTTGATCATTAGAAGGTGTGTTCGTGAAGATGAGATGCCTGAGATTCTCAAGGCATGTCACGATGAACCTTGTGGCGGACACTTTGCAGATAAGAGGACAGCCTATAAGATCCTTAATTTAGGATATTATTGGCCATCCTTGTTTAAAGATGCTAAAGAGTATGTCAAAAGGTGTGACAGTTGCCAAAGGGTAGGGAAACCTTCTCCTTCAGGTGAGATGCCATTACGACCTCAGGTACATATTGAACCTTTTGAAAAATGGGCTTTGGATTTTGTAGGACCTATTAGTCCTCCATCAAGACAAAAGAAATATATATTAGTTTGCACTGATTATGTTACTAAATGGGTAGAAGCTAAACCATTACTTGTTGCTAATGAATCATCTGTAGTTAATTTTCTTTTTGAGGATATTTTTACTCGTTTTGGTGTCCCAGGGGAAATTGTTACAGATCAAGGAGCTCAATTTACATCAAGGCTAGTGGAGCAAATGATGGAGAGGTACAAAATTAGGCATAGAAAATCTACTCCTTATCATCCACAAGCAAATGGTCAAGTGGAATCTACTAATAAGGTCATTGAAGGAATCCTAACAAAGACTATTCATTTACATAGAAGAGATTGGGTAGATAGGCTTCCTGAAGCCTTGTGGGCCTATAGAACTACATGGAGAAGCACAACAGGCCATACTCCTTATGAACTTGTTTATGGAAAGCAAGTTTTGTTTCCCATAGAGTTCCAGATCCAAACTTTCAAAATGGCAGTTCAGCTAGGACTTGATCTAACAGAGGCACAAAAGCACAGATTGGAGCAGATTAATGAATTGGATGAGATCAGACAAGATGCAGTTTAGAAAACAAGTATAGTCCAACAGAAAAGGACTAGATGGCATGATAAGTACATCAAGGAAAAGAAGTTCAAAGAAGGTGACTGGGCTCTCTTTTTTGATTCAAAGTTCAAATATTTTCAAGGTAAATTCCAAACACATTGGCTTGGGCCATATGAAATTGTGAAATTTTTTTACAATGGAGCAATAAAAATCAGGACAATAGATGAAAAAGAGGTCACTTTTCTTGTGAATGGTCATAGATTGAAGTTGTATCATAAGCCACTTTCAAGAGAAGAATTTGTCAAGAAGTTCCAGGAAAACAGTGATGTGAAGTTAATGAAGAAGAATCTTTCTTCTTCATCAACTTAATTGAATTTTCTGAAGTCACTTTATTGAAAAATAATAATAATAATAATAATAATAATAATAAAGTATAAACATGAAAACTAATCACTGATTAGCATGTTTATACAGAAAAGGTAGAGTGAAAATCAGAATCTTTCTGACACTTTAGCTTTTCAAATTTGTTCTTTTTCTGCAAGAAGTTCCATTTCACTTATGGTCCATCTCATTTCATCCATCCATATTCCGTTTCATTCATTCATCCATACTCCATTTCATTCATTCATCCACACATCATTCATTTCACCCCATGGTCCACCTCATTTCCATCCCAGATTTTTAAGTTTGATGTTTTTCTGCAATTGAATAATACATATCATGAATTGTAGGCCACTTCTCATACTTCACTCAATTTCATAAGTTGTAATCCATTCCACTCCATTATTCACTTCCTTCATATTCCAATACACCATATTTTATTATCCATCGTCATTCATTCCATACAACATTCCATTCATACTCCAAACCATTCCATTTCATGTTTCAAGTCTTCTATAGGTACATTCTGCAATCAGTTAGACATTCTGCAGCCAGTTAGACATTCTACAGCCAGTCAGACATTCTGCAGCTAGACATACATTCTGCAGCCAGAGATCCTAAAATCACTGTCCAGTAATCACCTAATCTGCAATAAAATGATCCTGCATATCCATGACAGCAAGCAAAATCAAGGGAGTTATGAAGACTCAAAAAGTAATGATTTTCAGGGGAGAACAAAGCATATAAAGATCACAAAGATCAGAGGAAAGACAAAGGTAAAAGTTCTGATTATAATGACATATCATGAAAACTTTTAGTGTAGTTAAGTTATGAATAATTCAAAAAAAAAAAATTAATTGATTTTGTTGATCATGCCTAACAAACCTCCCGTAGAAACTTTGGATAAAACTCCTTCTATTCCACCATTTCAAATCCCATATCCGATCATCATTTAAAAATTTAAACGGTTAAAGTGCTGAAGTGATTGGATTAGTCACGTCACTAGGCCAAAGCATTTAATGATGATTTTGAATTCGTTACAAAATATCTCCGCGGTTTTTTCTTCTGTGATATCTTTCAACTCATATACATCATCCTCACCTCATTATATTCATTCCGTAACCACTCCATATCATTCTTTCTCGTAGCCAACTCTTAACCATTTTAGTCTGTAAAACAGAGGAAACATCTGTCGGGCAAAAACATCTCTGTAACAGCCATTGTCACCGTGAACAGAGGAGCAACAATTTGAAGGTTGGAAAGAGAAGTGATGGGTCTCATAGTGAGGACCGAACCGGTTGGAACTAAGTACTTGGAAGGTTATCCTCAAATCAGAGAAATGTTACAACAAGCAGAGTGGTTGCAATTCTTTGAAAAATTCAGTGGTTTTCACAAAGAGGTGACTAAAACGTTTGCACGGTCCTTCAATGGAGCTGAGGTCAAGATAGAAGATATTAAATTCGCCATTACAGAAGCCTCCATTGTAGAAGCAACAAAATTTCCCAGACAAGGAGAAAGGTGGTTCAAGAATAGAGAATTTCATAACGAGGCATGAAAGTAGATACTCAAGTCACCAGGTATGGATGTTTCCATTTTTTAAAAAGGGTATCCCTAGCTCCGCACTAAATAACAAATGGAGGAACATGTTGTTTATCTTGCAAAAATTCATCACGTGTGAAGGAAGATATGGTACCTTCTATGTTTATCATATTCGATTGATAATGCATTTCTTAGAAGAAGAACTCAATTTGTCTTTTTTCTTGCTTCACAGTTTAAAGAAAATGGCCTCAAGTGTTCAAAAGAGAGTTCAATTTCTAGAAACAACCTTATACCACCATGTTTTAGTCAAAATTTTGATTGAACATCATTTGAGAAAAATGGGAGATAATTGGGAAGAGTTCTTAGTGAGAAATCACTTTGAAGAACCCAAGGAATCTCCACCTGAATACAAACCTACAAAAAGAAGCAGAAGATGGAAAACCTCCAAAATTGAAACTGGTAAAACAATACAAGAAGGCAGTGAAGAAATGATTTCTGATAAATTGGCTCAGATTAGGAAGCAACTTAAGAAAGAGAGGATAATAAGAAAATTTGCCAGAGAGAAAGGAGGCCCATCTCAACCAAGAAGGAGCCATAGACTTAGAGGGATACTAAAGAAAACAAAGGTTACACAAACTGGAGTCATAAACATAGAGGATGAAGAAACACCTACTGAGGAGGATTTTGATGAAGGAGCTCCTGAAATAGATCCAGCACAGCAAGAAATTTACAACTATGTTGAGACATTAGAGAAAAGAGCTTCAGAAGGTAGAGACAGAACTCCTAGTCCACCAAAATCTGCAGTTGATATCCTAAGGAGAAATAAATATGAGTTAGAAATACTCAACAGGCATATCAAGAATGAGAATGAAATTCTGAGAGAGCAGGTTAAACTGAAAACTAATATGAATTCAACTCTGTCTCTACAAATGCAAAAGTTGCACAAGGCCAGTGAAAAATTGAAGAAGAGAAATAAAAAGTTAACCAGGGCACTCACAAATTTGAGATTCAAGTTAGTCATAAGGAAGCCCAGAAGGCCTTTGAATACCAGGCAAAGCAGAAGAAGAGGGTTGGATGTCCTTGCAGAGGTCTCAGAGTTCATGGAATAGTTGCATGAGGACATGCAAGAACCTAGCAGTGGGGGTATGTTGAGCTCCAAAGATGTTCTTTCTTCCACCACATTCCACTCCATTTCCTTTGTCCGTTATTAATTACAGGCTCAAATGATCAATAGAATTAATTAAAAGTGCTTTAAGAATGTATATCATGACTAACTTGCTATGTTTTTATGATTTTGTCATTGTAGTACTTTTTGAACTAGATCTAGCTACAGAATGCAGACACTCTGTAGCTAGTTGCCGATTCTGCCGCTGTCTTCATGTCTACATAGGTTCCAGGTGTCATCTTAGAGAAAAACACATATGGTTGTATTCCACATCACTCCCTCATCATTTGTTTCTCTCCACAAAGTTTGAACGGAATTCTGCAGGTGGCTATGCACGTGGGAACTCAAACTAGGAGATAGACTCATAGTAGGACAAGGACAGTCTAGATGTCCTTAATCATATTACGAGACCACCATTAGAGTCCTAGTTTGATTTTTATTTGGAAAGACAATTATCCCTAGGTTATCTCAAGACAGTTATGTAATTTTGTTATAAATATGGCTCGGGAAATCGAGGGACAAGGTTAGATTTTGTGTTTGATTTCCAGATTTTAGAAGTCCGAAAACACTCTGGTTTGAAGTAATTTCTCTTTTAATGAAAGAAGCATCATTTTATTGAAAGCGCTGAGTCAATATTGAAGTAGATTTTGAGTGCTACTCCGATGGTAGAGGGCCCCTGCTACCTGAGCAGCTTTGTTCATACGACTTAGATAAGTATTTTAGTCTCGTTTTTCATTTCTAGCTTAAGCAGGTTTCTGAAGTTTATGTTTCATACTTGTTTACATTAATCATCACAGCTAAACTTACTCTTATAAACTCTTCCAAAATATCATCACGATGAATAAAGCATAGCTGTGGTGTTGTAGATTTTAGTTGCATTTCCTTTCGAATTTTATGATTTATGCTTGTTTACACTAAGTGCCATAACCGGTCTTACTCCTACAAACTCTTCCAAAACATCATTAACAATGAATAAGAAACAATTGTGGTATCTTAGATCCTAGTTGTATTTGCTTTCAAATATTATGTTTATGTTCACTTGCATTGAATAATACAGCCAGACTTGTTTTTACAAACTCTTCCAAAATATCATTCATATTGAACAAGATGGGCTGTAGAATTCTATAGACTAGTTGCATGTTAATTTAGTTATAACACTCTGGAGGTTGATTGCATTTAGTTCAGCTCTATCACTACATTTCAAGTTTGATAATGGCATTCTAGTTTAACTCTGTTCACTGTACTTCAAGTAGATTAGTAGCACTCTAGTTCAGTCTCAGTTCATTTTGTTTCACGAAAATATTAATGGCATTTTAGTTTAGTTGTAGTCACTGTATTTTAAGATTGATAGACCGCATTCTAGCCTAGTGTTATCCATTGTATTTCAAGTAGTACTAGTTGACAAAATTAGTCTCTCGGCCTTCATTATTTACAACTTGCTTTTGTTCTGAATTTATATTGACACATCATCACATGAACAGGGGTCAGTAATATCATTTTAAGGCTTGGATTATTCTGCAAATCTTTTACAAATTCACCTATAGCCTTTTTCCCAAACATTATTCTAGAAAATCTCTAAACTTCTGAATAAGGCCTAGTAGTGATAAGTCAAGTTGCAGAATAGGGTAACTTCAACATCATAGGTTAATCTAGAATAGAAACCTTACTGTGTTACAAATAATCATTTTTTTTTGTAATATTGTGAGTTGATTGTTTATTTAGGAGAACTTCATTTACACTTGTCCATTTCCCAAGCTCTTCCAACACATCTTTAATGAATGAATTGGATAAGTTCAAGCTCATGTTGTGATTTATTTCCTTGCAATGAAGTCATTATCAAGCTTTGCATTTGTTGTTTGTCATCCATAGTTTAGGCTTTGTTATGTTTTAAATAACCAATAGCTTCTTTTCACCAGCACTTAGTTCTTTCCCTTTTCAAACATAAAACCATAAAACCAAAAACATCATAAAACACTAAACATAACGTAGTGAGAAACAAATACCTAGGCACATATAGTGCACCAAACTTCAGCAGTTTACTAGCCCTGGTTGACAATTAATGAACTCAATTTAGGGACACTAAGTTGAGCACAAACAAGTGGTTAACTAGATTTTCGAAAAATCAAAATACAACAAATAAGTCATTTTCCTCTCTTTTCCCCCACCATTTCTGGCAAGTACCTCTTTATTTTTTGACAAGCTTGAGGAGGATAAAATTTTCTTGTTTATAAGCTCATCCTTTGGATGAGTCCAACTTAGTTTAAGATTCGAACCCTAAGAAGGAGTGGTTCATTCCTGTTGAAAATTAAACAGGTTCTTTACTGTTAAATTTTAACGAGTCCAGTATAGGAGAAACTCGGTGTTTTTCAATTTTAGGGAGTCAAAAGAAAAACTTAAGAAAACTCCATGGGTGTACTTTTTCGTAAGTTTAGTCTCTCGAGCCTGAAAAAGGATAAAATAATGCGGGAGAGAACTCTATTGACCGTAATTAGTCAACGGATACCTTTTTCGTAAATAGTCCATTTCAGTCCGTAAAAGGGGTAAAATTATACTGAAGGGACGATTATTCATTTACTTTAATGAGTTCGAACAATCAAGTACTTGGCAATCTTTTCATGTTTAGAGAGTCTGAAAAGGGCTTAAAAGAGAACTCCAATGTTTCACTTTTTCTTAAAATTTTGAAAGAGTTCGAAAAAGTGATAAAAGTATGCTCTTTGTTGAAAAATGATCAATTCTCCTGATAAATCCAATTTCTGCACAAAAACTTGAAACATTACACATACCTGTTTAAAATAAGTAAAAATGCTTTCAAAATACCCTTTTTAAAGTGAAAAATAAACAAGTTAAAATTCATCTATTCGAAAAAACTTATAAAAAGGACTTTTTCAACTTCATTTTTACCGTTCAAGTTCAGAGTGAAAAGTAGAAGCTTTTGGGTAAAAAAGTTCCTGTGAATATTCCGGAAGATCCATCCGACTAATTCGAGAACCGTCAGTCCCAGTTAATCCACAACCTCTTAATCTTGCTTTTCATCCATTTACAATTCTTTTTAGGCTTCAATTTTTATCTTTTAAGGGAAAAATATGTTTAAGAAATTGCTCACGGGGGTCCGCAGGCACAACACATAGGACCTGCAGACCCCGACATTTTTCTATGTAGAAAAAGGTCGTGGGTCCGCACTTTTTATATAGAACGCATGCGTTCCTATGCACTGTGTACGAAGGAAAAGTGCGGTCCCCGCGTAATTGAATTTCAAAATCAAAATTTTCATTTCCCGCCCAAAAATTTTCAAATTAGATTGTTCTAAATTATATTTTTATGCATTGTAGGATTAGCAAGATGTTGATTTGGAGAGAACGTGAGCATAAGGATGTGGATGACGCCGCGATGCTCCATTTTCCCACAATGCAGGCTTTAAGAGCATGTGGTTTGTATAAATTTTGGGCCATTCAGGGCATGAGGGCACAGGTAGACCTCATGACATGGCTGGTAAACAGGTGGAATGTGCAGGACCAATGTTTCATTATTGGCAGCCACCAGCTCGAAATTGAGCTGGAGGATATTTATTTTCTGACTGGTTTGTCCAAGAGGGGTGAACAACTTTCCTTGTTTGGGACTAGGCCAGGTGGCCAAACTGTCGCTAGTCTTCAACAATAATTCTGTAATGATGAAGCAGACCCCAGGAACAAACAGATTGATATAAAAAATATCATCCGTCCTGAGCTAAAAGTAATTGCGTTTACTATTACCAGACTGTGTGGGAGTGCCGCACTGCATATGGCTACCGGTTCCCATATGCGTATTGTTGTGGATTGTTTTCGAGGCACCATTTTCAACTGGTGCGAAGCTGTGTTGGCCAATGTAAAAGGCCAACTGACTAGAGCGAAAAATGACAAACTAAATAAATTTGGATATGGATCCATCATGGTCACTTTTTCTCTAGAGAGGGTACCCATGCTAGCTCCGCAAAGTATTCCTGTTGATGCTGGTCTACCCCGAGAACCTAGGATGGTTCATTGGGTTGCATTGATGGCCCGTCACGGTATTGAGGGCACTGAGATTGTTCGATTTCCTCCTTCATATTTCCATTGGTTGGACCGCCAAATTTTTGTCTTTGAGGACTTTCCATATGTCGGGATAGATTTCCACGGTGACCGGGAGATGAATCTCCCAGCAGGGGAACAGTGGGATGAATCTAGTAAAATCATTTTCAATGAATTCTAAGTTCTAAGTTTTTTATTTTTGACCATCTTGTCAATTAATAACTAAATTTTTTTTATGAATGCAGATGTGGGTCCACGGCAACCAGCCCATCTCCAGCCCTATGACAGAAGATAACCAGTTGTAGCCGCACTAGCCCCAGTAGGCCAATCAACGGAAATTTTGTCTGATTTAGAGCATCATCTAGAGCGTCTGACTCTAGACATTCCAGAGACAGACATAGATGAGATCCCACTCAGATTGCAGAGATACGTGATTGGTGTTCCAGGACCTTTTAGAAGGTTCCTGTGTAGGGTGGCTCGGGCAGTGGTTTCTTATTGCGATCACCATCAGTGATGGGCTGATCATGTTGTAGACTCATATTTTTGACTTTTTGTGTTATTATTTTTCCGATCATAAGGTGTTTCCAACCTATGATCGAAGACGATGTATATTTTTTGAAAAATATTCTATACTATGATATATCACTATTTACCGGCTATCTGTGTTCATATTATGGATGTTGTTTGTTTTACTGTTTTGATCATTGCAAATGTCGATTTATCATACTAGAAGCAACTGTGTCTGCTAATGTATTTAAATGTCTTGGAATATTTTGATATTCAATGTAGTCAAATTCACGTTCCAAGAGACGAACTCTTAAAAATAACCGTAATAACAACGGATTTCTAATGGTATAAACCCTGTTTAATTGTAATACAACAAGTTCAGAATCCAACCTAACAATCAAAATCCGAATTCCAAATGATATGGATTCAGATAATAACTCAATCACTGCGCTATACTCGGCAATGTTATTCATTGTTTGACCAAGGCTTACCCCATGCATGGATACTAACTCATCAGAGGGTGAATAAATAACCCAAGCTGTGGAAGAAATGTTCTGTGTAATACGAAAAGCACCATCAGCAAAACCAGTGTAGGTTTGAAGAGACATCGACATCTGCAATATCAAGAGTAAAACTCAGGTACGCAGGAATAGTGATAAACACACTTCTAATATAAGCACACTTTTCTAATCTAAAACACACCAGCAATAAATAAATCTAATCTAATAAAAAATCTCCATACCAAGTTTTAAGCATAGTATCGCTTTAGGTAAAGTCCATTTATGGGTTTATCTAAAGGGAGACCGTCAAAATATATCAGCTCATAGGCCCCTTTCACTAATTTTCGCTTGACAATGAAAGGGCCATGCCACATGGGCACGAATTTCCCAGCTCCTAGCTTATCGTTGGCTTGATCATAAACTAAGACTAGGTCTCCTTCTGAAAAATTTCGAGGGGTAACACTTCTATCATACTGACCTTTTATTCATTTAACATGAGCCTCGTTTGCTATTGCAGCATTTCGTCGATTCTCATCCAGCTGAGCTAAGTACAAGAAACGTTTCTCCTCCTCAGACGTAGCTGGGAGTAATTCTATGGCTAATTTCAATGATGAAATTTCGCATTCAATCGGCAACACAGCTTCCAAACCGTAAACGAGTTGAAAGGGAGTGAAACCAGTTGATGTTTTCACTAAGGTTCGATATGCCCAAAGTGCTGAAAATAACATGGAATGCCAATTCGTTTTGTGAATACCAATAATTCATCTAATCATGGTGACTAAAACTTTATTTATAGCTTCGACCAAACCATTGGCTTGCGAATAATACGGAGTGGAACTATCGTGGCACGGGCCAAGTTGATCTGTCAGTTCCGTCATCATTTCGAAAATGACTTCCATGATCTATAATAATGGCTTGAGGAACACTGAACCTAGCAATTATGTGATTAAATATGAAAGTTGCAGCAGTTTTTCCATCAGTCGAAAATGTAGGCATCGCCTCGGCCCATTTAGTAAAATAATCTACTGCTAATATAATATATGCATGCCCCCCGGCCGAGTGAGGGTTACATGTAATAAAATCGATACCCCATTTCGCGAAAGGACCAACAGCAATTATGGGATGAAGAGGAGCGGGTGGCGCGCACATCTTACGATAAAAAAGTTGACAATTGTGGCATTTCCGGACTGCATGAATACAATCCTTGAATAACGACAGCCAGAAATAGCCAGCGCACAATATCTTTTGGGCTGTGGCATACCCAGACATATGACTGCCACATGCTCCAGAATGGCAGTCATTTAAAACTTTTTCAGCTTCTGCATGAACAAGACAACGTTGGAAAATCGAATCCGCTCCACGACGATAAATTGTATCACCAATGATATTATACTGTTGGGATTGGAAGCGTATCTTCCGTCGTTGAGATTGTGAGATTTCAGGCCGAAATATTGGGTTTGGAGATAAACAATAATATCTCCATACCATGGATCGAGAGTACTGATAAGAAATAGAGATTCGTCCGCAATGGGCTCTTCTGCCACAGTTTCAGTATCAGTAGAGGGAAAATCACACATCAGTTCCGCAAATACCAAAGATTTCTTTGCCTTGGATTTCTCAAACTCCAAGTCAAATTCCTGTAGGATGACTATCCATTTGGAATACTTTCTCCCTATCAATTTTTTGGTTAAAATATACATCATAGGGTTGCAATCAGAAATTACCGTGGTTTTACGTAACAAGATGTAGTGCCTAAATCTTTGGACAACTTGGACAGTTGCCAATGCCAATTTCTCCACATGTGTATATTTGATCTCGGTCGGATGCAGATTTTGACTAAGATAGTAAATCACATGTTCAGTATGAGGTTCGTCTTCCTGAACTAACACCATCCCAATGGTGGAATGAGAAGCAGCGAGGTACAAAATGTAATCCTGGTTGTAGTTGGGAGGATGCAATAACGGTGCATGGGTTAATGTGTGTTTAAGTGCATCAAAAGATCGATCAGTGATCTTATCCCAAAAGAATGGAATATTATGTTTCAACAACCGGGTGAAACCCTTTATAAGCTTGGCATAGTTAGGAATGAACCGACGTAAAAAGTTTGCTTTCCCCTGCAAACTTTGGAGTTGGCGTAAAGTCGAAGGAGGAGGTAATTTGATAATAGCTTCGACCTTCGAGACAAAAAAGCCCAGTAAACAACCCGACTCTACACCAAAAACACATTTGTGTGGATTCAGCCTAATTTTATAATGCTGACACCTCATAAAGATAGCTCGTAAGTGTGTGAGATGGTCAGCCCTGCGTCATGAATGAGCAGGTAAATCATCGAGATACGGCTGCACAATGTGCTTAATGTCATGAAACGCATAAGACATTGCCCTTTGAAAAGTTGCTCCAACATTCTTTAATCCAAAGGGTAGCTTGCAATAATCAAACGTCCCCCACGGACAAATAAAAGTTGTTTTTGGCTGATTAGCAGGGAGTATGTTTATTTGATTATACCTGGAAAAGCCATCCATAAAGGAAAAAAATTCGCTA
Organism: Pinus albicaulis; assembly: GCA_034641835.2. Classification (NCBI taxonomy): domain Eukaryota; kingdom Viridiplantae; phylum Streptophyta; class Pinopsida; order Pinales; family Pinaceae; genus Pinus; species Pinus albicaulis. The sequence goes on from CM076575.1 coordinate 839,689,358, forward strand.
CCAGCACAATCATCAATTATTTGATCGATATAGGAAGTTGGATAATTGTCTTTGGGACAAGCTCGATTAATATCCCTATAATCGATACATACTCGTATCGTTCCTTGTTTTTTAGTTACAAGAACAATATTTGATACCCAATCCGTTAAGGGAATTGGATAAATGAAACCTGCACGAAGTAATTTTTCAACTTCTAAATTAATAGCAGCAGCTTTTCTAGGATGTATCTGACGTAAACGTTGACGAACAGGTTTGGCATCCGGTAAGTCTTGATTTCCTGTACGACGATTGACGGATCAATTCCTGGCAATTCTTCATAGGACCAAGTAAACACATCACATAATTCTTGAAATAGGGCTTTAGAAGCTTTAATTTCATCTTCAATATAGCAAGCACCTATATGAATGTTTTCAATTATTCCTGGTTTTACTAAAATGTCAATTGGAACCGTTCGAGAAATATTTTCCAAATTTAACTCAGAATCAAGATTTTGCAATGGATTCTGGGGTTCTTTGACATATTCAGTGGTAAAAATTGAAGCGAAATCATCTTCAAAATGATCTAGTTCAGGTAAAAATGAAGATCAGTGATGCAGATCTTCCCATGGTAAATCATCAACAGACAATAATTCACGAATGTGCTCATCAATATGAACAACATCAGGAAATGTCGTTGTGGATGAACTAGATATAGAAAGTGATTCATCACGGATCCCATTCATTGGATCATTTTCTGTTGAAGAGGGGTCAGAAAGTGACTATACAGCCTGGTATGCAATTTCAAATGGACTCAAAGGCATCATGCCATCAATTGAATCTAACTCGGAATCGAAAGGTACGATCCAAGGATCATCAAACATAATAGTGTCTAATGAAATCATGTGAATAGTTGCAACAGCAGGTGATACATTAGGAGGAGGAAAGGAAAAAGTTCCTAGCAAACCAGAATCTTTAACCAATCCTACTCCAACATCCTTATAAGGGATAGCCGCTTTACCAATGTGCTGGATTGTTTCTGTAGAGGCTGGGTCGGAAGAGAAATAAGTTAACTGATCTATTGTGATGATCTTTCCTTGATATGGAAATTTTATGAGTCGAAAAACTGAAGAAACAACAGCAGTCATAACATAAGACCAACTGCGACCCAGGAGAAAGTTGTAATCTAGAGGGGCATCAACCACTTCCACATCTAGATTTACGGTTTTACCTTCGACCCCTATGGGTAAATCTTGCAAAATACCAAAAGGGTGGAAACCTCAACCATCAAAAGCCTTAAGAATTGTCGGAGATTGTTTGAGTGTAGGAGAACCAAGTGATTTCCAACACTGAATTGACATAATACACGTTGAAGCTCCCTCATCAATCACAGTCCGATAGATCGGTCTGTTTTTGACTAACACTGGTATCTGGAAAGCCATTTGATGAGGTAGATGAGGTGTACTATTTTCTAAATCAAATATTATAATATTAGAATCCTGAACATCTACAGCTCCTATAGTAGACAAAAGAAATTTATGTTGTGCTGGGCATGATTGCAGCACTTCCAAAGCTGACATTGCTGAAGGGGAAATAGCTAAGTCTTCAACAATATTGTAATTATGAGCAGCTCTCGCATGTGGATTGAAAGCCGATTTATGAAGAACACCTTTAGCAGGCAGCTTGATTATTAAGTCTGGATTTTGTTTCTCGATCTGTAGCGGACCAAAAACAGGAGGAGGCGTAGTTGATGCATTTGCATTAGAAGATTCTACTTCTTTACCATCAACAGGACTCTTAGTACCATAATCTTGTGATCGCGTCACAATCCTTACATGAGACATCATCAAAATAGGTTCTTCTGAAGTAGTCGAATTAGAACCAACCATTTTGCTATCTTGAGTCGGAAAAGGATCCTTCAAGACAGCAGGTTGTTGTGAACCTTTAACGAATTTAGCAACCTCTGCTCGATGTGGGCATTCCTTAGTAAAATGATCTTCGTCACAAATATAACAAGGATAACGAGGTTTGCGTTTTTCGTCATTGAATTCATTTTTATCAGTTTTCTCTTTTGAATTCTTTTTATTTTTATTCTTTCCTTTCTTTTTACCACCAGATTTAGATTTAGCCGTAGATGTCTCTACGACATGAATGTCGGCAAAAATTTGAGGGGAAGATTCTCCTTTCGGGGAATCTGGTAAAGTTATAATAGGAGAAGAATTCTTTGAAGATTTCTTCTTACTTTTCATATTGATCGTACCAATCATACTATCAGTGGCATGAGACCCTGAAGGAGCAACAACTATTTGACTTTTTTTTGGAAGGTCGAGGATTTTTTCGTGTAAAGTACCTGACTGCGTATAAACGAGGTCAAGGTACTGAGCTTGAGCAATCACTTGCTCTTCAGTAACAACACCAGCCTTAGCTACATCTTCAGTAATCTTGGGTAACAATGATTTAACAAACCATTCTGCCAAAATTTGATCCGGAATATAAACTTTCACCAAACGTCTTCTACGTCTCCATTCATGAATATGATAAGAAATATACGTAGATGTGGATTGTTTTAGTGAAGTTAATAATTCCGTTCCATTGTCATATCTGACAGGAAACTAAAAATGAGTCAAGAAGGCAGTTGCTAACTGACTGAAGTTATTAAACGAGCCTCGTGGTAACTCAGTGTACCATTTGGCTGCAAGACCAATAAGAGTTCTTTGGAAAAGATGTAAGCGAATCGAATCATCAATGATTGAATTAGATGCACACCAGAGGTGATAAGTCATGACGTGATTTGATGGATCCTTTCCTGACTTACCTTCAAATTTGGGTATATCACTGGACAACTTATGCGGCATTGGCGGCCAGTACGGATAATAGAAAATCAGATCATTCGTAAGGCGCGTCAAATCAGGTAAATCCAAAGTTGCAATAAATGGTAACTGATGGTTAGGGTCACGAAAACCTTGAGTAGCCAAAGCAGTTCCAGGAGGCGGATACCCAGGATAACTGGGAATTGGATTTGCGTTAGGAATCGTGTAACCTCCTAGAAAACCAGGATTAACCGGACCAAACTGGGGTTGTTGAGGTTGCTAATAAGTATAGCCAGGGTACGGTTGATACTGATAACTTGGATTTTGTGAACCGAGACCATATTGAGGATATCCCTGGTATGGTTGATACGTGAATTGTGGTTGACTTGTGACAACTTTACTTGTACCAGCTTGTCCTGCAGGCATCTGAACCGAAGTCTAAACTGAAGATCCTGACTGGGGTACAGAGACTTGAGGGATTTGCATAGATACAGGGATAGCCGAACTCAGAGTTACAGATACTCCAGAAATAGGTGTTACAAGTTGAACAGACGTTGCAGCAGTTTGAGGCGGAGTCTGAGGTGAACTAGGCCCAGCCTGCTGAACAGAACTAGGTGCAGAAGTTTGAATAGTTGGCTAGACAGGTTGCGGGGTTAAACCAATAACCAAAGGCTATCCAGGTTGATAAGGCAGCTTCACGTTAGGCTACATAGGCTGTTGATATTGGTATGGATCCCACACCATATTCATTCCGGGGTACTGTCCCACAAAAGGTTGAACGTAAGGACCATAACCTGGTTGAACGTAGGGTTGATAAGTAAGTGGTAAATTTCTAGCTGCTTGAACAGATGACTGACCAGAAAGCTTTTGGTAACCTTGAATTGGGTACTGACCTTGAGGTTGATAACCCTGAGGCATGTACTGAAGCTGGGGTTGATAAGGACCCTGAGGAGCATATTGAGCTTGGGGTTGACCCTGGGGTGTGTACTGTCCTGAAGGTTGATATCCTTGAGGTATGTACTGTCCTTGGGGTTGTCCCCCAAAATAATATGATTCCACAGTTTGTCCTGGGAAAAAGATACCTTGAGGTTGACCCCTAGGTGGTAACTGACTTCTTTAAGGTTGGCCCCCAGGCGGTAACTGACTACCTTGAGGTTGCCCCCCAGGCGGTAACTGATTTCCCTAAGATTGCCCTCTAGGCGGTAATTGACTGCCTTGAGCTTGCGGATTCGGAATATCACCAGACATCATAAAAATTTGCTCTGCGTTCAACGTTTAAGTTTTAATTCCACTTAAACCAGATGATAACACTTGTTCTATTGGTTGAGGAGATGCTCCGGAGAAAGTACTAGACAGAGCCTGATATCCCGAAGGAACAGAAGGACCACCATGTAAAAATGTTTCCGGTGTCTGGGAAGACATGGATGACTCTCCTGCCATAATGGATGACGGATAGTAACCTCTGGGTGTTGGATGAAATGGAACTCGAGGTGGAAAAAAAGCAAGACCTGGATTCTCTAAAAAATTCGTTAATGATAAATACCAAGCAGTAGTTCAAATAGGGCTGTAGAAAATTGATTCACGTTCCCTAATATTTAACGACTGAGGGGAATTGGGAAGAGATAAATCTTCGTCTGGATTAGTAAGTTCTTCAATAGAAATTATTCCAGATGGAAGATCGTCAGTGACAATATTTCTTACCCTAGGTGAACCAGGATCACTAGAAGTTGGAGTAATGAATCCTGAAGATGTTTCCAAAACAGAAGGTTCAGTTTCAGGTTCAGAGATTTCAGGTTCGTCAGCCAATTCACTGGTAGGAGAAATACTACCAGTAACTTCAGAAACCGAAATTGGCTCTTGAATGTGTTCTGTTATGAGTGTTTGATAACCAGGATGAACTACTATAGATGAAGTTCCGACTTCTATTGATTTAATCCTACCGCTACTAGATGATACTAGAGTGCGAAGCCCTTCAAGCTGACTTGGTGAATATTCAGGGGGTTTCCCTTGTAATCTTTGGGATTGTCTCGGCAATTCCGCCACGATTAATTATTTAACTAATCACACACAAATAAAGAAAATTTCAATGAAAACACCTAAAGTCTCTAAGAAACAAACAATTGAATCACACACTTAAAAATATAAGAGTTCAAACCACACACAAATAGTAACTTCCCGTACTAAAAACACTAGTTGGTGATGAAATCCAACTTAGTAGAAATTTAATACAGAAAGGGCGGTTGGAATAGTTACCCCGACAACCTGCTTAATGAAACAGACTGGCACAAGTTTCCTCACAAAACCATCTCGTGTGAAGAGAACCCCCCAGAGAGTCCAAGTGAGTCTAGTTGACGTCTGCTCTAGGTACAGTGAGATATTTCCTTCACCATCACCTTAGGAAATAATATTAAGTTTTGGACACTAAGGTTACCAACAGTAACAAATATAACTGGGGGAACAGTCTACGATCCGATCCCACGCGCAAGGGCAGAGTAACAAAGCTCAATTCCCTTGAAGGCTCCTCAACATGGTTAATCCGAGGTTTACCGACAAGTGACCCCAAGCTCCTCGACAATGGTTAATCCGAGGTTTACCATTTTTAATGCGCGCAAAATCTTCTATCTTCCCCAATGAAACATAATTGATTGTCTCAAAGGTTCGGACATGATCTCGTGATTGAATTCTTTAAGAGAAGCTTCCTAGATTATACAAATTACAATTAGATTTATTTCCTACCGCAAGATTTGTCTACTTGTTTGTTTTACTACCTTGGAGAGTTAATTACTCCCTACTCCAAGATACTAGCCTAAGCTATGTTGGTGATAAGAGCCCTAGAAGATAAAAAGATTGCTAGATGAATTTTAATTAAGCGTTACTTTTAGGAGTTGTTTCTTAAGTCAATGGGTGCGGAAGTGAAACTCTGATGGTGTGAAGACTCGACTTCCAAAAAACACTAAAAATGCACCTAAAAATGATAATCAGATCATTTCCTTTCAATGAAATTCTAATTAAGGAAGAGTTAGAGAATGCAATTCTTTTAATGAACAATTCCTTCTTTAAACATAAAGAACAATTGAAAGAAAATATTTTTGTCTTTTCAGCAATAACTCCAAACGAAACAAACTATCAAAGCTCATAAGAAAATTCTTTTACTTTCAAAAACTTGAAGCTATAAAACAAATTTTCTTCAAAAGAGATCTACAAACTTTTATAAAAAATACTCAAAACTATAAAACTAATTCTGAGATCTACAAATTTTAATAACCTATTTGAATAAAAACTTTAAAATTTTTTGAAGAATGTTTTACTTAGTTATTTCAGAAAACTAAGGATCTATTTGTTCAGAATAACAAACAGATCAAAAACACTCAATTATGTTTTTATAAAAAATGAAATTCAAAAACCAATAACAAAGTTTCTTTTTGAAGATTTGCAAAGAAACAGGCGACTGTATTTCTCAATAAAGGATGATTTCACAATCAGGTCGGATTCAGAAAAAGACAAAAGACCAATGTAATCTCAGGTATTTCAAACATTCAATGCTTCGAATTGCTACAAAGACTAAGTGAAAAACAATCCAAAATGCAAAAATTCTAGAAAATCATCAAAACACCAATACTGCTAAGATTCATTCACAGAAATATTTTGACAGAAACAATCATCAATCTAGGCAGAGATCAAAAACTCTAAATTAAAATAAAGATAAACTAAAGAAAGAAATCTAAAGGTTTTTCAAAATTTTAACAGGGTCCGCAGGCTTGCAGAAGGAACAGGTGCGGTACTGCACTGTTTACTAAAGAAAAAATGCAAAACTGCCTGCACTGTGCAAAGAAGGAAAAGTGCGGTCCCAGGAAAAATTAGAGAAAAACATAAAAGATCTAAAAATTTTCAAAAATAGAGAAAAACTAAGTTACCCAGGAAGATGTCTATCAATAAAAAACTAGGAAAAACATTTCCTCAAATCAAAATAAAAGAGAACCAAAAACAACAAGTTCTTTCCCCAGCGGAGTCGCCAATTTTTTGGCGGATAAATCCGTCTTGCAGACAAGACCAACCTCCCTAGTACTAAAAGTATCTAGCAACAAATAGCCAAATATACTAATCTTTCTCTAAGCATATATGATCTATGAAAAGCTCTACAGAGGTGTTAAGGACTTACCGTTTGTCCAGTGCTTGTTTGAAGTCGTTACTGTCCATCACGCGCTTGAAGGAGTTTTCCTCGTAAACCTGCAGCCACAAACAAGAAAAATATTACATAGCACCTGTATAGAAATCATCATAAGCCATGCTTATCATACTGATCAAGGAATCTATGAAATAAACCATTGATTGAAAGCTTATTGAGAAAAATGAGTATATTTGTATTAATTTCAACAGAAGAAAATCCTTACAACTTGAGCCTTGATGTTGCATAGGACTTTCCAGGGTTCGAAGTAGGAATCTCCTTTAATTTGATAAGCTCTGCACTCCTCCAACCAAGACAAATAGAGGTATGTAATCTCTCCTCACAAAAGTCTTAATCAACTGAGTCTGAAACTCAACAGCTCTTAACTTCAAATATTCTAAAGCTTCAACTCCCCTTGAGGCTACCAAATGCCTCTTTTATAGTAGAATAGAGGAGGTTTCTTGTTCCAACTATGAAGGGATAGAATCCTCCTTCAAAGGGATAAGCTCCTCACATCAAGGGGTTAGCTCCATAAGGTAAGGGATACATGCACCTCGTAAGAGTGGTTCTATCACCGCAAGACATTTTCTGGAAGCTTCTAGAATTCAATTTTATTGAGCTTTTTGAAAATTGCTTGCGACTTTTTTATCTTACAGGGCTCCACACTTTTAACACATATAAAGTGCATTCAAGTACGCAAGAGAGCTGAACATTAGGTGCGAGACCGCAGGCAAGATAGAGATAAAGTGTGACACTAAAGTTTAGGAGATTTTTAGGAACTTTTCTCTGATTTTCAAGGCTTGACATGAGGAACTGATATGTTAGACTTGCAAATGGAGGAGTATGAGTAGTAATGAGCTCATACACATAGAAGAATGTCAAGATGACAATTTTTAGTGTAACAGCTATGATGTCGCAAAAGAGGCCTCAGGGCTAGGAAAGTTCGAAACCTTGTGGAAAGGACCCTACATCATTAAACATTGCCTCTGACAGGGGGCATACATCTTGGCAAAAACAGATGGGATTTTCCTCACTAACCCCATCAACATCCTCTACCTCAAGAAATTATACCCATAAGGGCTCTAACAACCCTCCCCCCTAGAGTAAGAGTACACAAAAACCCAACCATTCAAAATTTTTGACTGAAAGACTTATTTAAAAAGCACTCAAAGCATCACCATGGATCACCAAAACGAACCCTATTTCGGATTTGCCGATGGAGCATCAATATGGTCTCAAAATTTAGCTGCAGTCGCCTAGGCCATTTACCGCCCTGACCGATCACCTCTGTGTGCAAATGGTGTGTGTATCGGTTCAACAACAAACAATCAGGCATAATATGACAATGTCATCAGACTTATGTGCGACGCCCTCCATCGGGGTGTTCTCGATATGCATCTCTACCTCGATTCCCAATTAGTATTATCACAGCTAAACCAAGAATTTGAGACAAGGGATACACATTTGTTTAGAAAATATTTGCGTGCCAAAATATTGAGCAGACAATTTGATTACATCACATTTTCACATGCACCAAGGAGTCAAAACCAAACAACTGATTGCATAGATAACAATATCCTAAATTGGAATGCATCTCAAATAAACCATCATACATAAAACCAAAAATATAGGCATCCATCAGCATAACAAAATACATAAACCGAAATAGGTGATACATCATGTAGAGCCGCAAAAAAAAAAAATCTCTCATATATATATCAAAATATGTATATCTGAGTACAAAAATAGTGTCGTCGGCCCAATGACCAGCCCAAAGATACAAAAGTCATCAAAAGTAAGGAAGGCATCCTCACAATGGGTGCTTTCCCTGTGTACGAAACCACTCTAGGGGGGTGCCCCCTCACGGGGGGCGCCTGGACCCACCACTACTCCCAGTACCACCATCGGAGCTACTGTCGCCACTGCAATCGCCACTTGACGTAAATTGGGCCGATAATCCCCCTCGCGGGCCATCACTGTCTGTAACCAGACCTCCTCAAAGTCATCCATGAAACCTCGAGAAGGCATACCATGGGTCAAGTGATCCACTCGACCCCGGAAGTCCTCAAGAGCAGTCACCTGAGCTAGAAGTTCAGTAATGTGCGCCTCTACTGCATCAACACAAGCTCACTCGACCGCAATCCCTACAGCAGCCAAGCTGCTACCCTCACCTGAGGGGCCAGCACCATCTCCACCAGGTCCACTAGAACCACCACCTGGTCCACCTGCATCACCTCCTCCCTGACCACCTCAAGGTCGTCGTGGAGAATCGTGACCCACTAGTTGGGCCACAGGGCAACCCACTTCGCCAACATCTTCATAAAGTAACCAAAAAAAATGTCAAATGTCATTAGAAAAACACGTAAGTACATAAATACTCAAACAAATGCAGATAAAATATAACACATACCTGCAGGTCCCCAAACATAACCAAATGGGAGAACCATGTATGGATCGCCCTGGAAGTCCATTCCCACATATGGGTATGGCAAGAACATCTATGGGTTGGCCTCAAACCAGGCCTCTATTGTGGTATTCCAATAACGCCCCACCATGCCACCACCGCCCTGCAACATCACCGGAGCCCACCTCCTCATATGTGGCTCCCGTGGCCCCCCAATAGGCACCGCCACCACCAGCTGCAGTAGCACCACTCACTTGTACATGATGTTGTATAGGATACTAGTGTACACAAATGACTCCGATCAACGTTGGAGCTTGTTCAATTGCGACACCATACCATCAAAACAAAAGCGGGTGAAATCGAAGAAATGCCTGGACCTCAACTCACGCAACACTCCAACCTGCGTGCCAGATGCCCGATGCGGAGCAACCGACCTCGATAGTCGTACGATCACCACTAGAGCACATCACTTTGCCACATCTGTAACTAATGCAATGTTGATGCAGCCCTCCGTAAGAGGTGCACCACCACAGTGACATATGCTAAACCTCTCAAGGTTCGCTCGCCCAGCAGAATGTGGATATCTCAGAGCCTCCCCCTGAGGCAATAACCCAGTTAGAAAATATATATCTGTCTTAGGATGGATCACCAAGTTCGTCCCTCGCAACATGAACATGTTATGCCTCCTGCGCCAATGTTGGATAATGTATCGTAGTAATCAGTCTTGAGACTAAAGAAACTCATTCTCAGCAAACTTCAAAAGGCCCCTTGCGGCCAACTAATGTTGCACCCAGCATCAGTAGCTAGAGCAGTCTGGATCTTGGGCCAGTCCCATTCCCTCCACAATAACCTATCATCAACACAAGTAGCCGTCAGTACAGAGAGAAAAAACCCAAAAAATAGAAAAAAAACCAAAAATTTTGTCACCTCGGCCTTTGCGCACCTACCTCTCAAACAAGTGCGCCCTCGTGCGCCTGTATTTTTCACAGGCTCACCTAAGGCGTGCTAAAATTAGGAAACAAAGCACCCTCGCACGCATGTCCCTCAAAATTGCATGCAAGGAAGGCGCGCTTTTTCCTAGATCACCTGTGCAATCTAGGGAAAAAGTCACCCAAAGATCGTACAAACCCAATTTGTATGGCCCCCGGCACTATCAAACTGTAAAAATTAAAATGCATGACATCATGGAAGTTACCTCGACATAATATTGCTAGTCCCTGGTACACGGGCTAACCGCAACGACAAGAAAGGCTCTGCAAATGCCTCTAACCTCTCAAAACTTAGCAAGTACAAATGAATAAGATTAGGGCCATAATCACCTATTTATCACCCTTTTCAAAAACTTCAAAGGTCCATAACAGGAGATAAGAAGGTCCATTCTGCGAACCGTAAGTTGCACCATCATTAGTACGCAATGATGAACGAAAGCGATGCCACACATTCACTTTCCAGGAAAAATAAATTTTTAGCACCGACAGGTATGCCCTCTCTCATCTTCCTTTTTGAAGCTCATGCCTTTCAATAATATTTGATGAAAAGAAAATGCTTTCACTTGAGGTAGTTGTTTTTGCAGGGAAAACCCACAAACCATTTACAACACCATCTACTGAAAGTTCCAAAGCAGGTATCATTCTACCTCCAAGCGTGATAGAGTCCCAGAAAACTTTGCATATCCTGACATCATTTCTCCATCAGAAATAAACCATAGGGTCCTCATATCCAACCGTGTTTATCATTATACCTCACTCTTCACATGATAAACATCCGCATTGGTCGGTAGAGCCTCCCCTCTGTGACACTCGCCACCCAAAGTAGACCATATATCACAGCAACAGTGACGCCATGGACATACCACTTCAGTCCAGAAAGCACCTCGTGCTCATCCATTCATCATGCACAAGGTCAAGTTTACCATGCAAACTGAAACCCCCTTCCTGGATGACCAAGTTGTACAAGCAGATCAAATGTGCACCAACGCGCATCGCATTTGGCCCACCATACCTCCACCAACATAATCCCATCTCTGATATTCTTCATCTACTTCATCAACCCAACACATGAGACCAACCAATGGGACCCCCACCCCCAGTACCTTCCTCACACCATCAGTGAGTGAACACCTTCATGTTTTTGGGTACCCGTCTCTGTGTTTTGTACAAACCAAATCCCATTATGTTAGTTTTTTTTGGTAAGTGTACAAAGACCGAAAATGGTGCACTTTGCCCCTCCCCCACCCCCCACCCTCGCATTTCATATTTTCTCCCATGGCAGCAGTCCCGAATCCCCCTTGGTTGGATTATTTCACCCCCACGCATGCACCATCATGACATTCATAGCCAATTTTACACCTACCCTGGAAGTCCTACCAACTCCAAGGATTTTCCCTTCAGAAATAACTATGACTGTTGCCAAGCTGCTAAAGTATACTCTAACCTTGGGCCATTGAATCCCCACCATCAGTTTTCAGTCACCTCTCACCAACATGGCTATGTTAAACCCACCAACCCAGGTCCCAAATCCCTCTTATTGGCGACCCCTCGTTCAGTTGAGGCTTCCTTTTTGTTGACTTCAACACCCATATTCCAAAAAGGAAGCGATACCTTGGATCACACCTCTCCATACAAGGGGCATCCTCAGATGGCACTGTGGGAGACATCATTGTCCATAGATGTCATCGATCCTCCCATGCATCGCATTTGTCCCACCATACCTCCACCAGCATAATCCCATTTGTGATATTCTTCGTCTACTTCATCAAGCCTGCACATGAGACCAACCAATGGGGCCCCCACCCCCAGCAAAAAACCTTCCTCACGCCAACAGTGAGCGAACACCTTCATGTTTTGGGTACCCGTCTCTTTGTTTTGTACAAAACAAATCCCATTATGTTATTTTTTTTTGGTAAGTGTACAAAGACTGCAAACGGTGCACTTCGCACCCCCCCCCACCCCACCCTCGCATTTCATCTTTTCTCCCATGGCAGCAGTCCCTAATCCCCCTTGGTCGGAGTATTTCACCCCCACACATACACCATCATGACATTCATAGCCAGGTTGTACAAGAAGATCAAATGCGCACCACTGCACATCGCATTTGGCTCCCCACACCTCCACCAGCGTAATCCCATCTACGATATTCTTCATCCACTTCATCAACCCCACACATAAGACCAACCAATGGGACCCCCACCCCTAACAAAACACCTTCCTCATGCCATCAGTGAGCAAACACCTTCATGTTTTGGGGTACTCATCTCTGTGTTTTGTACAAACCAAATCCGATTATGTTATTATTTTTTGGTAAGTGTACAAAAACTGGAAATGGTGCACTTCACCCCCCCCCCCCCCCCCCCACCCCCACCCTCGCATTTCATCTTTTCTCCCATGGCAGCAGTCCCTAATCCCCACTTGGTTGGATTATTTCACCCCTACGCATGCACCATCATGACATTCATATCTAGGTTTACATCAGCCCTGGAATTCCTACCGAATCTAGGGATTTTTCCTTCAGAAATAACTATGACTACTGCCAAGCTACTAAAGTATACTCCAACCTCAGGCCACTGAATCCCCATCATTAGTTTTCAGTCACCTCTCACCAACATGCTTATGTTAAACCCACCAACGCAGATCCACGATCCCTCATATTGGAAACCCCTTATTTGGTTGAGGCTTCCCTTTTGTCGACTTCAAAACCCATATTCCAAAAAGGAAGCTGTACCTTGGATCACCCCTATCCATACAAGGGGCATCCTTGGATGGCATTGTGGGAGACATTATTGTCCACATATTTCATCGATCCTCCTGACATTTGACTACAACAAAAGCTTTCATGTCAAGATGGTATCGTACCTTACAACCATTGCACTTTGAATTAGATTCGTTGAAGACCCATGCCTCCATAAGCATCTCTTGGCAACAATGCTTACACGGGAAGGACCCAACCAGCACCTATGCGTACATTGCGCAGCTATATGGCATGCCAAGTTTACGCATATGGGTACCACATTCCACCTATCATCCAAGAAAACACGCCCCTAAGGGCGCCAGCAGTCATCGTCAACAACTACCAGCATCACTACCATAGTAGTGACGCAGAAAAAACATCTATCTGTAAATTTGGTTTAAATAGCCATAACATCACGAGCATGGGACATGTCCGCCTTATTGAAATTTTGTACATATATTATAAATTGTATTTTCTTGCAGGGATCCCTTAGGCATGGTCATTCTTGGAACCGGTGCAGGGTGTTTTCGACTCCAAAGCTTCACGCAGGTCTCCCTCTCTCTCTACGCACAATACAGAAAAGAAACTATAATGTATTTAAGCTATACAGTCCTTCCTAGACCTCACACATTAGGGGGCAACTGTTAACACTCAAAAATTGTACAGTAGAAGGTGACATTAATTAATGTCAAGCCAAAGGATTTACAAGGCAGGAAAACATTACGGAGTCTAGAAAGTATTTAAAATCTAAAAGGTTTAAAGGAAATCAAATTTGAACTAGTCATTAAATGTTATTTGTGTGCATTATCCTTTGAGAAGAGCACCTTCTGCATGCCTTTTTGCCTGATAAGTGTGCATTCTTGAAAGTGGCAAAATTTCGCTATCCAGGACCACACAAAGCAAAGGACAAGTTACTCCTTACATGAAGCCGCCTAAGGACAGCCACCAGCGCGTCCTTAGACACTATGTGAGCACAGAATGGAATATTTGGAGCACAAAATGGAATCATACCTCTCCCTTGGGTCACCATCCACCATGTACCAAGGGAGGGAAGGAGGATTTAAAATCCCCTATATAAAGCCACCATGAGAAGATGAATGGGTGATCACATTGTTATGCTGGCCAGAATTGCCCAAGCAATACCAGCAGTGTGTGACCCGGAGCTGGAGATAGAGGGGACTCGATTGTTGGCCACCCAACAATCTTAGTCCATCACAACAGAGAGAGAGAGGGATACTGCACCGAGGCAGAGCTTGGAAAACAACATCCCTACATCGGGACCTAGAACCATTGTCTAGGGGCCCTTTGGCAAGTGGGTAAAATTTCTTCTCTGTATCAAACGTTTAATAAGAAGAGGCCTAGAGCCATCGTTTGCATTATTATCGTTTGACTCTCATCAATAGCTTCTATATATTTGTGTTTTAGTTTTCAGTTTAATTTGACCATACATTTGCATAAATTTTTCCTCTATATTGTATGCTTTTGAGCTCCACCACTTTCTACCTATTAACAATAGTTTAAATGGGTAGACCACACCCCTTAAACTGGTGCGATTTCGTACACCCGTGAATCAAATCCACCACAAATAGGACTTCCACGCTCCACCTGACCATAGATTGGTTGAGCCAAATCTCTCTTCAACCAATCACCCCCGTGCCATATTCTAAGCATGAATGTGGGATCTCATCAACCACATCAATAAAAACCAATCCAAGGCTTCCAGAGGCCAAAATGCATCAACCCTCAACCATTTATTCCACCTCATGGTCTTACATCACAACCATCATGGATTGTTCTTTTTACCAATCTGTTATAGTGCTCTAGTGTGTTTGTTCGGACCTGAGCTTCCATGACTAGTAACTAAACCCCAACTGTTATAGGGCTTCCAGAGCATTTGTCCAACCAGGGCTTCCAAGACTAGTAACTCAACCCACCTAGGGCTTCCAGAGTATTTTTCCAACCAAGGCTTCCAGGACTAGTAACTCAACCCACAATTTTGTTTCATGCTTCTAGAGCACTTGTCCAACCAAGGATTCCAAGAACTAATAACTCAACCCACGGCTAAAGGAATCATGAGAACCAACCAAAAAAAAATAAATGGAAATAAACCCACAACACCATGGCGATCCTCGAAATGGAAAAGCTAGGAAAATCCACTATCAATCTAGGAAATCCTCAATGAAAATCACAGATCATGACCAAGAAACCACATGCATACACCATACATTCCAAAACTATTGAGGAATGCATACATGCATGTAATATCCCAAAATGGAATAATGCATTGATACACAAACACAATATTTGAAACATAGAAAATGTACACAAATTTTATGATCAACATAGATATAGACAGAAAAGGTGAGCCATTTTATGCATTGGATATGGATTTCAGTTACAATAGTGTACAAAATAGAGGTAATCTAGCCAAGAAGTGGCCTAGAATGACCCTGCAAACATGCTACAACAAGCACTGCGTAACTGGAGAGCTACATGAAGAAATATTCTGCTGTCCTTTCAACATATGATGAACATGTGACTGTTGGTTGAAAGGGAAATGCAGATCTATGGAACACAGGAGCTCTGATGATGCCAAGATTCAAGATCTGGGCACTATGATGGAAACCCAAGATAACCCAAAAAAGAAATTTCAGAATTAAGAGATTGGAAAATCACTCTCCTAGGGTTTGATCCCTTGACTGTTAGGTTATGAATATCTGAAGCTATATTTGATCCAAATATGGCTGCAATATTTTATACAAATAGATATAAGCTTTGGGGATTGATCCCTCCTTCAGATCTCCAAGCTAGAAGCTTGAGATCTTGTCTCTTCTTCCTCCTCAAAATACAGCAACTGAATATGCAACTGCTGAAGAAACTATGCTATACATGAGGGAGAGACTCAATTCTTGCTGAAATATGCTGCAATAAGCTCCAGGTTGATGGAAACAGTGATGGCGAGGTGAGGGGATGATCCCTCACAGGATTCCTAGCTGAAATGTTAGAAACTTCCTTCGTCCTCTGGATCTACAATGATGGACTGTGCAATCCTTGATGGGACTGTTGTTGATAGTAGTTAAATAATATTTTGCCTAATGCCAAATCTAAAATGAGGCCCTAGGAATGCTGATGTTGAATCCCAAGGTGATAGGAATAATCCTTCATCGGTTCCTCAGCTGAAATACTGAAGACAGCCTTTTCCTCTCAAACTGATATTCATAAATGCATAATTTCTGAATGTAGATGTTATGCAGAGAGTAGAAGAAATGTGGCACCAATGCTTGATGATGAATAGTAGCTCAGAATACTTTCTTAGAGTAGGCACTCGAAGCCCCTCATGGGTAAGGGTGGGATTCCCGCTCGGGAACACCCTGTGCTAAATAGCACTACATACTTAGCTAAACATCATAAGAGTGCACAGAATGTCAAAAGACAACTCTAGATCTAAATAGATCATAAAATCATAAACTAGAAGCATACCTCCAATGTTGCCTTCATCTTCATTATATACAAAGTGAGCCTTCCCAAGCCCTGGCCCACCTCTAAACCACGCTGTGCATGTCGACATAAGCCTCCATGTTTGACTCTGTTGTCTCTCTAAGTCCTCCATCATGTCCACATGCAATGTGCACCCTCTCCATCATGTGTGCATTAAATGCACTACTTTCTCTGTCACTTCATCATGAATGCTCTATGATCTTACATTAGGTTCCCTCCATGACCTCAGTTGACTGCTTCAACCTCTATGATCTATCTCATTAATGAGACATGATTTCCACTCCTTTCTCATTATTAGTTGGTCCACTAATCCATTATATAGATCTATGTTTAATTAATCCACATTCACACATCAAAAGGTGGATCTTATTCTTATTTGAGGAACAATATCCTTCCACCCTTTTATTTACTTACTTAATTAAGAAAATTAAGAACTCTAATATTCCAATTATCTTGTGAAAAATTGGGAATATTACAGTCCTCCCCGGAAAAATGTTGCTTGTCCTCAAGCAATGGAAAAAGTAGATGCAAAGCCATCTATTTCCCTCCAAATTTCATCCACATAAGGAAGCCCTCCTCCATTTGCTGCAGTGTTCTATGCATGTTTGGTTCCAAAGTTGTCTCTTAAAAATGCATAGAATGGCCCCCAACTGCTAGATGTCCTTCATTCTCCAAGAAGTACCAAGTGGCAACCATAAGCTACCCAACATCATCATCAATACATGAGATACACAATGTAAAGTGGTTCTTCCCACAAAGGAGAACCTTCATCTCACAAAATATCTCTTCATCCCATGCTTTATGAATTAGACCGAGCATTGACATGCCCTCATCCTTAGCCATGTTAGCCTTGTTGGCCTTGTTGGATCCAAGCATCATTCCAAAATTATGCAAAATAAGAAATAGAGACATATGGGTAGACAAATATGTCAAACCATATTCTCCCAATAGTAACCACCGGAGTAAGGTCTCTTGCTCCCATCGTCCATCTCCACCATGCAAGATGGACAAGCCAAACTCCCCCAAAATCAACAAAAGCAACAAGAGATCTTTCTACCTTTTAACCTCCTCAAGTGCATCATGGGGTAAAAACATATTGATAAACATGTGGAATGGCACATCAGCCCAATACACACAAACACCATCATTGCACATCATGAGAGTACCATGCCAAGTTCTACATAATATAAAACACATAGACATAGGAAATGTCATGTGATGGAAAATCTCTCTCAAGGACAACCAAAGTGAACATGCCTTCCTTTGTTGCATTCTATCATTGATACACAAGGCATGAGTCAAAGAAATATGAACTAGTGGGTGGTAACCATACTCACCCAAGAGCAGCCAATGTAGCCATGCCTCCTTCTTCATTACATAAGTGTTATTCAAGGCATGGATCAAATAAATAAGAGCTTTTGGGTAGTAACCAAACTCACCCAAGAGCAACCAGCGTAACCAAGCTTCTTGCTGGCCCATGTCATATATATGCAAGTGGTCATGCAACCCCTTACTTATCATCCTCACCCACTCATCCCAATGTAATTGATGAATTATGTTCTGCATAAACATGGTATCCTCCCATTGTAGAATACCATTCTCCCCAAATTGATGAAGAACTTTTCACTCCATGATATGTTGAAGTGTACCTCTAGTGAGACCTTCTCATCAATGGCCCTCCAAAACCAATAAGGTTCTAAATCTACTGTAGGTAGAAGTTTCTCTTTGAGCTGCGAGATGTTCATTGATAAAGAGTCATCTGTAAAGGGGAAAATATTTCCCATCTAAAGACGTGTACCATATATCATCTTCTTCTCCATCGCTTCATGAATGAAGCTACCATTTAATTGCTCCCATAAGGAATGGATCCTCTTCTTCTCACTATTGCTCAATAATAGTGCAGTAGATCTGCAAGGTAAAACATGTGTTGTATCAAAGCAAGACATAATGCTGAACTCATAGCCAGCCATTGTACATAGGATCATACTCATCCCATATTCTAAAACTCCACATTTCAACTCAAAGGGTTGAATGTAGCTCAACAATGATGAACTGGGATAGCTTTTCATTTCCTCCTTGATTAGATCAAGGGTCCTCTTGCAGTAATATGTTGTTGCTTCAAATCAGCATGTTATTCTAACCCTTGGTTATGCATTGGCCCTGATGGCATATCCCCATAAGATTAAATAAGAGGTACTAAAACAATATGAGATGGAATTGGATGCATACCTTCGATCAATTGATATGTGGGACCCTCTTTCAAGAACACAAGAGTTCCTCCAACCAGGACAATGGTGTGTCCAACTACTAGTAAGAGTGATGGTTTCTCTTCTATCAATGTAACATCACTGTAATCCACCTCCTCTTCCTCATGCACCTCTTGAATCATTCATGGGAATCTATGTGTCAAGAGATTGAAACTATCTTGAAAAGATGTAAGTGTCTCTCCTTCGGATACAAGTACTTTTGTAGCTGGTGGTGAATGTAGTGACTCTTTGTCCAGAGTGACAAGAATGACATCCTCCTTTGACTTCTCAGGAAATGTCTCTTTATGACACATATCTGGTTTTCTCACATCAAACATATTTCTCAACTTGTGAAAGAAATTTGAATATTTAGTCACCTTTGCATGCTCCATGTGACCAAACCACCAATCATTGGCTTCACCTAGAAGATGAAGTGTTGCAATCTGGACAATCTCTTTTTCAACTACAGGATGTAGCCCGAAAAATGCATCTAACTCTTTCCTCCAAGCCTTAACAAAACTTGAGGAAGATCCATCAAATGTATGCAAATAGAATCTATTGTGCCTCTTCCTTCTATTGTTGCTATAGGATCCTCTTTCTTCTTTGAGTTTGAAGAATTGTTCGAGAGTTAGATTCTCCTTGAATGCTGGAGATTGTGCCTTGTACTCTTTTAGATATAGACTAAGAGTCTCATGAGTCTCAGGTTCTCTTCTTCCTTCATTGCTATACCATTCATCTTATTCAAAGACAATGGGAATAGTAGATCTATGATGAGATCTATGACTTTCGAGTATTCTTTGTTGCTGATAAGAAGTACTAGGACCTTCTTCATCCTAAAACCTTCTTGAGGTTTCTCTTTTCCTTTATTTCTTCATTTCATTGATCTCCTTGGAGGGATACTTCATAGTTCTCAAGAAATATGCAGCAAAATTTAATCCCTCCATATTTATAGATCTATACTATCTACTTCTCATATGTTGTCAATAATGTCCACAGGCTAAGCCAAAGATCATGCTCTGATACCACTGTAATATCCCAAAATGGAATAATGCATTGATACACAAAAACAATATTTGAAACACAAAAAATGTACAAAAATATTATGATCAACACAAATATAGACAAAATAGGTGAGTCATTTTATTCATTGGAGATGGATTTCAATTACAACAGTGTACGAAATAGAGGTACTCTAGCCAAGAAGTGGCCTAGAATGACCCTGCAAACATGCTACAACAAGCACTGTGTAATTGGAGAGCTACAGGAAGCAATACTTTGATGTCCCTTCAGTAGATGATGAACCTGTGACTATTGGATGAAAGGGAAATGTAGATCTATGGAGCTCAGGAGCTCTGATGATGCCAATATTCAAGATCTGGGCACTATGATGGAAACCCAAGATAACACAGAAAGGAAATCCTAGATCTATGACATTGGAAAATCACTCTCCTAGGGTTTGATCCCTTGAATGTTGGGTTATGTAGATCTGGAGCTAGATTTGATCCAAAGATCGCTGCAATATGTTATACAAATAGATCTAATATTTGAGGGTTGATCCCTCCTTCAGCTCTCCAAGCTAGAAGCTTGAGATCTTGTCTCTTCTTCCTCCTCCTCGAAATGCAGCAATTGAATATGCAGTTTTTGAAGAAAATGCATTGTACAAGAGGGAGAGACTCAATGCCTGTTGAAATATGCTGCAAAAAACTCCAGGCTAATGGAAAGAGTGATGGAAAGGTGAGGTGATGATCCCTCATAGGATTCCTAGCTGAAATTCTAGAAACTTCCTTCCTCCTCTGGATCTATAATGATGGGTTGCACAATCCTTGATGGGACTGCGGCTGATAGGAGGTAAATAATATTTTGCCTGATTCTAGATCTGAAATGATCCCCTGGGAATGTTGATCTTAAAGCCCAAGGTGATAGGAATAATCCTTCATCGGTTCCTCAGCTAAAATACTGAAGACAACCTTCTCTTCTCAAACTGATATTCATAAATGTGTAATTTCTGATTGTAGATGTTATGCAAAGAGTAGAAACAATGTGGCACCAATGTCTGATGATGAATAGCAGCTCATAATACCTTCCCAGAGTAGGCACTCGAAGTCCCCCATGGGTAAGGGTGGGATTCCCACTCGGGAACACCCTATGCTAAACAACACTGCAAACTTAGCTAAATAGCATAAGAGTGCATGGAACGTCAAAAGACAACTCTAGATCTAAACAGATCATAAAATCATAGCTAAAAGCCTGCCTCCAATATTGCCTTCATCTTCATTATATACAAAGTGAGCCTTCCCAAGCCCTGGCACACCTCTAAACTATGTTGTGCATGTGGACATAAGCCTCCATGTTTGATTGCACTGTCTCTCCAAGTCCTCCATCATGTCTACATGCAATGTGCACCCTCTCCATCATGTGTGCATTAAATGCACCACTTTCTCCATAAGTTCATCATTAATGCTTTATGATCTTACATTAGGTTCCCTCCATGATCTCAGTTGACTGCTTCAACCTCTATGATCTATCTCATTAATGATACATGATCTCCACTCCTTTCTCATTAGTGGCTCCTCCATGTAGATATATGTTTAATTAATCCACATTCACACATCAAAAGGTGGATCTTATTCTTATTTGAGGATTATGGGTCCCTCCACCCTTTTATTTACTTAATTAACTAAGAAAATTATGAACTCCAATATTCCAATTATCTTGTGAAAAATTGGGAATATTACAATGCAACTCAGTACTTGTAATAAAAACCTGATGTAGTTGTTGATCCTAATGTCCTCTTGTGCTTTCCTACTCTTACTTTTCCTTCTTGATCTAAATCTCCAAGTATGCCACATTATCCAAGAGTGCTCCAAGAATACTCTAAGTATCCAAGAGTATGAGAGAGAGAGAGAATAATGAGAGAGCTCCAAAATGAACTAACAAAAATCTTACCAACTGATCCTTAAAAGCCTTTTCATTAATGAGGCCTATATTTTCTTCATTTTCCTCCTCACGTGAAACCTGTGACTTTTCACATCATGTTTCTCATATTTTCCATTATTTTCATAAAAAAATGTCAATAAATTCCACTTTTCCTTTCTAAATATTTTTCCATTTCCTTTGCCAATTTCCTTTAGCCATAATAACTGAAATGAACACCCACTAGGATGTTTTTCCCAACATTCATTTTGGAATATGTGTCCAATCAACCGTGGTTATTATTTTTCCTTTATTAAATTTTATTACATAAAATTTTCACTAGGGTTGTTACAGAACCCCACACCTTGGGGAACACCATTATCGGTGTTCAATGACACCTACAAACCAGAAAAATGTTGAACAATAAAACATACTACTTATGGATATTTATAAAACAAATCGTTACATTATTTACAATTAATAGCTTGCTCAAAAGAAAAAATCATCATAACGATCATACTATGTACTGTAGCTTTATTAAAAAAATCATCATGATATTTAAAATAGTATACACATATACATATTTTCTCAACCAATAAATAAAAGGATACAATGCTCATATCAGCAAAAAGGGAACCTAGAGGCTCACACCTCCACCCTCAAATTTGTACCGGGATTCACTTCCTTCCCAGAAAGTCTAGGATCCATTTTCATAGTCAAAGTTTGCATCTAATGTCCAATGCTACAATATTGTGTTATTGTACCCGTTAGTGAAAATTTTTAGGCTCATTGTTGTAGGGCACACTTTCAATGTGCATCTAATTCCATATGGCAATGCTAATGACTAGAATACTCCATCCCTGACCTTCCCTTATCTGCTACATAGTTGCTTGGGAAATTCGGCCACCCATTTTCATGCAGTCACTCACCTTCCAAGTTCTACTGGCACCCCATCTCGAGCAATCCATCCTTTGTTAAGGATTCCTCGCATCGAAAGTCTAAACAACCGAGGCATATAACTACCTCAAAACCATCATATCGGTCATAACATGCTCATGGAAATCAATGGACACAATTGGGTACCAGTGTCCAACAGTGGCCCTACTCTTGAAGTGCTTTACCAACATAGTGCTGCATGTTCCAATTCCTTTTTTTGACGTTGTTATTTCTTGCAATCAGTTTCAATCACTCAACTAGACATTTCCATGTTTCCTGTACCAAGCACATAACTTCCATTAGATTCAAAATAAATTGAAATAAATTCACATCATACCTCATTGGTAGCTCATCAATAAGGTACACTTGCAATTATGTTCACTTCCTATCACACAAGTCAAACTAGATGTTTGATAAAAACATCATGTATAAACACATCACATCTGATTAGTTCAAAACACAACCATTTTAGGTAAAAATCATGAATCACATGAAATCACCATAAACCATAGTCATATATTTCATGTAACCATCATAATTTAAAATCATATATCACATGCATAATAAAACTGAAATCAAATGTTGATAATTATCCTTTAACTGGTCCTTTTTATACACACACCGGATCAGTTGCCACACCCAAAAAACACCTAGTGTCTTTACTTCCCTTCCATGACGTCCACATACACATAGTGTACATCACAACATGTACGCACACATACGACATACAACACCATAAAATACAAGCACTCATACCGGCATACAACACATAAACCTACACATCAGTGTACGATACCACACATTACATATACATACACAAAGTACAACACAATGAATACACATGTCACGATACTGTGACTACACCATGCATATACATAGTATTGCATGTCCACAACACAACATGTATGACATGCACACAATACCACATGTATACCAGTACCATATTCACAACATGTACACAGTACCACCTATACACTACACTATTTGCACAACGTGTGTACAACATCACATGTACACGACACCACCTGCACAACGTGTACACAATGCCAAATGTACATCGTGCCACTTGTACAATGTGTACACAATACCACATGTACACAACACCAAATGTACATAGCGCCACATGCATGACATGTACACAACACCACCTGCACACAACACCACATGTACAACATGTGCACAACACCATATGCACACAACACCACATGTACAATCATGCACACAACACCATATGTCCAACACGCACACAACATCATATGTACATAGCACTACTTAGACAACATGTATATAGCACCATACGTACACAACACTACATATCCAACTTGTACATAGCATCATCTATACCTAGCATTTCATATGCAATATACACACAACTCCATATATACAACATACATACAACATCATATGGACACAATACTAAAGATGTTACATGTATATATCACCATAGGTACAATCACTGAATATACAACATGCGCAACACACTAACCCCACAAGCAACCTTGCTTCTAATGTCTTTCCACTATCCATGCTTATTATAACATGTCACAGATCACACTACTTTCACTTCATTGATGTACCCCTCAGCATTACCTCTCCATCACATAAACATAGGCATATTACATGCATATAATATCAATCCATGACTACATGATACTGATCTTGTATATTTTTTAGAGACACTCTTCCCACTTGATTCCCCATAAGACCAAGAACCTCTTCATGCCATTCACCTATATAAGAAATCATTCCCCCACAAGAATGGTCCTTGAAAACCCTGTCATACAGTGACATATATAGATACATACATACATATATAAGTATTAGCATAAAACAATCATGATCCATGATGACCTTGTTAGACATGACATACATACATACATACATACATGAATACATATATAAACATCAACATAAAGAAATCATGATCTCGTCGGATAGCAACATAGATACATGCATATATAAATATATGGACATCAACATAAATAAATCATGATCCCATCAGACATCAACATGCATATATACATATATTGATATTATCATAGTCATGATCACAATATAATTACCAGATATCATAGGGCCAAAGTTAAGAGTACTCCCTTTATGTTTGCATAGTATGCACAACATTGAGAACAATAGTTCCCAACATAGCCAAGGCATCTATTATCTCAGATCAATTTACTTTACCCTTTCATGTTACCTTTCTCATGATTGTCCTGCCACTGTCCATTTACACCAATGGACTCAAAAAATCCATCCGTGTGTCATGCTCTTACATTTAGTTTCCCTCACGCATGTGTCAGGCTTCATATGATTCTTACATCACTTGCTCAATTTCATTCATCTCCTCTTGAGCTTCGTCAAATTTCCTCTTTCCAAAACTAATTCCTAATCCCTCAAAACATAAAAGGAAAAAGTAAGAGAAAATAGAAGAAGACCATGAGAAATAAAAAGAAATACAACACTGCAACAAAGTGGCATGATCATGCACTAGATGCAATCAAAACCGCAAATCAAGCACAAAAAATCACAAAATACTAAAATCACAAGACTAGCAACAACCACCATGACTCAACCCCATGGTTCCTAGTGCTTCCCGGGGAAACTCAACCTGATTCTTCTCCAAGATTTCATGGAAGTCTCTTTCCATGAAATCCCTTGCATCATATTGCCATAACCACATAACTTCCAGTGCATAATTAAACATAACAACATACCAGTTACCTTACCTTGTCATGCTAGGCACAATTCCCTTGTATCAGAACACACATGTCAGCCACATGTTCCAAATATCAAGACAACATATCTATCAATTTGAAACCAACCTTTACAAAATCTAACAACCATGTCATAATCAACAATCAAATCACATTCATCGGTCATAATACATAATTCTACAACTATCACCTACTTACACTCAAGTAAATATCATTCGTCTCAACACATAATTTCTTCATGCAATCTTATAAACACATAATCATATCATGTGATTAATCAAACATTCAAACAAGCTATAAATGTACCATGCTAGATAAATCAACTAGACGACCTAATAGACACCAAACACTCAAACACCAAATAAACGACATAATCAAACGTTAATGCACCAAGTAGATGACATAAGAAAACTCATACCTTGATGTATCTTAGGGGAGGCTATCTTGTTTGCATAATCAATCTAGTTAGCACGATATAACTTCACAACACATCAGCTCAAACAAAAATAATATCATGATATCTATAACAGTAACTAACTAACATGTTCACATCATAAGCTCATAAAAAAATTCCGTTCATGCATAACAATCATAGATGCACAGTCAACCTAGAGTAGTATGAAATAATATCATAGTTAAGTCTACTCATACATGAATGTCATAACCCTAGCCAGTTGCCCAGGCCAATCCAATTTATCATGATTCATATAACATCAATATATTAATGCTATAACCCTAATCATCAAATTAACTAACATATAAAAACCATAAGTTAAGATATAGCATGTCGATAAATAACATATAACACAATTATCAAGTTAATACCTTGCTTGACTAACCAACGCATGTACATATGAGCACACTAATTAACTAACATCTATCATGTATGTAACCATAAAATCAATAAAATGAAATACATACACATAACCATAATGCATATGACTAAACTGATCAAAGAGAATTTATCACATATGTAACAATAATAATAATATAATGGAAAACATATCAGTAACCTTAATGTTTACAAAAACCATGAATCACATACCTACATGTGAAACATGTGTTAGTCATCAATAATTTTTTTCCTTTGTATATGACTAAATGTTTATCCCAGAATTCTAGAAGCAAAATTCATGAATATTGTGAGTTCTAGAAATCTCACTACCTTCATTACCCTTAGGATAATGTTTTCACTATTTTACTACTCTATCAAGGCACAGCCAACCTATCACTCCCAGAAGACCAACCATAGGCTCAAAATACTCATCTTCACTGTGTTTTGCCACATTTGACCTTAGCACTCAGTTTATCCTTGCCCAACCCCTCCATTTTCCATCTATTATCACCAGCCAACCTACTCTTTCCCATGTTCACCAGATATCTTAAAACGTTGATGGTCTCAAAATCGCTCTATGAGCTCTTTAGATCAGTCAAGTTCATCCATTTTTATATCCTTAAATACACGCATTGATCATGAAGCTCTACTTTTACATTGTCAAGAACCCAAGCCTAATCTTAGTCAAGGACCAAGTCCAAGGAATTGCTCACTAGGTCACTAGGGTTTCACAAATTGTAGGGTTATTTTGAATGCTCTTAATCAGTGTTTTTCATGTACCAAGAAGGTAAATCAAATGGAAAGGGAGATAAGCTACTGTCTGTCCAATTTTGATAGAAAAATTTTCAAGAGAGACCTCCTTGATCAAATCATGAATTCTGCAAAAAGAACAACTGCCCATCTTAGACATTTCTACAGGAATGAATGAGATGGTCATCAGCAGAAAAAGAGGTAAGTTAAGAGGGTAAATCATCAAAAAGTACATTCACAACAAAGGAGAGACATCATGCATAAGTTCAAAGGGAATCATGGTTTTTATAACTGATTGAAAAAACAATTTTGCCAAGCAAGGAGCCAAAGTAGAAACCACAAGGATATAAGTACATCAACACCACCGAGCATGAATTGAGGATTTCTAGAAATGATAAATAGGGAAAGGAAAAAGCCCTAAAGCCTAAAGCTTGAGAAGGTAGGAAAAGAAGTAAAATGAAGGTGATATACCTCCATCATGACAGCAAGAAGTTTTTCAAAACCCTTTGAAGGTAACCTCCATGGCTTGCCAAGATAAAAGGGTTTTCACGACATCAAAGGGACAAATTGTAAAGAGCATCAGTGTGAGGAAGTCCGAGCCTTCAAGTGCAGTCAAATGTCTTCAAAATGGTAAAAAGAAGGAAAGCAAGAGATTAAGTGTCAAAATAGAGCACTTAGCAAATCATGAGTTTGTTGTTGAGTGACTAAAGTTGTCAAGATTCCAAAAATGACCAAGAAGACAAAATTAATTTGCGTCATGGCACCTGCAGCAAACATAAGTGGCCAAAGGGAGGTAATGACAAACTGGATTAAAAATACTAAGGTCATTGTGCAAGAAAGACTCATTATACCTCTGGAAAATCAGTAAGAAGGAGAGGAACTGTTTTAAGACCACTTACATTTTGGGATCTCAAAGAGAAATAATATATGTTTCTATTAGTCTCTCAATAAAACGGGGTGAAGACGTGAGGATGAAAAAACACAGTGTAACCATGCAACTCCACTAGGCGCCAGCAAAACAAGTTTTAAAGGAATATCAACAGGCCAAAGAGAGCTAAAGTACATCATCTCAGTTACCAAAGAAAAGCAAAGAAGAATGTTTGAGATAAGAAGAGATCATTTTGTTGTTTTAAGGTCACCACCTGCAAAAAAGGTAAAATAAATATCAATAAAAGGATAAAAATATCAAAATAAAACATTATAAAAGGTGGGTTTTGGTTTTAATTTATTATTCCAAGGGTATAAAAGCATCATCATTTTTCACTCAAGCTCACTTATCATTTGCAAAAGAGAGCAAAGGGTCTTCAGAGAGAAATTTCAGGATTTCTCACAAGCTTTGGGCAGAAGAAGCCCTGCGCTATGCTCCTGTAAAGCTATGTTACGCACCTGTGTCTGCCCTCTTCGGGAATTGAAAAAGGGCGCTACGCTCCTGTGGAAGTGAGGTGTGCATTTATCTCGTGCAGGATTGCTCGACCACTCCACTCGAGCTCCTATGCGCGGGGCCATTTAGCGCAAAGGCCTGATACCCCACCTTGCCTGAGCTGCTACGCACTGGGCCATTTACCATAGAGGCCCGACATCCCACTCTGCCTGAGCTGCTATGCACTGGGCCATTCAGCACAGAGGTCTGACACCTGACAGGCCCAAGCTGCTACACGCAGGGCCATTCAGGCCTGACCCGACAGTCGTGTAGAAGACTATTTGCTTCGCCCAGGTGCTACGCACTAGGCCATTCAGGCCAACCTGACAGAATGTGCAAGAGCTTGAGTGATGCACTCCTATGTTGCACATTCAACCAGGAAGCATCTCAAGCTAGTGCAAGCCTCCAATATTCTCAAAACTCCTAAATTTCTCTGCTTGGCACCTCCAGAGCTTTTATAAAAGGTATTTAGATACTCTCCCCCTTCTCAAGCTATTTTAAAGGTGAAACTTAGCAAGAAATGTAATGAAAAGAAAAACCCTAAAGGAAGAGATAAGTTTGGTCTCCATGCTAAGAAGTGGCTCTTCTACCAAATAACATCTCCATTTGCATAACTAGCCTCCACATTGCCAAGCCTTGACACTACTATCTCCTCACCATCCCACTCACCCTCTTCGTATTATTTCACAAGCAACTTCAAGGTTTTGATTTCAAAGCAAGAGTAAAGGATAAAATGCCTAGAGAAGGTAGTGCTGACACTGGCGAGGGAGGCCAAAGGCCTAGGGGACCACAGAGAAAGGGTGGGAGAGAAAAAAAGTTTGAGCCTTTGAACACCAATGAGTTGACAACCTCCCCTACCACAGTTACATATTTCCAAGAGGTAGGTTGTCTTGATTTCTGTGAAAAGGTAAAAAGAGTCCAAAGTCACCCTGAGTTGACTAGGCTTTTATCCTCAACCTCCATGACCATCAAGTGCATCTAGCTGGAGTGAATTTTGAGCTATCCACCAATACAATTGCTATGGCCACTGGGATACCTTGTATTGGATAATAATGGTTCAAACAGGTGATTTTGGACTTGAGACATTATCAACCCTTCTTGAAACCAAGATACCAAGCTGATTGAAAAACCATTTTTCCATTTTCACATCTATTGGAGAGATATGTGCCCTTAATGAAAGTCATCATGAAGTACTTCACCTGTGAGGGTAGGTTTTCTAGACTCTATTCCTACCATATAAGACTACTCATGCATTTCACTAGGGCCAAGCTGCTACATTTTCACTATTAAATTTATAGAAGTATTGATAAGATGTCATAAATTGCGCAAAAGAGACATCCTTCACAGCAAATGCAAAGTATTTTTCACCATTCTCTTATCAAGATGATTGTGTTGCATCAATTAGAGCAACAGGGTATCCCATGGGAAGTGTTCATCGCCCATGATGTTTTCACAAATCCATAGCCTCTTCCTCTGCAAAGTTTATCCTCATCATCTCATCCACCTTCCACCACTCCTCCATCAACCCCCACTGACCATGATTCATCCTCTCCACATGAATCCTCTCCCCAAGAGAACCTCCTTCTTTCACCTTCACCTAAAGCATCAGAACAAGAAGGAAATGATGAAGAACATGAAGAAAACAATGACAAAGAGGAAAATAACAGTCAAGAGGAAGAAACAAGTGATGAGGGAGAGTAAAATGAAAATGAAGAAAATGGTGATGATGAAGAAGAAACAAAGGACAGTGTGGAAGAAAATGACAATGATAAAGAGGACAGTTTAGAACAAGAAGACCATGAAGAGGCAGATTTGAAGACAAAGGCAGTGAGCCCAATAGTGAATAAGAAACAAGGCAGGAGATGTAGAAGGGGATGAAAGTGATCAAAATGAAAGCAATGAGGACATTACAGGGGACAGAAAAGAGTTTGAGGAAAATGAAGAAACTAATGAAGGTACCTCTAACAGTGACCCCACAGAAAATGACAATGATGAAAATACAGAGGAAGATTATAAAGATAAAGACAATGAGCTAGATAGTGAATAAGGGACAGGTAATGAAGAGACAGATTATGAAGACAAAGGCAGTGAACAGTGCAGTGGTGAAAGGAACAGTGACAAAGAGGCCATCCATGAAGATAAAAATGCACAATACAGTGATGAAGACGCTGATAAAAACACCTCTAATAGTGACAACACAGAGAATAATAATGTTGCAAACATAGAGGATAACAATGCAGAAGATATGGAAGAGGATGAAAATGATGAAGATCATGATAGTGATGATAGCATGGGGGAAAATGAAAGTGCCTCTCAAGAAGGCAGTCAAGAACAAAATGAAGAGGACACAAATACAGAGATCATTGATGAAAATAAAATCAGCCTTAAGGTCAATGATGAAGAAGATATCCAAATGAAACTTATCAAACCTTTTCCTCTCACATATCAAAGAGGGGAGAGGCATGTGTTTTCTGCCTCCAAAGGGCAAGAGACCATGCCATCCTCCTTAGCTTATAATATTGAAAAAGGTAAGCAAAAGGTAAAAGAAGAAGAGGAAGATCATGAAGAAGAAAGGGAGTTTGAACTTATTCAAGTATACAATGATGAGGAGAATGAAGCAATAATTTCAAACTCCCTCCTGCAAGACAAGAATGCAAAAATCAAAGACTTAGAAGCTTAATTGGAAAGGGAAAAAGATGTCATTCATTTCTATCAGATGGAAAACAAGAAAATGAGTCCCCAACAAGCCATCTATGAAGCTAGAGCACTCAAGGCCTGAAAAGAAGCCCAATAGGCACAAGTGAAACTAGAAGAGTTCATGGGCACTTATGAAGAGAGTGAGGTTGAGGAAGGACAATCTAGGAGGAGATCTAGAACCATAGGATTGAAGAAGGCATTGGCCAAACAGAAGGAAGAAGAGTCAGCCCTAGCAGAACAACTTTCTCTCAATGAACTCCTTGCAATGGAAATTGAACATGATAGGGAATCATAGCTTGAGAGGGCTAACATACACCTTGAGGCCAAGTTGGAGAAGGCAAATAAAGACTTGGATTTACAAAGAATAATGACTAAGAATTATGCCCAAAGAAATCAATTTGCAAGGGAAAAACTCAAAAAGGCCCAAACCAAGATCCAAGCACTAAAAGAGGAAAATATCCAAGCTAACCTTGGGATCTTGGAATAAGCTTCTCTACAGGTCTTTAAAGACCCATGAGGCACATTTCCACCAAATTTTGGATAATTTTGACAAGTTTTGGTTTTTTGCTAATTTTGAGGGCCAAGGGGGTAGCACACATGGTGCCACAATTTTTCTCAGAGCATCTTTAGGAGGAAAGGCTCACATTTTTGGAATCCTCATCTCAAATATAGAATGCTCCCAAAGTTTCAGATCAATTGGAGTTGTTTTGGTCCTCCAAAAGGATCAAAAACGCCATAATTTTCCCCATTCTGCTTGCTTTTCAGGACATGTGTTGCGCCCTTACCATTCTTGGAATTTTTAGTTTTTGAACAAGTTACATAGATCCAATCAGAGAAAAAAAGGTAGATCTGGAAAGTAGACTCAAAGGGATTTCCAATGATCCTTCATGGAGCCTATTTCGACATCGGGAAGGTCTTAAAAACACTGCTACAAGATGACCCATTTTTCTTGTTCCTCTGTTATGCCCTTGGCATGGAAACTCATCTTAAAACACAGTGTTGCGCTCCTAAAGTTGAAAAGTCAAAAATGTATGCTTGAGAATTTTTAGGAGGCTTGTTAGAGCCTAAAGGTCAATTTCTTTGCTAAAAATGCTCAAAAATATATTTTATTTTAGATATTTTGTGCCTTGGGCCTTACAAGGCCTCAAGGACAATAGTGACACGTATGAATAGCCAATAGACTTCTAGAGACTCTATTAGGTTTTTCTCCTCCTTTCTTGTTGTATATAGCATGAGGATTCATTGTAAAGGTTGGCTTTTGATGAGTTTTTTAGAGCAATACATGGTTCTTTGAGGTTAAAGAGCAATTTGGTGTTGTGGAGCTTGTGGATGATTTTCTTTGATTGATGATGATAAAGGCTGCTTGCAGGATCCCTGAGCTTGGTTTATGGTGATGTGTCTCTAATTTGTTCTTGTTTTCTTGTTTATCATTGTGTCCATCCTTCTATGTTGTAGTAGATCAGAAAAGTATAGGCTAAGAATTGTTGTTTGAGGCACCTTAGTCCTTCCTGTTTACTACTGTCTTTATGTTTTCCTCTGCTAGGATATTTTAAGGAATTCTTGATTGCTCCTTAGACCCCCTATGCTTTTTTGTTTCATCAATGGATTAATATGCTAGTTTACAAGTATGTTTTATGGTAAGCCCTGCTTATTTGATGCTATCTAAACTTTGTCTTGAAATCTCTCTTTGAAGTATTACTTGTTAGGTTAAGCCAAGGAGGTCGTGTTTCAATCTTGCCCTTTGTCCATGCCTATCAGTTTGCCTCAAAGTTCTTTGTAGCTTGATCAATAATGTTTAGGAGTTTCCTCTTTGTTGATTAAAGTTACTTTTTTATATTAAATGTTTTCTAAAGCTTTAAGGTGAAGTCACTAGAAGTTAAATGTGTTTCTCACCTTCTATATTTCATTAGAATGTTTGTCTAGAATGCTTATTAGCTTAAGTTGAATCAAAGAGTTACTGGTTTTCCCTGTCTATTAATTGCTTCATAATGTTATTAGTGTTTTAGACCTTCTTGTTTATGGGTATATGACAGAGGATTATTAACTTCCCTTTCCCTACCTTGTTTCCCCAACTTAATGTCCATTTCACTTCACACATAACCTTAAAGATCCATCGACCACACTATATTTTCCCTGTGATGTACCCCAACTCATTATTGAGATATCAATGACTTTCATAGACTCCATAGCCTAATAATTTGATGACCTCTCACTCCACCTATCCTACTTAATCATGCTACCCAACCAAACAAACAATAAACCCTACACTTAACAACTAGCCTAAAATAAACCATCTAAAGCAAACAAGTTCACATCCTTTGCATGCAATAGAGAGAGCCCTCTCTGAGTCCGGGAAGGCTAGGTCCTAGGACTCCAAAGACTGGTCTGATGTTACCCTATGCATTTGGTCTACCAATCTGCTAAATCACGAGACCCTAACATAATGGCGATCACAATGGGACCTCTGAGTATATAGTTTCCTGAATACCTCTTAAAAACTCAGTTAGACTTAGGAAATCTAGTGAATCTGACACCTAATCTCCGCACTAACATAATGGCGATCATGGTGGGACATTCTGAGTAAGTAACAAGCTTATACCTCCTTAAGAGAATTCAGAAGCCATTGTTAAGCAGTATCCTGTGTTTTGAAACCACCTCATCATTATCACTAACACAATGGTGATCATGATGGGACCTCTTAGTCAGTGACAATCTAAGTATCCCTTAGGACTTCAGAGACCCTTATCAAATGATAGAGAAATCAAACTGTCAGCCAAAGAGTAGAATCTGGTTGTTTCACCATCCTAGAAAAATGATGACTCAGCTGTAGGACACTCTCACAAACCCTAGGGCTACATAAAGGAACTCAAAAATCCCCAAAACATCCTTAGATTGGTTTTTTGTCAGTTATTGGTGGTGGACCATACATACATATCCTCAAAACAACTAAAAATATCCACCTGGTGACTCCACTAGCTTCCAGTTGGCCTACTACTCCACTAAGTTCTCATATACCTCCCTAGGAATGAATTAAGCAATCCTAATCATGTTGATGGTGGATAAAAAATTTGAAATCCTCCACCTAGTGACTCCGCAACTCTCAATAGACCTAATGACTCCACTGGTAGAAGATTCTAGACTGGTTGAAAATATGCAGTGACCCTTTTTGATTAAACAAAGATGTATCCAAGTATAAACAGAGAGGCAAAGCTAGAGATGTTGATAGATACAATCATCAAAATGATGCATATACTTGGCAGGCAAGAGGAAAGGTACAAGGTTGAGGTAGGTGTTTCTTATTCAAAACAACCTATACTTTTTCCCTGGGAAGAACAAAATTAGTCATTACAAGAACAAACTCAGACACTACAAGACAAGAACAACAAACAAAATATGCATGATGGGCAAGATTTCAAAGAAGAGAATGAAGAAGGTTGTCAAGTAGCTACTAGTTACTTTCCTACATCTGGTGTTTCACTATTAAGAGAGAATTACAAGCAAGTTGTAAATAAAAACAAAGAGGAGATCTCTAATGAATCAATCAGCCATCTTGAACACACAAAATATAACATAAAGAAGGAATCAACACATTTAGAATCTATACCCTTATGTTTTAACTCATTTCAGATTATAAAAATAAATTGACACCTTGAGAATCTATCAGAGGAAACTCATGAATCCTATACTCAAAGTAACTATTATGAAATCAAGAAGAGTTGGTTGAGGATGAAATCAATCAGAGAATGAAAGAAAACCCACAGGATCTCTCTAAAGGCACAAGTTATAATTCATCATCTCTTATAGGCGCGGCTCAAGAAGGCATTCAGCCTCTCAATCAACTTTCAAAAGAGAAAGAGAAATGTTGTAGTTATTTCCAAAGAAAGAGGAA
This sequence comes from Pinus albicaulis, assembly GCA_034641835.2. Taxonomy (NCBI): domain Eukaryota; kingdom Viridiplantae; phylum Streptophyta; class Pinopsida; order Pinales; family Pinaceae; genus Pinus; species Pinus albicaulis. The sequence continues at coordinate 839,724,336 of CM076575.1, forward strand.
AATGCCTCATTTTTTAACAAAAGAAGAAATAAATCAGCTTCTAAACATACAGATAGCCTTTAATCCCTCATGTGAACAAAACATTTCCATTCATTCTCTTGTTAATCCTATCTACCATAAGTCAGAAAGTGAACTTGTAGATCAATTCAAAGAAAAACAAATTGGTAATCCAATATGTTTGATTGAGAGATTATTTATATAGATGATTCTCCAAATTTTGACTAGTCCGATGATGATAATGTTCTCCAAACAGAAGCTAATCATGTAGAGTAGTCAGTAGTTGATTTGTGGGATGAAGTTCACTATCATCAGCTTGAAAAGAGTAATCAGCCAATACAGGTCACCTATGACACTGATGAGGAAAGCCCTGAAGGTTTAGAAGTAAGTGAGGGATCTCTAACTCTTTGCTCTAATTCATTTCAATCCATCAAAAATAACTTTCATATAATTGGAAATCAGCTGTCATTCATTTTTTATGTTGAGGTTGAGAAGGATGATGAACTTCTTGAGCAAGTTGTCAATGAGAAGCCTTCTCCTGAAAATTTTGAGGAAATCATTGGGGACCTGGAATCCTCCTTAAATCTAGATTTGTAGCCACCAAGTTCCATTGAATTACAAATCATAGATGAAGGCATAGAAGTTGATAATCACATGAGAGTTGTTGCACTGTCTTCTCAAGAGGATTTACTGCTAAAGATTATCCTTGCTCATCAACATGATGACCTTCACACAGATTTCAGTCCAGTCAATCAGAAACATCAGCTTAGCAAGAGGAAAACATTGCAATATATGATGATTCTGACAGTTCAAGTTATCATGAGGAAGAGGAAGGTTTTATTTCCCAAAAGAGTCCCAAGTTTAGTCAAGTGGAGGAAGAAGCAGTCCTGGATCAAACTTATTTTCCAAATCCTCACATTCAGGTATTGTTTCAAGATCCATTTGCTGATTTATTAGAGACATTTGAAGAGGGAGTGAAATATTTTAAGAGTAGTTTGATGCAAGGTTTAAAGATAAGTTTAGGCACCAATGTTCAAAAGCAAGTAAGATGGGAGTAGCCCTTCTATTTGTCTAGCATACTCAAGGAGCTGAACAAAGATCAATCATGGAATCATCTACTTGATTGGCTGTATTGGAAAAAAGAGTTCACTACTGAATGTATTCCTTCAAGTTAGATTAGGATAGATAGGAGCAAATAAGCTCAACAACATGAGCATCTTTCTACCTTTATTTTTATATTGTTTTGACCAAAAAGAGAGAAAAAACTCAAAAACATAGAAAGAAGGAAAAAGAGGGTAGATTTGAAAAAGAGGTACAACCCCATACCCAAAAAGAGTACTGATGAAAGTGTGCATGCCTAAATGCCACTACTTGTTCAAAAATAAGGTATTTTTTAGTCATATAGCCTAATCATGGCTGAGCATGTTTTCAATTTATTGTTGATAGGTTAGTGAAAGAATGTTGTTCAAATTGTTTAAGCTTGACTTGTCAAAAGGAAATATATTAGGAATGAAAGATACTGATTCCACATGCTTAAATCTAAACCAAGGAGAAGGATAGGGATGATTAAATATGGATGAAACACAACCCTCATACCTTCTAGTTTTGTTTCTGTGAAAATAATGTTTGTGTGCAGCTTGTACAAATGCCGCAACCCATGATGAATCAGATTGTCTAATCTTGGTTCAAATCATGTTTTCAATTTAATGTCAATAGTTTAGAGAATGAAGTTTGTCATACTGCTTAATATTTACAGTCAAATAGTCTAGGTAGAGAATAAAAGAGTTCATTAGCATAATCTGAACTCTTGGGAGAAATAAGATAGAAACTAGATAGTTTGTTTTTGCTTTGAAAATAAAAATAATGTCAAGGGTTTGCCATTTCAAGTGCACCCAAGGAAGAAAAAATGTTAGGCAAGTAGGTTGGGTAGGTAAAGATGAAGTTGAGCTAATAATGTTTTCATATTATTAAGATTACAACTTCAAAGCAAGCATCAACAAAACAAAAGAAGAAAAATCTGCTCAATGGATGAGGCACTGGTCTTCATAAACCAAGAGATCTAAAGTTTTGGACACCTCTTGAAAAGGAGATGCCCTCCCCAAGTGGAGCCACTATTAGTCATCAGTAAATTTTTTCCTTTGTATATGACTAAATTTTTATCCCAACTTTCTAGAAACAAAATTCATGAATATTATGAGTTCTATAAATCTCACTGCCTTCATTATCCTTAGGATAATTTTTCCACTATTTTACTACTCTATCAAGGCATGGCCAGCCTATCACTCCCAAAAGACCAACCATAGGCTCAAAATACTCATCTTCACTGTGTTTTTCCACATTTTACCTTAGCACTTAGTTTGGCCTTGCCCAACCCCTCCATTTGCCATCTATGATCACCAGCCAACCTACTCTTTCCCATGCTCACCAAATATCTTAAAACATTGATGGTCTCAAAATCCCTCTATGAAATCTTTAGATCAATCAATTTCAGCCATTTCTATATCCTCAAATACACCCATTGATCTTGAATCTCTTCTTTTACACTATCAAGATCCCAAGCCTAATCTCAGTCAAGGACCAAGTCCAAGGAATTGCGCACTAGGTTACTAGAGTTTCACAAATTGTAGGGTTATTTTGAATGCTATTAATCAGTGTTTTTCATGTGCCAAGAAGGTAAATCAAATGGAAAGGGAGATAAGCTACTGTTTGTCCAATTTTTATAGAAAAACCTTCAAGAGAGACCTCCTTGATCAAAGCATGAATTCTGCAAAAAGAACAGCTGCCCATCTTAGACATTTCTACAAGAATGAATGAGATGGTCATCAGCAGAAAAAGAGGTAAGTTAAGAGGGTAAATCATCACAAAGGACATTCAAAGTAAAGGAGATACAACATGCATAATTTCAAAGGGAATCAGGGTTTTTATAATTGATTAAAAAAATAGTTTTTCCAAGCAAGGAGCCAAAGCAGAAACCACAAGGATAGAAGTACATCAACACCATTGAGCATGAATTGAAGATTTCTAGAAATGATAAATAGGGAAAGGAAAAAGCCCTAAAGCCTAAAGCTTGAGAAGGTAGGCAAAGAAGTAAAATGAAGGTGATAGACCTCCATCATAACAGCAAGAAATTTTCCAAAATCCTTTGAAGGTAACCTCCATGGCTTGCCAAGATAAAATGGTTTTCACTACATAAAAGGGACAAATTGTAAATAGTATCAGTGTGAGGAAGTCTGAGCCTTCAAGTGTAGTCAAATGTCTTCAAAATGGTTAAAATAAGGAAAGTAGGAGATTAAATGTCAAAATAGAGCACTTAGTAAATCATGAGTTTGCTGTTGAGTGACTAAAGTTGTCAAGATTCCAAAAATGACCAAGAAGACAAAAGTGGCCAAGGGGAGGTAATGACAAAATTGATTAAAAAGACTAAGGTCACTGTGCAAGAAAGACTCACTATACCTCTGGAAAATCGGTAAGAAGGGGAGGAACCCTGTTTTAAGACCACTTACATTCTGGGATCTCAAAGAGAAATAATATATGTTTTTATCAGTCTCTCAATAAAAAGGGGTGAAGACATGAGGATGACAAAACACAGTGTAACCATGCAACACCACTAGGTGCCAACAAAACAAGTTTTAAAGGAATATCAACAGGCCAAAGAGAGCTAAATTCCATCATCTCAGTTACCAAAGAAAAGAAAAGAAGAATGTTTGAGATAAGAAGAGATAATTTTGTTGTTTCAAGGTCACCACCTGCAAAAAAAGGTAAAATAAATATCAATAAAAGGAATAAAATATCAAAAGAAAACATTAGCAAAGGTGGGTTTTGGTTTTAATTTATTATTCCAAGGGTCTAAAAGCATCATCATTTATCACTCAAGTTCACTTATCATTTGCAAAAGAGAGCAAAGGGTCTTCAGAGAGAAATTTCAAGGTTTCTCGCAAGCTTCTGGGAGGATAAGCCCTACGCTACACTCCTATAAAGTTGTGCTATGTGCCTATGTGTGCCCGCTTTTGGAATTTCAACGCCCTACGTGCCTGTGGAAGTGTGCTACGCGTTTACTACATGCAGGACCGCCTGACCACTCCGCCTGAGCTGCTATGCGTGGTGATGTCTAACGCAGAGGCTCGACACCCCACTCTACCTGAGCTACTACACACTAAGTCATTCAGTGTAGAGGCCCGACACCCCACTCCACTCGAGTTGTTACACGCTAGATCGTTCAGCGCAGAGGCCCGACACCCAACAGGCCCGAGCTGCTATGTGCTGGGCGGTTCAGGCCTGACCCGACAACTGTGCAAAACACTGTTTGCTTTGCCTGGGTGCTACGCATCAGGCCATTTAGGCCAACCCGACAATACGTGTAGGAGCCCGAGTGCTGTGCCTATGTGCTGCACATTCAGCCAGGAAGCATCTCAAGCCAGTCCAAGCCTCAAATTTGCTCAAAACTCCTAATTTGTCTTCTTGGCACCTCCAGAGCTTTTATAAAAGGTATTTAGATACTCTACCCACTCTCATGCTATTTTAAAGGTGAAACTTAACAAGAAATGTAATGAAAATAAAAAACCTAAATGAAGAGATAAGTTTGGTCTCCATGCTAAGAAGTGGCTCTTCTACCAAATAAAATCTCCATTTGCATAACCAGCCTCCACACTGCCAAGCCTTGACACTATTGTCTCCTCACCATCCCACTCACCCTCTTCATATCATTTCACAAGCAGCTTCAAAGTTTTGATTTCAAAGCAAGAGTAAAGGATAAAATTCCTAGAGAAGGTAGTGTTGACAGTGGCGAGGGAGGCCAAAGGCCCAGGGGACCACAAAGAAAAGGTGGGATATTAAACAGGTTTGAGCCCTTGAACACCAAGGAGTTGACAGCCTCCCCTACCACAGTTGCATATTTCCAAGAGGTAGGTTGTCTTGATTTCTGTGAAAAGGTATAAAGAGTCCAAAGTCACTCTGAGTTGACTAAGATTTTTATCCTCAACCTCCATGACCATCAAGTGCATCTAGCTGGAGTGAATTTTGAGCTATCCACCAATACTATTGCTATGGCCACTCGGATACCTTGTATGGGAGGAAAATGGTTCAAACATGTGAGTTTGGACTTGAGCCATTATCAACCCTTCTTGAAACCAAGATACCAAGATGATTGCAAAACCATTTTTCCATTTTCACATCTATTGGAGAGATATGTGCCCTTAATGAAATTCATCATGAAGTACTTCACTTGTGAGGGTAGGCTTTCTAGACTATATTCCTACCATATAAGACTACTCATGCATTTCACTATGGCCAAGCTGCTACATTTTCCCTATTACCTTTATAGAAGTATTGATAAGATGTCATACATTGTGCAAAAGAGACATCCTTCACAACAAATTCAAAGAATTTTTCACCATTCTCTTATCAAGGTGATTGTGTTGCATAAATTAGAGAAATATGGTATCCCATGGGAAGTGTTTATAGCCAATGATGTTTTCATAAATCCACAGCCTCTTCGTCTGCAAATTTTACCCTCATCATCTCATCCACCTTCCTCCACTCCTCCATCAACCCCCACTGACCATGATTCATCCTCTCCACATGAATCCTCTCCCCAAGAGAACCTCCCTCTTTCACCTTCACCTAAAGCATAAGAACAAGAAGGAAATGATGAAGAACATGAAGAAAACAGTGACAAAGAGGAAAATAACTGCCAAGAAGAAAATGACAGTCAAGAGGAAGAAACAAGTGATGAGGGAGAGGAAAATGAAAATGAAGAAAGTGGTGATGATGAAGAAGAAACAAAGGACAGTGAGGAACAAAATGAAAATGATAAAGAGGACAGTTTAGAACAAGAAGACCTTGAAGAGGCAGATAATGAAGAGGCATATTTTGAAGACAAAGGCAATAAGCCCAATAGTGAAGAAGAAACAGATGCAAGAAATGAGGAAGAAGATGACAAGGAAGGAGATGTAGAAGGGGATGAAAGTGATCAAAATGAAAGAAATGAGGACATTACAGGGGACAACAAAGAGTTTGAGGAAAATTAAGAAACTAATGAAGGTACCTCTAACAATGACCCCATAGAAAATGACAATGATGAAAAGACAGAGGCAGATTATAAAGATAAAGACAGTGAGCTATATAGTGAAGAAGGGACAGATAATGAAGAGAGATTATGAAGAAAAAGGCAGTGAAAAATGCAGTGGGGAAAGGAATAGTGACAAAGAGGCCAGCCATGAAGATAAAAATGCACAATACAGTGATGAAGACACTGATAAAAAAACCTCTAATAGTGACAACACATAGAATGATAATGTTTCAAACATAGAGGATAACAATGCAGAAGATATGGAAGAGGATGACAATGATGAAGATCATGATAGCGATGATAACAGGGGGGAAAATGAAAGTGTCTCTCAAGAAGGAAGTCAAGAAAAGAATGAAGAGGACACAAATGCAAAGATCATTGATGAAAAGAAAAGCAGCCTTAAGGCCAATCATGAAGAAGATATTCAAATGAAACTTATCAAACCTTTTCCTTTCACATATCAAAGAGGGGAGAGGCATGTGTTTGCTACCTACAAAGGGCAAGAGACCATGCCATCCTCCTCAGCTCATAAGATTGACAAAGGTAAGAAAAAGGTAAAAGAAGAAGAGGAAGATCACGAAGAAGAAAGGGAGTTTGAACTTATTCAAATATACAGTGATGGGGAGAATGAAACAAGAATTTCAAACTCCCTCCTCCAAGACAAGAATGCACAAATAAAATACTTAGAAGCTGAATTGGGAAGGGAATAAGATGTCATTCATTTCTATCAGATGGAAAACAAGAAAAAGAGTGCCCAATAAGCCATCTATGAAGCTAGATCACTCAAGGCTGGAAAAGAAGCCCAAAAGGCACAAGTGAAACTAGAACAGTTCATGGGCACTTATGAAGAGAGTGAGGATGAGGAAGGAAAATCTAGGATGAGACCTAGAACCATAGGATTGAAGAAGGCATTGGCCAAACAGAAGGAAGAAGAGTCGGCCCTAGCAGAGCAACTTTCTTTCAATGAACTCCTTGCAATGGAGATTTAACATGATAGGGAATCATGGCTTGAGAGGGCTAACATACACCTTGAGGCCAAGCTAGAGAAGGCAAAGAAAGACTTGGATTTACAAATAATAATGACTAAGAATTATGCCCAAAGAAATCAATTTGCAAGGGCAAAACTCAAAAATGCCCAAACCAAGATCCAAGCACTAAAAGAGGAAAAGAGTCAAGCTAACCTTGGGATCTTGGCACAAGCTTCTCTATAGGTCTCTAAAAACCCATGAGGCACACTTCCACCAAATTTGGGATAATTTTGACAAGTTTTGGTTTTTTGCTAATTTTAAGGGCCAAGGGGGTAGCACACATGGTGCTACGCTTTTTCTCAAAGCATATTCAAGAGGAAAGGCTCACATTTTTGGAATCCTCATCTCAAATATAGCATGCTCACAAAGTTTCAGATCAATTGGAGTTGTTTTGGTCCTCCAAAAGGGTCAAAAACACCCTAATTTTCACCATTCTCCCTACTTTTTTGGACATGTGTCGTGCCCTTACCAGTCTTGGAATTTTTTATTTTTGAATAGGTTACAGAGATTCAATCATAAAAGAAAGGGTAGATCTGGAAAGTAGACGCAAAGGGCTTTCCAACGATCCTTCACGGAGCCTATTCCGACATCGGGAAGGCCTTCAAAACACTGTTGCAAGATGACCCATTTTTCATGTTCCTATGCTACGCCCTTGGCATGGAAATTCATCTTAAAACAAATTGCTGCACTTCTGAAGTTGAAAAGTCAAAAATGTACACTTGGCAAGTTTCAGGAGGCTTGTAATATCCTAAAGGTCAATTTCTTTTCTAAAAATGCCCGAAAAGATATTTTATTTTAGATATTTTGTGCCTTGGGCCTTGCAAGGCCTCAAGGACAATAGTGACACTTCTGATTGACCAATAGAATTCTAGAGAGTCTATTAGGTTTTTCTCCTCCTTTCTTGTTATATATAGCATGAGGATTCATTGTAAAGGTTGGATTTTGATGAGTTTTTGAGAGCAATACATGGTTCTTTGAGGTTAAAGAGCAATTTGGTGTTGTGGAGCTTGTGGATGATTTTCTTTGATTGATGATGATGAAGTCCGCTTGCAGGATCCCTGAGCTTAGTTTATGGTGATGTATCTCTAATTTTTTCTTGTTTTCTTGTTTATCATTGTGTCCATCCTTCTATGCTGCAGTAGATCAGAAAAGTACAGGCTAAGATTTTTTGTTTGAGGCACCTTAGTCCTTCCCGTTTACTACTGTCTTTATGTTTTCCTCTGCTAGGATATTTTAAGGAATTCTTGATTGCTCCTTAGACCCCATATGCTTGTTTTTTTCATCAATGGATTAATATTCTAGTTTACAAATATGTTTTATGGTAAGTCCTGTTTATTTGATGCTATCTAAACTTTGTCTTGAAATCTCTCTTTGAAGTATTACTTGTTAGGTTAAGCCAAGGAGGTCTTGTTTCGATATTTCCCTTTGTCCATGCCTATCATTTTGCCTCAAAGTTATTTATAGCTTGATCAATAATGTTTAGGAGTTCCCTCTTTATTGATTAAAGTTATTTTGTTATCTTAAAAGTTTTCTAAATCTTGAAGGTGAAGTCACTAGAAGTTAAATGAGTTTCTTGCCTTCTATATTTCATTGGAATGTTTGTCTAGAATGCTTATTAGCTTAAGTTGAATCAAAGAGTTACTGGTTTTCCCTGTCTATTGATTGCTTCATAATGTTAATGGTGTTTTAGACCTTCTTGTTTATGGGTATATGAAAAAGGATTCTTAACTGCCCTTTGCCCTACCTTGTTTCCCCAACTTAGTGTCCATTTCACTTCACACATAACCTTAAAGATCCATCGACCACACTAGATTTTCCCTGTGATGTACCTCAACTCATTATTGAGATATCAATGACTTTCATAGACTCCATAGCCCAATGATTTGATGACCTCTCACTCCACCTATCCTACTTAATCATCTTACCCAACCAAACAAAGAACAAACCCTACACTTAACAACTAGCCTAAAATCAACCATCTGAAGCAAAAAAGTTCACATCCTTTGCATACAATAGAGAGAGCCCTCTCTGAGTCCAGGAAGGCTAGGTCCTAGGACTCTAAAGACTGGTCTGATGTTACCCTATGCATTTTGTCTACCAATCTTCTAAATCATGGGACCCTAAAAACATACACACTTGTATGACAATCTGCTCTTACCCCACAATCCATTGTTGCAACTTCACTTTAATTATTTTCATCTCTTACTCTATCTCATCCAACACATTAGCATCATAACATACAAATATCATCATGATGACCTAATTGCATACAATGACCTTATGCACAACAACCTCAGTCAAAATAACACAAACTTGACCATATACACCCACTTCACATGTATAACCAATCATGAATGACCAATGCATGTTCAACATATCACATCACACAAGCAAGCATACATGGATAACACTAAAGCATGACTAATATGTAACCCAAGCATAATCAAGCAATGCATGTACAATATGTAATAATATGTAAGCAAGCGTGCACAAACAATACATAAGCATGAGCAACATCTAACCAATCATACACTCATGACAACATGTGGACTGCAACACCATCAACACTTCCATGACAACACCACTGCCACCATGGACAACAAAACATGGATGCAACAAGCACACATAGACCACAAGGATACTGGAAACATATGCAACCAACATAAATACATGATCAACACACTACCCATCTAGTGTGAGGGTTGAAACATGCTTTGATACCACTCTCTAACACCCTCTTCCCACATCTACCCAAGTAATCGTCCAACCGGGGTAAACATTTGAAAAGATGCTACTACAATGAGATTCAACCTCATAGGTGACCTTAAGGAATTGGAACCGATGGAAACACAACATATAGACCTTGTACAACAACAATGACACCCCAAGGAGATAACCCAAACTTTCAGGCCTCTTACCCCTAGGTCACACTGACCTTTTGACCTCTTTGAGCCATAGACATAGGAACAGGCTTCCAAGCTAGCATCCGAGAGTCTATAGACGCAAGCTTTGTTGAAGATAAGGAGAAAATTCATCATAGATAATCAATTCACCAGAACCATAGATTAGGATTTTGTTCCTATTTCTTAGGTATTGGTTCTAACTTACCTATAAGCATGTAAGTTATATATTGTTTGTATTGTAATGAGAATGTAGAGAGACTTGCAGATTCAGTCCCTCCTGGTGTAGTATCTCATTGTTGAGCTAACCAGTATTGCTTAATAAATTTGATCCTGCCATTTTTATCCTGGTATCAAATCTCCATGGTCGAATCAAAGCCAAATTGATTTGATTCCTGTGAATGTCCAGGTGGAAGAAGATAAGCCCTGGTGGCCTAAGTGAGGCTATTTTTTATTTGAAATAAACGTCGAGAGCAATGTGTTCGTTGAACGGACAGTAGCACTGATCAACGCATACCAGTGCCAAATAATAACGCTAATCTCTAAAATCAGCGCGGAATCGCATGGAAACCCAACGTTGATCTGTGATACCCTTACGAAAATGTTTCCTAGCACAACATCAAAATGGGTTTGGAGCATTGTTGAAGAAGCCAGAGAGCTCGTGTTGGAGAACCTAGAGAGTTGGTGTTGGAGGAGCTAGAGATCTCATGTTGTGGAGTGTCGTGAAGCAAAAAATATCATGTTGTGGAGTGCCATTGAGTTATAGAGCTTGATACTATTGAGCTAGAGATGTCGTTCCTGATGAGCCAGTGAGATCATACCATAGCATCCGATGAGCCATGGTAGAAGAGGGAGTAGCAGATCATAATTGGTAAATTGTGTGAGGATAACTACAAGCGTGATCCGTGACAGAGGAGCCCGTGAGCTCGCAGCAGAAGAGGTCATGGTAGAGGATCCCATGAGCCAATAGTGTACTGCGTAGAGTAGCCTTCCAAAGTTGTCAAAGATCATGTAGAAATGTTTCTTGACGTTGTTTGTTGTGGATTGGGGTAGATCCATTTGTAGATCCGGTTTTTTGTCAATTGTTGGAAGTCATTTTTTTTAAAGTGTCAAGATGAGTACTCAAATGATTGAGTCATACTTTAACGAGAACAATAAGCTTGATGGTTCCAATTATTCTAATAGGGAATTCAAGTTGCAGACTATGCTGGAAGGGCATAGTGCATGGGGGATTGTGAATGGTGATTAATTGAAACCTATAGTTGAAGGAGGTGAAACAGCTATGACAGTTCAGGATTGGGAGAAGAGGGAGAACAAGGCAAAAACAATGTTGAAATTTTCAGTCAAATACTGCATTATCCCTCACATTAGAGACTGCAAATCAGCAAACAAGATCTGGACAACTCTCAAGGATCAGTACAAAATCAGAAATACAAATAGCCTACTGTTTCTGAAAATCAAGATTATCTCTATTAAAATGGAGGAGAATGAAACAGTAGTTGTGTTCATCTCTCGCCTAAAGTGCCTCAAAGAAAATCTTGGTGGCATAGGGAAGGCAATAATTAATACTGATCTGGTAACAATTACTATGAATGGTATGAGTGACGATTGTCAGATGTTTATTGTAGGCTTGAATGCAAGAGAGAAAGCCCCAAAATTTTAAGAATTGATTGGGATCGTGATGCAAGAGGAAGAAAGGAGGATGACACTGAAACCCTAGAGCTCAGATTTTTCTTTAATTGTGAAGAAGAATCCCTTTAGATGGAAGGAAAATGGAGGACAAAGAGGTGTAGGTACACCACAAAGAAAGTCGACTCCATCTCAAGGTATGTCATGAAATAAAAAGGATTAAATAATAAAATGTTTCTACTGATGTAAAATTGGTCATATGGCTAAAAATTGCCGAAAGAATAAGTTTGATGAAGGTCAGCAAAGATACAAGAGACATGCATGACACTTTTTTGATGATGAATATAATCAGGACCTCAAAATATTTATGGTTTATTCTGATGAGAATGATGAAGCAGATATGTGGTATGTGGATTCAGGAGCTTCCACCCACATGACAAGTAACAGAAAATGGATTGAAGACTTTAAAGAAATGATCCAGGTGGATATTAATGTCCACCTGCCTATTCCACTTGGGCCCCCACCATTGTCTCTTTCAGTTTTTCAGTTTCGGCATAACTTACTATTTTTAGCAGTTTTTCGGGTCCTGAACTTCTGGAGCCATTTTGAGGCCCTAAATGACCTTTTTTTGGGCATCGCGCCTCCAACAAATATTATTCCATTCTAGAATGGTATTCATGGTGAAAGTTGTAGTCCTCAGATAGAGCTTTCTAATGATGTATCATGTGTGTCAAACGAAGATAGTATGCCAAAGTTACGTCCCTGGGAAGTTGAAACACCAATTTACCCAAATGGGGCCCATAGTTTTGGCGCTTCATCTCCTAGGGTTAGGTTTTTGGGATGTTTAGGGTTCTCTATTGTTTCTCAATAATAAATAGGCCCTCGAGCCTCATTGTAACGCAGTTCAGAGGCCTGTAGCCGCCACATCTCTTCTCAGAGATAGCTACCAGTGCCCTAGCTAGTTTTATTTCCATTCTGTCTGTAAGCAAATTTCAGTTTTTTGATATTAATGAAATGAAGTGTTATTTCCACTGCATCTCTGTATTTATGGTTATGTGTTTATTCTTGCTATGCTCGCACAACCGGATCGTTCTTCATATTTAATAATCCTACTTATGTAGGAACAATAAATAACAACATATAACCATAAACACAATAGATGTTATAAATAACACTCTTCTTTTCATTAATATCAAAGAACTAAAATTTGCTTACAAACAGAATGGAAATAAAACTAGCTAGGGCACTGGTAGCTATCTCTGAGAAGAGATGTGGCGGCTACAGGCCTCTGAACTGAGTTACAATGAGGCTCGAGGGCCTATTTATTATTGAGAAACAATGGAGAACCCTAAACATCCAACAACCTAACCCTAGGAGATGAAGCGCCAAAACTATGGGCCCCGTTTGGGTAAATTGGTGTTTCAACTTCCCAGGGACGTAACTTTGGCATACTATTCTGCTGATTGACCTGATGCCCAAGGAAAGTCACATTCGAGGACTGATAACTTTTGCTACGTATACACTGGAATGAATTGATATTCGTTAGATGAATGATATTTTTCTCGTAGTGCGATGCCAAAAAACGCTGCTTAGTAATTCTCAAAACGGTCTTAAAAAATTAAGACCAAAACCGCTAAAAATAAAAATAACAAACCTAAAAACTGAAAGAGGCAATGGTAACGTGAAGGGACACAGGCGGCATACCAATATCCACCTGGATCAAGAAACCAACAATGGAGAAAAAATGTACCTTGGTGAGAACAGAGGGTACCAAATCAATCTGCATGGTAATGTTCCTATAATACTGCCTGATGGAAATATTAAGCACATTCAAAACATGATGTATGTACCTGGAATTAATAAGAATATGATTTATGTTTAAGGATAATAGATCAGAACCTTAAGGTAGAATTTTTTAAGTCATATTGTGTTATTAAGGATTTGTTGGATTGTATGAATACAATTGCAATAGGAATTCGAGTGGGCGGTCTTTACAAGTTGAATGTGAGAAGTGTGCCACATCAAGCTTTGATATCATCAGGTATGCCTACAGAAGACTTATGGCATCAAAGATTTTTCCATATTAACTTCAATGATTTGTTGCTACTTCAAAAGAGAAGTATTGGTCTCCCTGATTTAAAGCCTATTCATGTTGACTGTTGTGAAGCATGTTCTCTTGGGAAGATGCACAGAGATGATTTTCCTATAAATGTAGATAGAAAATAGAGAGATATACTAGAGTTAGTCCACAATGATTTATGTGGGCCAATGCATTCAAGGTCATTGGTAAGTGCATATTATTTCTTATTATTTGTTGATGACTATACAAGATTCACGTGGGTATATTTTCTCAGTAAAAAGAGTCATACTTTTTAATATTTCAAATATTTCAGAAGCATGATTGAAAAGAAGACAAGTAAATTCATCAAGATTCTCCGCTCAGACCAAGGGGGAGAATCTAGGAAAGTTGATTTCAGAAAATATTGCAAAGACCATCAAATATTGCAGCAGTTTACAATACCCCACACTCCTCAGCGGAATGGGGTTACAGAGAGGAAAAACAGAACCCTTGTGGAGTGTGCTCGCATCATGCTGAAAGGTAAGAATATTTATAATGGATTTTGAGTTGAAGCGATAAATACCATAGTATATTTGAAGAACATGAGTCCAAAAAAAAGTCTTGAATTTAAAACTCCATTTGAAGCCTTATTAGGTTTTAAGCCTGTAGTTAAAAATTTAAAAGTTTTTGGATCCAAATATTTTTCTCATGTTCCAAATGAGGATAGGAAGAAACTGGATTCAAAGGCCATTAAATGCACTTTTGTTGGGTATTGTATTGAATTTAAAGCTTACAAATTGTTTAATCCCTCTACTTATAAAGTTTTTTAGAGTAGAGATGTAGTTTTTCATGAGCAGGTTCATGATGGAAACAATGATAACAACGATGAAGAATGGGACATTCCTTTGTTGGTGGAAGAAGGGAGTGATGAAACAAGAGACAAAAATGAGCAGCAGAAGCATAAAAAGGAAGAAGAATAAGGTACAAATACAGTCATAAAGCCAATTCCATCAAGGGATAATCATAACAGGTTTAATGCCACTCCAACACTCAGGAGATCAGGTAGGAAAACTAAATTTCCAACAATACATAGGGAAAATTCTTTTATAACTAGCATGCTAAATGTTGTTGAAACCTATAGTTACAAATAAGCCAGTAAATATAATGAATGGAGGGAAGCCATGGAAGAGGAACATTATTCAATACTTTCCAAAAAACTTGGGATTTAGTTGAATTACATGAGGAAAAACAAACCATAGGTTGAAATGGCTATACAAGCCCAAATTTAAATCATATGGGAGTATAAATAAATATAAAGCTAGGCTGGTTTCAAAGGGGTATTCGCTGAAAGAAGGTATAGACTATGAGGAAAACTTCACCCCTATAGCTAAACTAAATACAATCAGAATGTTAATTTCCTTAACTACTAAACATCACTGGATCATGATGCACCAGCTAGATGTAAAATCTGCATTTTTAAATGGGGAGTTGAAAGAAGAAGTGTATTTAGAGAAACATCAAGGATTTGTTAAATAGGGGAAAGAACATTTAGTTTGTAGATTGAATAAAAAATTATATGGACTAAAACAGGCTCCCAGGTCATGCTATGATAAAATTGATTTATCTTTCTTGCAGCACAATTATAAAAGAAGAAAAAATGACCCTAATTTGTATACTATGTTTGACAAAGAGGGGTGAATTGTTTTGATTTATTTATATGTAGATGATCTTATCATTACAAGAAATTCTTATGAACTCATTAACGAAATAAAAGAGTAGATGTCACAAATGTTTGAGATGAAAGACCTCGGTGAGCTATGCTACTATCTGGGTCTTGACATCTGGAGAGATTCAGGACAAAATTTTCTATCACGGGGTAACTATGTCAGGAGTCTACTGAAAAAGTTTAAGATGGACTAGTGTAAATCTGCAGTAGTGCCATTACAGTAGAATACCAAACTTCAGAGTTATGACAGCTCTAAGGAGGTAGATGCAACACTGTATAGACAATTGTTTGGAATTTTGATCTATTTGGCCACTACTAGACCATATTTGGCTTATGCAGTTAGTGTATTGAGCCAATTTATGTCCAAGCCACTTGAAATTCATTGGGTTGCAATGAAAGGTGTCTTAAGTTATATTCAGGGAACCTTATACTATGGCATTATATATACTGATTCTTGTGATGTTAAATTGACAGGTTTTTCAGACTCTGATTGGGCTCGAAATGTAGATGACAAGAGATCCATAAAGGTTATGCATTCAACATTGGGTCCGGGGTCATTTCATGGCGCATCAAAAAGAAGAACACAACATCCTTGTCTTCAATGGAAGCTGAGTATCAAGCAATGTGTGCAGCGACTTGTGAGGAAGTTTGGTTCAGGAGACTTCTCCATGATGTTGGAGAAGAATAGAAAGATGCAACAGTTATCAAATGTGATAACCAGAGCTCCATCAAACTTGCAGATAATCCTTTTTTTTCATAAAAAAACTAAGAACATTTATACATAGTTTCACATTGTCAGGGAGAAAGTTCAGTCAAAAGAAATCCATGTCGAATATTGTAATACATGTGATAATGATGCCGACATTTTTACTAAGCATATTGGTAGAATTAAATTTGAATTTTTTAGGGAAACGTTAAGAGTATTTGTGAACCATTTATCCATTAAGGGGGAGTGTTGAATATAATTTATAAACCTAATTAGAGAGAGTCGGTTCACCAGAACCTTAGATTAGGAGTTTGTTCCTATTTCTTAGGTATTGGTTCTAACTTCTATATAGGCATGTAAGCTACATATTGTTTGTATTGTAATGATAATGTAGAGCGACTGAAGACATAGTCTATCCTCGTGTAGTATCTCATTGTAGAGCTAACCAATATTGCTTAATAAATTTGATCCTACCATTTTTATCAAGCATAACACCGAATTCCAGTGTCCAGGGCCACATTTCCTCAGATATGTGCCAACATACTTGGGATTTGAGCCATCTTTTCAGGCCCATAACCCAGTTCTCTTTCGAGAACTTCATGAAAATTTCAGGGATTCTAAATAACAAGAAGAAAATGATATGAAATCAATCACATCAATAATAACTCATACGGACCCATCCTGGTTGTTATCACCAAATTGAGTCTTGTTGGGTTGCTTCAATGGTCAACTTGAAGTAACTATTCCAAACCACTTGTAACTTGAAATTAGCCTTTCTAGCTTGAGAGGGATCTCTAAAAGGATAAAGGATATTCAATGAACAACTTGAAAGTAGATGGCTAACTCTAAATTGGATTGAATGTGTTTTTTTGTAGGTGAAAGATGTATAAGGTTTACTACCATTGGGCTTATGGAGTCAATATAAAAAATAAGTCACATGACATTCTATCTCATGGAAGCTGAGGAAATCACGTTCTTATAAAACCACACATGAAGGATAGAAAAAAAATATATGCATACACGAAGTTGGAGCATGTGACCATGAATTCCAAGTGATTATACATAACCAAACTAATAAAGCGTGACAAAACAAGAGACTAGGTGTATAAATGGAAGTTGGAGGATGTAATAATTAATTCCAAGTGGTCATACAACTAGAAAAATGGAGAGAAATTAAAAGGCTGCTATAAGAAACATACATAAGAACACATAGATGAATCTCAGGTCGGAAATAAGCTGCTGCAACTGTATATTACTGATAGACAAAGATTACAAGAGTAGTGCCTTCATAACATCTCCCAACCCTTTCTAACTCTAAAAATATATCCTTTATAGAGTGAGGACTCATACAAATGATATTCCACCTTACTCCCCTTGAATTCCCACCTCAGAGACCTATTTCAAACATGATTCCATCACTTGGAGACTTCCTAGGGATATTTTTGATTTGCAGAGTTTGAATACAAAAAGGACTCTTCTTTCATTAATAGTTCAACAAAGAAATTTAATAACCCTTATCAACTGGAACCAACTAATTTTATAAGTGTACTTGAGTGTTGATGTGTCATTATGCCACGTGGATGCTGAGTTGGACCTCCTCCAAGTCGAATTTTTACAATTTTCTCATAAATCTGGTTAGTGAAAATTCTGAAAAAATAGGCTTCAAAGATGAGTGTATAATTTCCAAACCCTGATGGATTTGTAGAAACTGAGAGAGATTTTTGTAGATGGACCCGTGCTAAAGAAAAACCTCTTTCATATTTCCAAAAAACTTTTTGATTTGCTCAGAAACCTTAAAAAACAGCTCGCTATGAAAACATGGCAATTTCGTAGCATCCAAAAATAGATTTTTCACTCAAAATTTCTGCTCTTTGGCTATTCCAGGGTGTCCATCATGACCTGATACCTCATAAATACCATTTCCTCTCCTTAAAATCCAAAAAAGTGGTTTTAAAGGCAAAAAGACAACTACAGAAATGTTCGTAGCATTTTCCTAGCTTCAAGCCTAGGAAACGCTACGAAACTGTGGAAAACTGTGCAATTTCCAGATTTTGACTTTGCCTCAAAAATTAACCTCCAGCTGTAGAAAATTAGTCATAAAAATTCCACTAACCTCTTAAAACATAATCAAACTCAATTTAAGAGCCTTGAGGTGTTTCCTCTTCAAAAAACATCCTTTTCACCTTTAGCAAGTTTATTCATCACAAAAATGACTCTGTTTTTTCTGAAAACATAGGGTTCAAAGATGAGATCTTATATCCCTATACTTGATATATAATGCAAAACTGAAGAAGGTTTTTGTAGGTCAGTATGTCTTGAAGAAAAACATCTCTTGTTGTTTTGAAACACATCTCCAATTGTCCAAAATCTGCATTCTAAAAACATGTATAAAATAGGAAAATTCTGCATTCTGAAAATAGGGCTGAAAGACATCCATGTATATCCCAATTTGTAACACCTTTGAAAAAAGTGAAAGAGGTTATTGTTATTGGATAGGTTCTTGAAAATAACCTCTCTCAGTTTCATGAAATACTTCTTCGTTTTCCTAGAAACCACCTTGAAGTTGATTGCTCAAAGTTAGAAAATAGAGAAATGCTTCATATTCGCTACGAAACTATCAACAGTTTTGTAGCGTTTTATGCCTATTTTACACTGAATTCGCTGTGAAAGTAGGGATTCTTGGCTAAAATTACCTTTTCGGAGTTTTAAGCTTGGGAAATCAAATATGTCAGCAAATGATCACTCATGGAACATGATGTGACCTATATGGAGGTTGTTTTGAGATGAAATGAGGGTGGTCTTGAAACTTAGGATTGGTTAAATATGAAAAAATGAAGTTTCCTATGCCAATTCGAAAAAGGTTTAAGGATTCCTTACCCTTTTGAGGAGTGAACTGTATTACCATGTCAAGTAATGACTCAAAAATTTATGAGTGATAACAGTGGCTCCACTTGGGATGGTGTGCCCTCGTGGTACACCAAAGAACCTGTAGTTCCAGTGCCATCCATCTTCTTGAATAAAAACTATAAAATTTATGAAAAAATCACTAAGCTCTTATGGCCTTCTCCTCGAGATCAAGCTTGATGATTACTGCTGAAAAACCAACTTTGTACCTACTGAAAAGATGCTCAGTATACTTAAGCTTATTCACACACACTCCTACCTACCCTAACAACTGCAATCTTCATGTTTGATTCAAGCAACATGAAAATTCCAATGAAGCCAGTCTTTGATGTGATCTGCCACTTGAACCTCTTGACTGCACTTGAACCAAAAGTAAGCAGGATACTGAAATGACCAAGGCAACATAAAATGGATCTAATCTTCATAATGAAAATATAACTGAAAATTTGGATTGTGAAACTCTTCCATGTAGTTAGCTATAGGATCATAGAAGACATAATATGTTTGATGATTCCCAAGACATTCTACAACTTTGGGCAACTCATATATACTTTGCTCAGCAACACAAGATTTCAGTTGTGTGTTATCAAACTAAGTTTCAAACTGATTTTCAAAAACAGGGTATTCTTTCTCAATCTCAAAAGAGAAAGATAGCAACACCCTCTCTTTGTGTTTTGGCATTAAAAGCTTTTGAAAACACTTATATTTATCATGAAGACTATAAGATTGAATTTGATCTTATAAAACTTCAATGTCCTTTTCAATGTTCTTAGAAACTTCATTCAAAAATTGAATCTTATCTTTTGACTTGAACTCAAATGACTTTAAATAAGAAGAAAAAGAAAAAGAAAATTTTTCATCCACTTCCTCATTAGTGTGATCATTATTTGATGTCGGTTGATACAAGGAATGACATGAAGAATAAAATTCTTCCTTTGCCCGAGGATTATAGCAATTATCTTCCAGTATTTCCTCTTGTTGTTTGAAATGATTCTCACATTCCTGGTGATCAAAAGACTGACAAGTCTGCTGCAAATTTTCATTAAACTCAGAGGATGTAACATGATTTTTATAGATAAACTCTCGCTAGGTTTCATTTTCATCTAAGGGAGAGGCTATCCTTTCTTCTTGGTGATGAAAGGGATTGTCATGAAGGACCTCTAAAATTTCCTCATCCATGAACTCATCATCTTCATAACAATTCTCCAAATATTCAATAAAACTCACACAATGTTTACAATAGTCTTTGACCAGCAATAAGGAGGGATGACACTCTTCGTATATCTCATAAAATGCAACATGGAAATTAGAAAGAGAATATAATGAACCATTTGGTCAGCTTTCATACCAAGGCCAGGCTTTTCCTTCTAAAGTGACCATAAACATCTTCATGAGAAAATCCTCAGGGAACTGAACCTTAAGTTTGCATACATGCATATGGAATCTAACCAAATGAAGAGCAACATTGCCTTTATTTTCATCTTTAAATATAGGAATATCATTTTACCATTCGACCTTTGGCATAGGATTTGGAAAACTAGGGATGTGAGAGCGATTCATAGGGGCATACTTGGCATTTACTCTTGCAATGGAACTCATCTTGAATCTTCATCAAGATACTGATCTTCAAGTAGTGGAGTCACCTTCCAAATGATTATTTGATGTGTGGAGTCACTAGAGAAGAAATACAGCCATCATGTGCTTAAGTGTCTGTTGCTCTTAGACCTTATAACTGAAAATTTTTCGTTCTTCCCATGGAAAAATTTTCACCTTCGGTCCCCGGAAATGGCGCCAAAATGTTAACACCAAGTTGAATCCTGTTGGGCTGCTTCAATGGTCAACTTCGAGTAACTATTTCAAACCACTTGTAACTAGAAATTAGCCTTTCTAGCATGAGACGACTCTCTAAAAAGGATAAAGGATATTCAATGAACAACTTGAAAGAAGATGGCCAACTCTGAATTGGATTGAATGTGTTTTTGTGTAGGTGAAAGATGTATAAGGTTTACTAGCATTGGGCTTATGGAGTCAATATGAAAACTAAGTCACAAGACATTCTATCTCATGGAAGCTGAGGCAATTGTGTTCTTATAAAACCACACATTAAGGATAGAACATCAAGCTATATGAATACAGGAAGTTGGATCATGTCACCATGAACTCTAAGTGATTATACATAAGCAAACTAATAAAGCATGACAAAACAACAGACTAGGTGTATAAATGGAAGTTGGAGCATGTAATCATGAATTCCAAGAGATCATACAACTATAAAACTGGAGAGAAATTAAAAGTATGATATAAGAAACATATATAAGAACACATGGATGAATCTCAGGTCTGAAATAAGCTGCTGCAATTTTATATTACTGATAGACAAAGATTACAAGAGTAGTGCCTCCATAACATCTCCCAACCCTTTATAACTCTAAAACTATGTCCTTTATAGAGTGAGGACACATACAGATGATATGACACCTTACTCCCCTTGAATTCCCACCTCAGAGACCTATTTAAAACATGATTCCATCACTTGGAGACTTCCTAGGGATATTTCTGTTTTGCAGAGTTTGAATACAAAAAAGACTCTTCTTTCATTAATAGTTTAACAAATCAATTTAATAACCCTTATCAACTGCAACCAACTAATTTTCTGAGTGTAATAGAGTGTTGATGTGTCATTATGCCACGTGGATGCTCAACTAGACCCCCTTCAAGTCGAATTTTTACAATTTTCTCATAAATGTGGTTAGTGAAAATTCTAAAAAATAGGTTTCAAAGAAGAGTGTATAATTTCCAAACCTTGATGGCTTTGTAGAAACTAAGAGAGGTTTTTGTAGACGGACCTGTGCTGAAGAAAAACCTCTTTCATATTTCCAAAATACTTTTTCATTTACTTATAAACCTTAAAAAACAGCTCGCTATGAAAACATGGAAGTTTCGTAGCGTGCTTTCGTAGCATCCAAAATAGATTTTGCACTCAAAATTTCTACTCTGTGGCTATTCCAGGGTGTCCATCATGACCTGATACCTCATCACTACCATTTCCTCTCCTTGAAAGCCACAAAAAGTGGTTTTAAAGGCAAAAATTCAGCTACAGAAATTTTCGTAGCGTTTTCCTGGCTTCAAGCCTAGGAAACGCTACGAAACTATGGAAAACTGTGCAATTTCCAGATTTTGACTTTACCTCAAAAAAGTAACCTCCAGCTATAGAAAATTGGTCTTCAACATTCCATTAACCTCTTAAAACATAATCAAACTCAATTTAAGATCCTTGAGGTGTTTCCTCTTAAAAAAACATCCTTTTCACCTTTAGCAAGTTTATTCATCACAGAAATGACTCTATTTTTTCTGAAAACATAGGGTTCAAATATGAGCTCTTATCTCCCTATCCTTGATAGATATTGAAAAAACTGAATAAGTTTTTTGTAGGTCAGTATGTCTTAAAGAAAAAATTTTCTTGGTGTTTTGAAACACATCTCCAGCTGTCTAGAATCTACATACTAAAAACATGTATAAAACATGAAAATTTTTCATTCTGAAAATAGGTTAAAAGACATCCCTGTATCTCCCAATTTGTAGCACCTTTGAGAAAAGTGAAAGAGGTTATTTTTATTGGATAAGTTCTTGAAAATAACCTCTCTCAGTTTCTTGAAATACTTCTCTGTTTACCCACAAACCGCCCTTGAAGTTGACTTCTCAAAGTCAGAAAACTGAGAAATGCTTCATATTCGCTACGAAACTATCAACAGTTTTCGTAGTGTTTTCTTGGCTAAAATGACCTTTTCGGAGTTGTAAGCTTGGGAAATCAAATATGTCAACAAATGATGACTGATGGAACATGATGTGACCTATATTGAGGTGGTTTTGAGATGAAATGAGGGTGGTCTTGAAACTCCGGATAGGTTAAATATGAAAAAATGAAATTTCCTATGCCAACTTGAAAAAGGTTTAAGGAGTCCTCACCCTTTTGAGGATTCAACTGTATGACCATGTCAAGTAATGAATCAAAAATTTACGAGTGATAACACTGGCCATGAAGGGAATTTTGTCAAACATGTCACAAACATTGACACTACAGGTGTAAATAACAGATTTGAGTGTATGGATCTCATACTTATCTGAGAATCACTATGAAGCCTTGCTCCCCTACATCCTTAGCTGCAATACCATCTATGTGACCATAGATACATTGCGATTTCACTTACAAGCAAAAACATGGGTAGATCCATATATCATCATTGTCAACATACATGCTTATAACCAACATAATAACAACACAAATACCATGGATACAAAAAAATAGAATCCATTTATAAACCAGTGCATTTATACATAAAATACCAAATGAATGAGTTCTTCATTAATGAATGTAGAAACCAACCAGAGATGGGGCTTCCACGTTCCACCTGACTGTAGATTGACTGAGAAAAATCTTTCTTCATCCAATCACCCCCATGCCATATTCCAAGAACGAATGTGGGATCACATCAAAAACATCAATCAAAACCAATACAAGGCTTCGAGAGTCCAAACCGCCTCAACCCTTAACAAGTGATTCCACCTCATGGCTGGACATCACAACCATCATGGATTGGTCTCTATCCAAGTTTTTCCAAGGCTCCAGAGTGTTTTTTCCAACCAGGGCTTTCAGGACTAGTAACTCAACCCACGTAGCGCTTCTAGATTATTTTTCCAACCAAGTCTTCGAGGACTAGTAACTCAACCCATAGTTTTCTATTGGACTTCCAAAGCATTTTTCCAACCAAGGCTTCTCGGAACTAATAACTCAACCCACATCTAAAGGAATCATGAAAACCAACCAGAAAAAAAATCAATGGAAATAAACCCACAACACCATGGCTATCCAATAAATGGAAAGGCTAGGAAAATCCACTATCAATCCAGGCAATCCTCCATGCCAATAAAAAATCATGACTAAGAAACCACATGCATACATCATGCATGCCAAAAATAGTGAGAAAGACATACATGCAACTTGGTACCTACAATCAAATGCCACTGTAGTTGTTGATCTCGATGTCCTCTTACACTTTCCTACTATTCATTTGCCTTCTTACTCCAAATATCCAAGTATGACACACTCTCCAAGAGTGCTCCAAGAATAATCTAAGTATCCAAGAGTATGAGAGAGAGAGAGAGAATAATGAGAGAGATCCAAAGTGAACTGACAAAGAGCTTACCAACTGATCCTCAGAATCCCTTTTATTAATGAGGCCTCTATTTTCTTCATTTTCCATTATTTTCCTTCATTTTCCTCCTCACATGAAACTTGTGACATTTCACCTCCATTTTCTCCCATTTTCTATTATTTTCATAAATAAATGCCAATAAATGTCACTTTTCCTTTCTAAAGCTTTTTCCATTGCCTTTGTCAATTTCCTTTAGCCATAATAACCGAGATGAACACCCACTAGGATTTTTTTCCACCATTCAGCTTGGATTATGTTTCCCATCAACCATGGTTATTATTTTGCCTTTATTAACTTTTATTACATGGAATTTTCACTTGAGATATTACAAAATAACTTTGGATCACTGATTCTACGTGTGTTGCAACCAACCTTCTTGCTATAATAATAGAATTTTTTCAAACACCTCCCCAACTACTTGAAAGTTGCATGAGCTTTACAACAAACTTTCTAGATGTAATAGAATTCATTCAAGAAACCTCTTCCTAACTATGAATGTTCCACGTGCCTTTTATTACAATTCTATCTCATAGTATAACCTACTCCGCTGTGAAATTACATTCACAACAAAGAGCGACCAAACAACCAATGGACTCTATATATACTCGTGTTACATGATATTACTGGTTGTATCCGAACATTTCCGTACCATTTAAATCTGTTTAATTTTGTATTAATGATTTTGAAATCATGGATTATACTATGATAACATAATTAACAAGAATAATCCTCTAGATTTCAAGGAAGGAAGGCATAGTGAATATCGATGTGAAAAACAAGAACCATCGTCTAAATCTAAGGGAAGTCAGGCGTAGTTGAATATTGATGTGAAAAATTTGAAGATGGCAGTTCAATTGCAACAAATTCATGATCTGTCACTGGTCGGAAGTCAATTAGGTACACAAATGAAATTCGTTGAGTGGTATATGGTAATTATTCTGGTCACTACTGCCACAACTGCTATACCATAGTGATATGTCGATTAATGAACAAGACATGCAAGGTACGCGAACCCTGACAAGCAAGTTTCGATAACGTAGACTTCGGGAAATGGAGCCATCGATGCGAAGATGTTCATACGTCATTAATTTAGGAAATCCAAAACCTAAAGTCAACATTATAAAACTCTAAATTTTTATGTACGGCAATGACTAATAGTTTGGCATGGATGCTATATGTCACTTCACTGACATAATAAATAAATGGAGTACGGGGAAAAAATTGCTTCCATTGTCACATTTTCTAAGTCTTTGAAAGATGATACTATCATTTTAAATCCCATCCTTATGATGTATTGTATCTCCATGCCATCAAATGACTATCAATATTAACTCCATTAATGCATTGAGGTAGTATATGCTAACCTTCAGAGTAAGTTATCTTCATTACAGGGGAATGAAAGCATACTGCCACAATTTTTTAATCTTAATTGGCTTCCACACATAAGAGAGAAATAGCTAAAAGTCGAATGGTTTACTCTTACAATGTAATAAGTATTCTCTGACTAAACGTTGGAGAGAATAAATAAATATAGTATGGGGAAATAATTGCTTCGAGCAAATGGATGAAACATATTCCAAGGTAAAACTATCGCTATCAAGCAATGGGACATATTGGTGATATTAACTCGAGTATTAATCCATATTGATGTATTTATATCACCATGTCGTTGTAATTACGCCAGAGGCATTTTCTTTATGAGATGGGGTGGGAAACCATTATTCACACCACCCAATCATAAAGCTTCCTTATCGCCCTTCTAGCCAATAATATGTTGACATGTGCAGATAGACTATTGGGTGAGTTTAAGTCGTCATGTTGCATTTCTACCACTCTGCTGGAAAATAGTGATGTCTGACTTCGTTTCGTCTTTCTGAAAATTGTTGTAAAACTCCCTTCGCCTGAGGACTTGTCATTTTTTTTATTATAATTCAAGGTAGTTTCAATAAACCCAAAATATTCTCTCTCAACATCGAATTTCAAATAGTTTATAACATATGGAGGAGAAAATTTAGCTACAGGTGCAGGTAAGTGCCATGGAGGAGCCCTCCAAAAGGCCATATAGTGGCTGGAATCTCTTCAAAATACAGTGACACCAAGAGACATCCTCTTCTCTTGATCTCTCTCACATTCATTGTTTTTATGCAATTTTTTATGTCATAGGAATCCAAATTCACCAGATAACGCAAGGAAGATTGATTTGTACTTTCACAATACCTTCTCATCTGGTCGTATGTTCAAGTCATCCTAAGTCCCCCACTTTTTATTTTGACATATGCACATGCCCTTTTTATACATGACTCTCATAGATAAACATATATTGTGATTATTTTGATATTCATGTTCCAAATCCATAGTTAGTATTGGTAAATTGGTGTTATGGTTTCAAATTGTGGTTCATTATCTGGGCTAAATGAAGGAAGATGAACCATACCTGATGGTTCGAGCACAAAATTTACCAATATGATGAATCTAGAAAATATAAGCTCAACATAATTCAACTCACAAAATCCTCACTTCTGAAATTGTAATTATTATGGTTGACAGGATAAAAGTGGGCATTGGCGGGCACCTGCTTTGCTCACTCTTATAGACATGATTTGCGCAACTTCTATCATGACATGTGGTCTCACATTGATGGCCTCCATTTATTACAACATTTCATATATTTATGTCGTCAAAGTCCAGGTAAGACCCATTCTTATTTTTATTCCTACCTTGACCATACATTTTTTCCCTACAATTGAATCAGTAGTTAAATTTGGTGGTATCAGGATGAAATTTAGATCGATGTGAGGGTTGTGGGTCACAAGGGAGGCCTTTCTACAATAGTTGTGGAACTGAGAAACAAAGGCACATGTGAAATCGTTGCTCAAGTTCTCCAGTCCATGCATAAGACTATAGCATTGGATCATAGAACCCCACTCATTAAAATTTGAGATTAGTTTAGAAATGGTTATCAGTGTTGCTCATATCGATACTTACATTGATGAACATATTCAACATATCTGAGCATGTACTCATTTATTTTAGTGTATATTATATTGGATATCAGATTGAGGGTTCCATTTTATGGTATATCAAAATCTTTTCAATATTGTCTTAAAAATATCTCTATTCCCTAATTAAAATCACAACATTAAAAGTAGAACACAAAATACTCAAAATGTGGATAATTTTACTCCATTTTGGGTTTTTTTTTTGGAAAATTTGGGCTTTTTTAAAGGGGTCATGTGGTCAATGCAAAAAAAAATGTGAAATTTAGTAAATGGTTTCAGTCAATGACATATGTGCTCTTTATATTTTTTAGGAAGGGGTTTTGGTCCCTTATTCTTTAGAAAAAATGAGGCACTAACAACTGGCATGTTTTATCCCAAATCCAAATTTAGTGTAGTATATTATGTATCATATATTCTGAAACATATCAGTTGGCATGCAAAATTGAACTAAAAGTCATTGCAATGGTAATGAGGAGGTACTGGAATCGATCCCTTCGTAGTAAGTTCTGCATAGAACAATTTTTCTGTGGGGTGAAAATATGATGAATAACATAGTTTTGGTCCTGTTTCTCTGAGTGTCTTTTAACAATGATGATAATCCATGGTTCAATTCCCTCATAGTAACATCACTTCCATTCACGGAACTATATAGGCACCGTAGTGGTATATATGTAGCTGGATGAACCAAGTTGACTATCATCAGTGTAGCTTTGAGTACCATGGTTCCCTATATTTCAAAAACCTTCATTTTTGTTTCATCTACCGGAGTTCACTTTCGATTATTAAAAGAAGTGTTTCACTGAAAAACATTCCTGAGGTTTGGGATGCGTCCTTGGCTTCCCTCATGTATTTTCTTCTTCTTCTCGATCCTCAGTATACTCAAAGCCCCATATTTTCATTTTTCAAGTTAGGAGATTTATTATTTTTTTTCAATTTAAGAGATTCCAGTCATGCAGCAAGTTCGAACTTTGTGCTTGTAGGAGATATTTCAATCCAGAGCAATAGAGCTTCATCTTGGAGCAATGGAGGAAGTTATACAGCAGTGGCTACATGCTTTATTTTGAGGTTTTTTCTTCCAATTTGAGATACTTTTTTGAAATTTTCACTTATGAGTCCTAACCATGAAAACGCTCCTTTCACGGTACGATACATCTATATCAAAAGTAATGGACCACTCAAGTTTTGAAGGTGAAATGAATGGGCAATCAAGTTGGAGTTCCATTGGGAGTGGGGCATGGAATCACATGTCTCTTCACACTAAATTGGTGTATGAGAACTCTTAAATTTCTAGTTTTGAACCTTTGACTTCTTAAGAGGAAACACATGATCTTAACTATTAGACCTTACATAATTTAAATACATTTAATAACTGAAACATGTATTTTTAAATTAAGAAATAAAAAATGTGCACTTTTTAGGCCGGAGGATTTTTCTTTATGAGATTGGGTGGGAAAACACTGTTCATCACAACCAATCATAAAGATTCCTTATCACCCTTCTAACCAATTATTTTTTGACATGTGAGAAAACATTTTTAACTTTTTTGACTTGACGGAAACTTGTACAACTTCGTTTCTAATGGATGCTTGATAATTGCACCTATCATATTTGAAATTAAATGTTATCAGCCGGTAGAGTAGTTTGTAACATTGAAATCTCGTTAATTAAATGTTGGGCCTCGATCCAGTCGGGTTCGATTCTCACATTGAAATCTCATTATTCAATAATGGGTCTCGACCCGCCCAGGTTCGATTCTCTAGATTACGACAACGCTCATAGATCTCTCACCAGCAAGGATGAAAAGATTGTCGCTCGTGAAACATTTTTCTGTGAACTTCTGCTTCATTACGGTAATGAAATCGGATAGTGTCCGCAAATTAGCGGCATCGGATGAAGACGATACCAACTTGTCTCTCCTTCCCATTGAGACAGACCATCTCGGTCCATTTGGCTATAATTCCAATAACATTAACATTTTCATTCCCAAAAACCCAAATGGAAATGTAATGTAACCAAAATTCAAAACATGCTTCTAGATATCATGAAATATTGTTGTTGATCAAAGAAATTTTAGACTTTAGAATGTTGCTATGAATTGAGTAATGTAGTCAAGAAAACTGATGAATACCAGAACCACTGCATCACGGACCGAAAGTGCGAGAGTGTCTATGCATGAAACAACTCCTGGACATGCAGCTTCTACTTTGATTTTCATGTCTTTGATCACTTTGAATCCTCGCAACCCAATATTTGTGAGCGTGTTTTTCTCTGCAGAGGGGCCAGTAATCATTATGGATCCATCACAACCCTACAATCAAGACACTCCCCCTTCATCATACACTTATCAGATCCATTTCTTTTAAATAAACAAAATCAAATATAAATCCATACATTTATGAAGCAGTTGTGAAAGAAAAGCCTCAACAACACCGGTGCAATGGTTTGGTCAGAAGAAAAATGTGATTGAATGGTGGATTTCACTATATATTCAACACTAGGACAAGTGTACGAGTATAATCCAACTCTGGTTCCCGACGCTTCTCCAAAGACATCAACAATGCTAGAACAAACATAAGTAAACATAAACACCCTAATTGAAATAGCATTCATATTTAAACTGGTCTTAGTGATGTGCTTCATTCTCAAGGAGTACAGAAAACTAGAAGTGAAGGCAATGCCTACTAAAATTTTTAAATGAGTGTTTTATAGCCAAACTCCCATGGTGTAGCCTCTGCCTCTTTCACACTAAATAGACGACCGTTGCAGGTTTAAGTCTCTTACTTACTGACGAACATCCCATACTGCTAAATTTGGAGTGTGATCACTATGTCAATAACAAAAATATTGTTCGTGAAGAAATGTGCTTTATGATGGATCCTGAGGTTAGAACAAACGTGTGCTACGTGCAGCTCCCACAGAGGTTCGATGGTATCGCTCGCAGCAATCGATATGCCAATAAAAACATTGTATTCTTCGACGTAAGGAACAATTCAGAAATAGCTCAATTCTTCTTACGATATTCATATAACCTCACACAGATTCTCATAGTTCTGAGAAAATTTTGATGAATTACTATGATTTTGGAGTTTTTACATATCAACATGAAGGGATTGGATGGCATACAAGGGCCAGTGTATATGTGTACTGGATATGTTTTTTTATTGTAATGATTTTCTCTTGTGACAGGTTACGATTATTACGATAGGAAGCTTTTATTCTCTCAGAGAAGCCTTGAGAAGTTGTTTGGCCAGTCTTCGATGTTCATTGCATCAACTCTCTTGGACAACAATAGTCTTCCAGATTTGACCAATCTAGCTTCACTCATCAAAGAAGCTATACATGTTATCAATTGCAGCTACAAAGATAAAACCGAAGGGGGAAAGAGGCATGTTAATTAAGCTTCAAATTAAACTACAATTTATGGACCGCATCGTTGGACTCCGTGTTGTCACGAGCAGTTGTAGAGTAGGGAAATACTAGAGGAACCATGATGCTCGGGGAGGGCTCCTTTTCCACCACTCCAACAATCAAAATCTGCACGAAAAGTATATTGTAAGCGAACACTATGTTGACCACCACACATAAGTATACTTTCCTTCATAGAATATAGTGGACAATAGAGATGGGACAATTTGGTGTCTAAATTAGCGAAGAATTTAACATTGTATTATGACTATTATTATTATTGGTATAATTAGAGGTAAGAATGATTTTGTTAGATTTTAACAATAATCATTAAGACACTAAAAATGGAGTTTTTATCATTATGTTATTAATGGAGTTTTGATCATAGGTAAAGAAAATTATAATCATTCTTTCAACTAGCCAAAATAATTTCAATTCATGTTAGAATTCAAAGCAAGGTTGCGTATAGTTATATACTAAGTTATTTGGTAATCCACATTTATAATAACACATTAAAAAAATAATATAATTAGTGACGAAAATAATAATAATGTTATTAAGGATGATAATGGAAAAGGTAGTTTTATTTTTAGCAAGACATTAAAAATATATTATAATTAGTAATTGAGGATAGATTTTAATGAGTAAATATTTTATCATGAAATAATTCACAGTATACACCCTCATTTTGATGGTCAACAAATTTCAATAATAAGATATAGAATACACGTAAATTTATGATCTAACCATTAATTTGATGAATGATAATTATTTGAAACTATTATCTTTTCAACAATGATGATAGAGAAGATAATTTTACTTTCCATAAAGATAAATTATGATTTATAATTTTTTAACAAAGGAAAAAAATTAAAATTTAATACGTTGAACATAAAATAATTGAAAATGTTTATTTTTTTTAAATTTGTACATATGAATAGGCACTTTTCATTATGACACTAAAATATTATATAGTCCAGAATGTCTTGTTGTTCGTTGGCATGAAGAGAAACTAGACAAGTAGCGGAGATTCAAAATTTTTAGGTTGTTGAGACATCTCATGATTAGTTTATCACATCACAAAAAAAACATAAGATGCAATTGATTTTTCTAGGCTGTTACATATGGCAGATTTACAAGATGAAAAACATCACAAAAGATAAAGACAAGGAAAAAATAAATATGGATCATAGTTGCCACTATGGAGTTTTTCGCCCATCCATGGATACATCTGGTCCTTGTCATCATTTAACGAGAAGAAATGTTTTCTAATCGTCTATCTAGGATGGTGAGCTTGTCGTTTATGCAATCTAATTCGTGTTTTCCTTTCATGATTCTAATTGCATTCTCTTGTTGTGTATCATTGGGATCAATGAAGACTCTACCCATAAGGATTTTGGCGTGTGAGTAGACATTGATATCCTACATGTACAATGGGAACCAGGAGCCGTAGGAGGGTCTTCTGTCTAATATCCAACCTCTAGTAACATTCTCCACATGTGGGTCAATGATGAAACACTTGTTATAATGCACCTAATATGCTTCAATATATTTAGTTCCCCTGTGAACAAGTTGAAGTACGACTTGTAGAATCACATAGAGGAATTGTGCACTTAGGCTTGGCCCCTACATTCGGAGGATGATACAATTTTATTATCAAAATAATTTTATGTAGAAAATTTTTCTCAATGCCCACCTCTTCTCCCTATTGAAAAACTTTCTTGAGGCGTATTTACAAATAATGAGGTATGAAAGGTAGCAAGGTGATAATTGTGGATAACACAAGAGGAAGCAACTAGGTTGGACATGGACCAGATTGGAGAGACATTAGGGGTGATATCACAGTCAATGGAGCTCAGAGGAGAGGGCTCTATAAAAGGCACAACGGTACAAGAAAAAATGGACAACGTGTAGTCAACAAGGAAGCCACTTAGGGTGGCTTATTGATAAACATATTATAAATATAATGGTATTATAAACATTTTGAATATGAATATAATTCTACTGTTTATATACATAAAATTGGTTTTAATTTTTTAGGATCATTAAATAAGGTATACTAAGAAATTTCTCCATAATAAACAATTTACTCTACTTTATGTACTAGGGTAGCCATACAAATTAAATGGGTGGAAAACTATGATAAACATCAAACCACTTATCTCAAGATACATCCCACACTCATAAGATTTTAAAAATTTATAAAAATTAACTAAATTATAAATTTATTTTAAATTATTATAT
Organism: Pinus albicaulis; assembly: GCA_034641835.2. Classification (NCBI taxonomy): domain Eukaryota; kingdom Viridiplantae; phylum Streptophyta; class Pinopsida; order Pinales; family Pinaceae; genus Pinus; species Pinus albicaulis. The sequence continues at coordinate 839,757,213 of CM076575.1, forward strand.
TAATTAGAAAATGAATTAACACATGAGTTAAATACACACACACACACACATATATATATATATATATATATAGAATAACATGTAACTATATTCTTAATCGTGGGGATTCAACCCAATTTTACCATTGAGATTCTTAAAGTGTAAACATGATTTGTTATATTATCTTGGCCCAATATCATGGCTTTTTAATGCGACATGCTCAAAAAACCGTAACTCATGTTTATATGACAAATTTTCAATTAATCCATTTAATTAAAATGGTTGAAGAACATAACTACTTTTGAAATAAATTTTAACCTTTAATCTACTATTACTAGTAAAATATTCTAAAATATTTTGTCAAGATTAGTTAAATAACTGTTTATAAAAAATTAATTTAAAAAACAAATAAAATAATAAACAAATAAATTATTTAAAGAAAAAACTATTTCATTTTATTATGTTATTTTTAAAATCTAATAAATTAGAAATAAGATAACTTTAAATTTAAATTTCAATGGATTAATAATACAATGATATTATAAATGTTTTAAAAATAATATTTAATATTAATATTAAATTTAAAATGGTTTTAATCTTTTACTTGAGCTATAAAATTTCAAAGAAAAATCGGGTTCTTATCCATTTATAAAACAAAGTTAATGGGTTATATATATATATATATATATATATATATATATATATATATATATATATATATATATATATATATAATTTAGAATTAATAACATATTTTTAATCTTTTTATCATAAAATGATTTTCTTCAAAATTAATTATTATAATATTATTAATTAAAAAAAAAACTCCTTTTAATATCTTTTAAAAGTAAAGGAGGAAAATCTATAATTTTTCATCAATTAATTAATTCCTAGGTTAATTTAAATACTATTGATATTGAGATAGAAAAACTTCTATTTTTCAATTATCTAACTTATTGCACTTAGAGACACTCAAGAACTCGGTATGGTAGCAATGTTCTAAAACATTATGTAAGGCCTTATGTAATGTAATGGTTTATTTTAAGAAAAACACTCATAATTTTTTTCATCATGAATTTTTTGAATTTTCCCAACATGTTTCCAATTTTCTCTAGGACCTTTTGGTGCCCCAAAGGGAGGGTGGATTTGGTAATCTCACCCATACTGACATAGTTGATACCACCATATATTTTGCATCAAAATCTCGGAACAATGGGGTGATGAATATCCCATCTCTACCTAAAAACTAGGGCCCATAATTCATGACATTCTCCAGATCTTCTGTGCTTCAAGTTAAACAATAAAGAATCATTTCGAACATAAATAAATGTCACAATTGGGGTTCATGAAGAAAATACCCACTAGTGTAAAGTGTCATCTTTAGGTAAAACACCATTGAACTTGCATATTACAATTTTGGAAGATTAACCTCCTTGGCTGGTACATATTCCATCTGTTCTATGATGTAGGGTCCCTGGTTGAATTAGGGTTGATCTACTAAGTTGTGAGCCTTCCCTTTCACTGCGTCTTTGAATGAGGAAAAACCACTGGGATTTCTGGAACTTGAAGCTCTATCATGTAGCCTCAAAACCACTATTGTTTCTGAAGCTCGAAGCTCCATCATGTAGCCTCAAGCTTATAATAATGGTAGAGTTCCATGAAATGTAGTAATATTTCATCTTAAAGGATTCTTGTAGCATCTTCCCTTTGAATAACATGCATTGATAATTTGTAGAGATGTCCAACCTATTTTCAAGGAAAATTTTCAAATTTTACACCAAGTCAAAGCATTCAATCTAGAAAAGGGTGAAATTTCCATTTATATCTTTTTATGAAGATATGAAATTCTTTCTTTTCCAAGTTAGCCCATCTTTTGACCATAAAAAAGGTGGGAAAATGATAGGGGATGCGCCAATGTTTATAAAATAATATAAAATAAATGGACTCGACTAGAGTGTTTCCTCGGGTCTGGAAATTAGAAATATTTTCCCCTTCAGTGTGCCATTTTTCACCCCATAATGTGACATTGATGATGTACCCTGACATGTAGCACAAGAATATAGTTTTCTTTCACATTCTCCGCTCCTCCTTCCGGCATTCCTTTGCACCTGCTAGTGAAATTGCTATTTTTCATTATAGGGGCCATGAAAACTGGTATGTCAACAATATACTATCGCTCAAAGTTAGATGTTAGAATAAATACACTAAAGAGTTATGTGTTTAAGATGAAAAATTGAATTTACTCTATCTTAGAGTTTTTTTGAATATTTATTGAACCAAGGGCTAAAAATTGAAGCCTATTTTGTTTTTGGCTTCAGAACTATTCAATGTTCAGTGTACTTGAAATTTATCAATTTATATTTATTTTACATAAGTGAATCGTAATCTATTTTGGAGGGTTATTATAATTTCTAATTTTTTTTTTTGGTGTATGAATTATGATTATCAAATAACACTATTTAACATTATGACCTAGTTGCATTGAAGAAGTTGGTTATGATTAGATTCAATGTTTTTATAGTTATCAACCCAATGAACACACTAACATGTTTACAAATATCAACACAATGGATGATCAACATGTTGCATACTAGCTTGATCTTATGTGTCAATAAATAGCACATTAAGTTGGACATGTTGCACATTAGTGTGATATTTAGTCTCATTGATTAAATTGGCCATGAATAACTCCATATTTAGGTCATTTATGGAATGTTAATGTGATTAAACAACTCAATAAATTGGACCACACAAAGTTATTTGCAAGTGTAGTTGCAATTGGAGCAAGTTATCTTCAACAAAATTTAGAGTAAAAGACAAGTCTTGCATAACCTTGGATACTTGATAGAATATTTGGTGGCCAACAATTAATATGATAAAAAGGTAATTCAGTGTGATAAGGAGTAGTTTTTGCAACATGTGAGAGATTTATTGGTTACCTATTTTGTTTGACAATAGTTTTGCACATAATCGTTCATATGTAAAAGAAGCTTTGTCTTATGTGATTCAAAGTTATTGTTGTTATGGTCATGATAACTTTCTAATCTCCTCTCATTGTCTTTTGTAATTCATAGTTTTGATAATATGGTCATGGTAACTCTCTAGTCTTCCATCTACTTTGAAAGTGTATTTGAAAATTCTTTTTAACAATTGTTATGATAAGAAATGATATATTGGCAAGACATATTTTTTCTCTATATCTTAAGTATGTCAAGATATTAATTGTTCAAGGTAAATCAAGAGACAAAATAAAAATAGAAAACACCTAATAAAACTTTTTTTATAGATTCTACTATCGCATGTATAATCCTCCATGATTTATTATTCTACGAAATTAGACACTCAAATCTCCATTTGAAATAATAAATTAACATATTTTATTCTTAATTTAACCCCTTCACATCAAATCTTAATGAAATACCACACCCACTAGTGCACCCACTCGTTTAGGGTTTCATGCTAAGGAAAGCTCTCAACTACCACAGTTTCTTTGCAACTAACTCATTCCTCCCATTCCTAGAAAAGCCTCTCAATTAAAAAAAAATAAAAAAAATGAACCACTGTAATATTATTTCATACCCCTCATGAGTTTTTGGGTTTCATGGTCACGACATAGCCATTTCATTAAAAAATGGAAAATTAATCTTTGTTTTCATTTACTTCCTTTTTTTGTTATATATATAGTAGGTTTTTATTTAATTAATTATATAAATTGTGTTATAATTATAAGAATATGTTTTTTATCATCGCATGTTAACATTAAGCTAGGTAATGAAATGTGGGTTTTATCAAGTTGAAATTCAATATGATACACCAAATGATTATATTGAACATTTTATAATTGAGCTTCGTGCGATGAAGCATAGCCGACGCATCTGAAAAAAAAAAACTAAACATAACAACTCATAATCATGAACATGATAAAGAATGTTAAAATGAATACACTACTAAAATAACTCAATTACATATAAGACATAAGAAATGCTACTAATTATTTATATTCATATACCCATTATCTATTTGTATATGCTTATCCTTGGTCTATATTAGTAGTTTAAATTGGTCATTTATAACTATATTAGTTATAATTGCTCAAATTTTCTATTATTTGGCTTATAAAAAATTGTCGTGCTTAACTTTTTTGGTTGCATAAGCACAAACTTATCATATCATTACGGTATCGACCAATTACATGTCATGATAACTATCCTAGCCTATAGGAATGTGTAGGGGCCTTTATCTCTCATCTACTTTTTTTACCAAAATGGCTAACTATTGGTTTTCTTTTCCATATTGTATAATTGTCTTAAGGGCATTTTTTTTCTATAACCTTATTCATGGATTTCACATTAATATCGGCATTATTCTCCTACAATATTATTTTGTATTTCAAAACCCCTTTCTAATTCTAATCTTAAGAAACCCCTTTAGAATAATATCAATTTACAAATTTAATTGAAGTTCATAACCACCACCACAGGCATGCTAGTAGAGTTTCATCAACTAGCGGTGGGTTGTCTACCCACTTCAACAACCTCAACGACCCAACTTTTTATGATACCACTTGTTGGTTTTGGAGTCGTTAATAGCAAAAATATAGGAAACTGAAATTACATACAAACTAACAAAAAATTATGTGGTAAAACCTTGACAGTGGGTCAAGGAAACTTCTACGGGGTAAGGGATTCGAAATATTATTAATCAAGAATGATTCTCCATATTACAATCTTGTCAGGAAACTATCAATTTATATATGCTACTTTGTTACATAGCTTCTTTTCATTATAGAAACAAATTGAACAATAGAATAAAATTTACCCAGATAAATATATCATTTACATTGTTGTCATTTTTCAACAATCTCCACCTTGACAAAAAATTTCCTAATCTCTTTCTCATGCCCATTCATCATCTCTTCTGCAAGCCAAGAGAAGCCAAAATCCATCATAGCTTCTCTACTATAATTGGATTCGTGAATATGTCTGTATCATTCTCTTGTGTATGTACCTTCTCGAAAGCTACTTTTCTGCCATCAATCACATGTCTCACAAAATGGTACCTTACATCAATATGCTTGGTCTTGAGCCAAATGAATAGTACTCTGACTATCACAGACCACATTACATTCACTTTCTCCTACGCTTTTACAATCTCATCAAATAAACCTTTTTGAGATTCGTAATTTAACAAATTAAATGTTAAAATTGTGCTACATACATATTTATAAAGCAATAAAATGATAAAATTGAATAAAATGAAACATGACAACATTTCAATAAAAATAAAGATTCAATTTGGTATGCACATTTACATATTTTATGAAATTGAAAAGTACAAAAACTATTTTTTTTTTTTTATCCATAATATTACAAATAAAAATATTTGAATAAATAGAAAAAAAACCAATGAAAATATTACAAATAATGGCATCGCAAATAATAATATCAAAACCTAATGTTACCCACAAAACAACCCAAAAAAAACACAAAACAAAAAAACAAAATATTTAAACCATATTTAAATGTCCATACCATTCCACCATACATCAATCATAAAATGTATACATTGCACTACCATACACATTAAGAACATAGTTATAATTAATAATAAAAATAGTTATAAATTAACTATTATTAAAATATGAGTAAATAATATTTATTTACTTTGTTGCTCAACCACCCTATAGAGTAGATGTTGTACTAGTTTGTGAGATGAAGTGTTATATATAATAATAAAACATATTGTTAGTTGAATTAAGAAAATAATAAAAAGTAAAAATAATAAACTGATTCAATATTGTAATTTATAATAAATAAAATGCAAATATTTTTCAAGAAAATGATAATAATTTATATTCATAATTATGATATTTTAAAACATATAATTGATAAATATATAAAAAATTTAAAATTTTAATTAATAAAAATATAATTAGGTTTGTGGGGTTTTAGTTAAACGGTGACGAGGCGGCTTGTTATAGCATTCATCACGGGTTCAATTCCCTCTCCGATCGGGGTGATGTATCTGGACATTTTCATATGTTGATAAAGATGAAAAAAAAAGAGAGGAAAAAAAAAGAAAATGAAAGGTACTACCAAACTTACAAATATATATATATATATATATATATATATATATATATATATATTCCTTTGATGATGTCCAAGTTCTCTTATGAATAGGCTTAATTAGCAATTGTACCACATGTTGCAAAAAAAACGACGTAAGGCAATAACATAGGAAAGAGTAGCCTAGAAGAAATAAGTTGTTGTAGAGAAGGAGCCATTGTGAAGGAATGAAAGCCAATTCTTGCTTCCATGGAAGCAGGTCGTTGAGGTTTCAAAGATATTGATGATAAGAGTTGTCAACTATAAAATTTTGCTATAGATATTGATATGGGCAATTGTGGGTGAAAACATATATATAAACCAACATAATATGTTCACATATATAAAAAAAATTGTTATAGATATTGAATAGGAAATTGGGGGTGAAACTCCTTTGGTGATTAATCATCCTCTGAAGCAAGTATGAAATGAGCATGTAACTCATATAAGATATTTGTAATACATTCAAGTACAATATATCTGGCATAGATGTTAATAAAGAGAATTTTTATTAACAAAAATAGAGTTTAGTCCAAGTTCAACAAGCATGAAATGAGTATGTAACTCAAATAAGATATTTTAAATACATTCAAGTACAATCCATCTAGCTTAGATGTAAATAAAGAGAATTTTAGTAACAGAAATAGAGTTTAGTCCAAGTTCATCTACATATCCGAGCGCTAATTTCATGCTTCTCAGCAATTTTATGTTGTATATGAATAACAATAGTCTTGGTATACAAGAAAGTGAAGGTCTTTTTAATATGGAAACATTTTTTGAAGGAGATATTGTTCTTTAGGTTATGGTTTATTTTCTTAACTCCAAACTTGGTTTATTCTTTCTCTATATACATAAGAAACAAAAATTTCAAAGTAATTTCACAATTTTAAGTTATAGTTTTATATTTTATAATTACAGATCTAGTTTCTTACTAAACTATTTTACACACATCTATTTATTCAAATAAATTATATTGTGAATATGTTTTCTCCTATTATTTGATTACAAAATTATTGTACTCCCCACTAAGTAAAACAACTTTATTAATAAAGAATTTAATGCCAAATTGAAATATTTCTCAAGTGAGAACTATTATAATATATAGAACTGATTTTTTGATGTATAAATTATTTTTTTTATAAGTCGTTGAATTTCCATTACCTATTATCTTCAAACCCCATGGGGAGTTATTGAACATGGGAGCCAACCTCAGGAAAATAAACATTCGCATTAACATCTTGGAAAAAAAAATTATAATCCTAAAATTCTCTTACCTAATCATATTTTCAAATATATAATTGAGTTCCATTTATTAAAAACAAAGGCAATATTAAGAACCTCCTAGAGTTATAAAAGGTCATTGACATGAAAAATAAAAAATCTTCTCATGACAACATCCAAATGTTAATCTTAATTGAATCATTAAAAAACTAAAAAGGGATATGTTGAGGTCTCATATATATGTGGCAACAACAAGGGGGATAACCACATGTTCCAGACCTTAAAGCAATTCCTTTTTCATTTGGGATAGTGGCTCTGACTGGGGGCAATGGGACCAGTTTCCCAATTTTGGGTTTTGTATGATTATTGGGGTTCTTTCAAATGATTTGCAAGGAGAATAACTAAAAACTAAAACAATTTTATTCTAAGATGCAAAACTTTGAATTAAATCTGATCTAATCTAACCCGGGATAATACTGATATTATGCGATCTAAAATGATGTCTATTCAGTCTATGATGATTTAGATCAATCACAGACTTAATAGAATTAATACTTTTGTAAGATAATCCTTTTGAGAAAATAGTTAATCAAAGGAAAATGTAAAACATATCGCATATATTTTGATGATCATATATAAAACAAATCAATTTCTATTCTGGTATCATACAATAGTGCAACTGATACATCAAAAAGAAATAATTGATTTCATACATACTTCATGAAAGCTGGATTTATCACTAATGTTAAAACAGAGTTTAGCATACACGATAATAGTACCAGATGTGTGTTGTCCTGCTCATCTAACCAATGATAATAGGCCACAATCAATCTTCTATCAATAAGTCTTTCAGAGAATACAATAGTGCATCAACAATGATCAACCAAGATGATATATAATTGAAAAGACCATGTTCCATTATCTTATCAAGACATCCACAAACTTACAGTAAAGAATTATTTGTAAATGTTCTTAGTAAAAATCATGGACACTTCTCTAAATGCATGAGAAGGGTTTAAATACTATATTAACTACTTACAAAAATAGATTGTACAAAATATCTTATGAGGCGGTTTCAAACAACCTTCCTCATTCCTAGTATCTAATCGCTAAAATTAAAATTCTCAAAACGGACTAATTCATGATCATACTTGATGATAGGCTAGTGCCAGCTCTGCTTTTTTGTTCACAAATATCGGACATTGGTTGAACTTGTGGAGGCTTCTTGAACTATGTTTTCATCTGTCTAGTAAATACGACATCAAGTAAAAGTGGCGGCATTTTCTATATGGAATCTAGAGAACAATTCAATGTCATTATTTGACTATGGGGCTTAACCAGGAGTTTCCAGTATGCTTCCCAATTAGTCTTTTTCAGCTATGAAATTGTTTCTTATCGTATTTGACATATATTTTTCCAACTTTGCTTCAATATTTTGAGATCAGGAATTTATTTGGGATTTCCTTCTTCAATTAAACCGGACGTATGCAACATGTGGTTGATCTTTTTGACAATGCTCTTTGATATGCCTGATGCTCTAGCTATTTCCAATTCTGCCTCTTTCACCTGTGTATCCCATTCGGTAAAGACAATATCCTTGTAACTTTCTTTGATCTTTGGGAGATTTGATCTTCTTCCTTCCTCTGAATCCTGCCATTCAATATATTCAGAAATTTTGGTATTAAGTTCATTAAACACAATTCTCTGGTCAATGATTGTATTAGTCAATTATTCACTGATTTTCAAATGTGGAACTATGTCTGATATTTGTAAGACAAACAAGTCTTGTTGTTTTGAGAGTAAGGCATTTAATGCCAATGCTTCTTTAATGAATTCCTCTGCAATAGGAATGGCTTCACATTTTATAAGATTTTCTCTCAATTCTTTAATCAGTGTGTCTTTGCCAGATAAATAATTTTCATAACTTATCTTAAGTACTTCCATATCTTGCTGAAATTTAAAGAGTTGTTTCTTGGCCTTTTGATTCAGACTATTCCTTTCTTTATCTAGTTGTTGTTGTAGCTGCATTATTTTATCATCCTTCTCTTGAACCAACATGGATACTTCGGCCGCTTTGTCCATTTTTGCAGTAGTATATGCTCCAGCAAATTGTGATAGCCAAGTTAGGTTTTCGATTGGGTTTGACGGGGTGTCTTTCCATACAGCTTCCATAATCTCATTACCTGCAGGTGTTTCAATCCTTCTTCTCTTTCTCTGTTTCCTGAGTACATCTTTATGAAGAGGGTTGTAGAATACATCTAGTGGAGGGATATCAGTTACCTTTAGAATAATTTCATCAGTAAGAAATGCAGGGATAACTTCTGTATCTTGGGAGCTTGTCCCAAGACTTTCAGTGGTTTCTTTTGCTGAAACTATCTGAGCTTGGGGGGTCTGAAATCCTGTATTTTTCTACGTAGATGATCCCTCTGGGGTATCCTTTAATGTATTACTAACTGAATTCCAGAATTTATCTAGCTCACTTATTCTATGGGTCTAACTCTTATGTTCTGATCACCTTGCTTGGTTCAGTCATATAACTAGTAATCAAGATATTTTGCGGAATATGCTTGAGTCTTTGTTCTCTATACTCATGGAATCTATGTAATTCCTCTGGGTTTAGATTCAATCTGACAAAGTTTTGAACTTCTTTTAAAGTTTCAACAGATTTCAAAACATCTTCAAATCTATCATATGTATGTATGACAGGTTTCATTTTGACTGACTGAGTAAATTTATTAGTGATCTTCTCTCGGTCGAATTGCCTTGGCGGTAAAACAGGGAGCTTTAAAAGCTAAATCTTCTGACATTCTTTCGACGCATGATTGAAATTGTTGAGGGAGAATGAACCACACTGAATTGGGAAACTTGTCCATAAATATTTTTTACTATATTTCATAGTTTTAGTGAGTCCATTGTCGACAGTTTGGTAAGCCACTTCTCTTGCCATTAGTTTATCTGAAACATACAACGGAACCACATGTGGAGGAGCGGAGCTTCTGAACACTCTGATGTATGAAAATTGTTCTTTAATGAAACATCTTCCTATCATTTTGAGATCTGTGATGGCTTCCTTAGTGAACCTGGGGTTCCCTCTATCAAACATTAACTGATGTAATGGTAATACAACCCCATAACATAATCTGTGGAAGTGTGGTACATAATTATGTTCCCATATCTGTTTATGACTTAAATGAATAGGGGTAGGGTCCTCAGGAGTCCATTTCCAACCCATAATTGGAAAGATGGTAGAGAAACAAATGGCATCGAAAACATATGCGCTCATGAAAAATTAGGGGACGACTTTGGAAGAAGAAGCTCTTGCTTGGTGATATTCATTAATCGCTTTAGCTAGATTTTCGGAAAGAATGGTTGCCCAATTCATGATGTGAGAATTAACACAGGAGTCAATCAAGGGAATCCAATTTATAAAGAACTTGGTGTTATTAGGGAGACCATATAATCTGCACAACATTGATGCTAAAAAATTGTAGGGATTTGCAAGTGAAGCAATAGGATACATACCTGATTTCTCATGCTTAAACTTGTTATCCAGTTTCCTCCAACCTTGAATCATTTTGAAAGGGTCTTCATTATTCTTTTCAAAATTTTCAACAAACTTGTTGTCATAGATGTCTTGTTGGTCGGGCAGTTTGTACATGACTTTCAAATCTTCAGCTCTAAAAGAACCTAAGAAATCATTCTTAATGGTTTTGAATTGTTTATCTTTAACTGTTGAATTCTCAACCACCCATCTTATCATATCAGTATACGGTAAAATGCTGGCCCTTGCTGCTATTCTATGAAGGAAGGAACATGCGACATCCTTAAACTGTAAATCTGAGGGCCTTGCATCATCATTAGTTGCCTTGACCTCCACTACTTCATGTTTTTCATCTTTGACGATAGCATAGATGGCTTTCCACTTTGTAGCACCTCCATCTATAGTGAAAACAATATCTGAGATTGTGGACGACATTTTTGTATATTCAAATTCCGCAACAGTTTTTTTTCCATGTTTCTGCATTACTTTGTGTATGGACATGTCTTGAAGGAAAATCCCTATTTAAGATAGAGTAATGATCAAATGATGAAAAATATAGTGAAATGACCAATTTTAAAAGAAAATATTTGGGAAGCAACTGTACCATTAATTATCCGTAACAAAACAATAACTATTCGCATTGGGATGATAAAACTTGTTTAATAATTTCTGACATGATTTATTTTCACATTAAAACCTTTATTAAATCTTGTCAAATCCATTGCATCGCGCATTTTGAACCTGTTTTTTGTGAAGTGAATTTCTTTTAACAAGATTTACGTTTATGCGATATTCGATTTTGCGATATCGTGAAATCGCCTACATTGGGATAACGCAAAATCACCTTTATTGGAATATCGCAACATCGGAGCTTTGGTAAGTAATATTTTAAGTTTTAAATGCATATCTACGTTCTGTGATTTATAATGCTGCTTGCGAAGTTCAAATCACAGATCGCAAAATCGGGATTTCTGTTTTGTGCTTAACTTTCAATGGGAAAAGATTATGCAGGATACAATTTGCGATAGGGTGATCATAAGGATATGAAAATGGAATTTATTAATTTCTTTTTTTTTTCTTTTTTTTTTTATTTTATAAAAACAAGAGTGTTTTTGGAGTTTGATTTTTTATTTAAAATGAAAAATACATTTTAAGAAGGGTCCATATTTATATTATCAAAATCCTTAAACTATTTTGAAAATAAAAATAGGGGGGTTGTTGCATGACACAACAATTGGAGATTCACTTGGGAGAACCATATATCTCTGACTGGTTTGTTTGATATTTCTAAACTTTCAAAACAAGAAAGAGTTTATGAGAATAAAAATAGTATGATTCATGAATTAAACAATGTTTTTTCATAATATAATCTATTTACCTATCTCATTTTTTTCTTAGTTGACTCCTTCAATGATAACACATAGGTTTCTGTATTAGTCGGTACTCAAATTTAAAAATATAAAGTAGGTGTCCTCTAAAAATTGGTTTCATATATTTTTACTCATTTATCACATATAGAGCCATTGTTGCCAGCAGACGTTTATAGCATCGACAGGGTTATCTTTTAACCAATAATGATTCATGGTCCCATTTGAATTTGATTTCTTATGTCAAAATATAATTGAATTTCTTTTTTCTAACACATTCTCAAAGTCATTATCTAGGTTTGGTGACCTTATAGTGACAATGTCATTCAATGATCGTAATTTAGATTGAACAAGTTGGCTCATGATGAGACCCCTTGTCTTTTGATTTTATAATCATTTAGCTATTACCATGTTATGGTATGGGGTATTGGTAATATCAATCTAAATTATTTCTCTATTATTATGATAAACAAGCTCGTGATGAGACTTATTTTCTTTTGTGTTTGTATTTTGTATATATTTCTGTTCTTCTTTGAATTATGCTTTGAAGAAGAAATTTTGTCAAATGGGATGAATCATTAGCTCGTTTTAAGAGTTATGGATGATAATTATAGAGTTGGTAGTTACCTTTTCATAGAGAATCCTTGCTAAGTTAAAGGTTCTTTTCTGGACTAATACATACATATATATTTTATAACATCAAAATTCATTTCAAAGAGTACATGTATTTAGTAAATTTCAAAATATTTCAAAAAAATAAGGTTTACTCAATTCTCATAATTATAATTATCTTTTTACTTTACTTATTTATAGAAGCGAAATATCAAATAAATTTATCATAAATTTTAAAACTTTGAATCAACAAAAAATGATGCTATTTTCAACTTTTATTTTCCTAAAGCAAAGTAAAATTTAAAGCTTAATTCCTAAGAGAAATATTTTTTAAGAATTTGACCATTCATAGGCAAGGAGTATTTCTTACCTAATAAGTCTTGTAACAAAAAAGGTGGATAGACTTATTTTCTCTATGATTTTAAATGGACCAAGCCATAATCTTTGGAATTTGGTATGCTTACGTTTTTCCTCATGTGCCTTATCCCATTTCAAAACAAGGTCTTCAATTTCAAAAGCTTTTGAGCTGGTAGATGCTGTGTCAAACGAAGCTTTAACTATTTTTTGATGATGAGCATGTATACCTTTGGCTTTTTCTCTCTGTTCTTCCATTTTAAGAATTTGATCTTGTCTAAATTGAAGGGAAGACGAAGGATTTTCATCAATAAACTGCACTAAAGAAAATGATGGTATTGTTATATTTGTGGGTAGAACTACTTCTTTCCCATAAACTAACACAAATGGTGAATTACCTATTGAGGCTTTCTGGGTGATTCTATCTGCCCAAAGAGCAAATAATAGTGCTTTGTGCCAATTTTTATGATTTTGTTCTAAATTTCGTTTGATGATTTTGATAAGATTTTTATTTGTAGATTCAGCCAATCCATTACCCTGTGGATAATAGTTAGCTGAGTATTTTAATTTAAAACCTATTTTCAAAGCAAATTCTATCATGGCGTTTCTAGAAAAGTAAGATGCATTTTCAAATATCAAAGCTGATGGGAGGCCAAACCTGGTGATTATGAACTGATCAATAAAATCTGTAATATTTTTTTTATTAACCACCTTTAATGGGATAGCTTCTACCCATTTTGTGAAATAATATGTTGCAGTTAGAATATACTTATGTTGTTTATAAGAGTTCGGAGTTGTTTAACCTATGATATCTAACCCCCATTGTTTGAATGGTTGTTGGATATTTACTGGTTGTAGTGGAAATGTTGATTTTCTTTCTCTTCCTGCTGTAGTTTGACATACTTTGCATTTTCTCACATATTAATGTGCATCTTTAAATATATTTGGCCAATATTAACCGACATGCAGTATTTTATGAGTTGTGGTGTTTCCTCCGAAATGACCTCCAGCTGGTCCATCATGTAATTCCTGCATTACTTTTTCAGTTTCAGTTTTCTCTAAACATCTCAATAATACAAAATCATAATTCTTCCTAAATAACACATCATCCATGAGTTGATATTGATTTTTTTTACGCCTTAGAGCACGCTTTGCTGTGTAATTGAGATATAATGGAGCATATCCATTTTTTAAGAAAAATTTCAGATCAACATATTGTGACTGAGAATCATTTAGGCTTACCTCGGACAATTGTATTTCATTTTATTGATCTTCTTCTGTTAGTAAATGAGAAGCTCCAATTAACATCCTGAAAAGACCTTGACATTTAACAAATTTAGCAAGATGTATCTCTACATCATATTCTTGAAGTGCGGTAACCCAATTTGCTCTGTTATCTCCTACCTCTCGTTGGATTAATAATTGCCTTACTGTTAAGTAAGGTACTATTATTTTAGTATGTGTTTTTAGGAGAAAAGGTATAAAATTTTTCAAGGCTTTAAACACAGCAAAAGCCTGTTTTTCCATAGCTAAATAATTTAACTCAGCACCTTGAAGATTAGAACTAAAAAACGAAATCGGTGCTTCAATGTTTTGATCATTTAACTGTGTCAAAACTATTGCGTATGATTTATTACAAGAGAATGTGTATAATACAAATGGCTTAAGAAAATTGGGAGTTGTTAAAGAAGGAGCTTCGATGATGGCTTTCTTAATCAAATCAAAAGAATTTCTCTCATCTTAAAATTTTCTTAATCATTAACTGCAGGGGTAAGATAATTTGGGAAAAATCAGGAACAAACCTTTTTAAAAAATCAATTTGTCCTAAAAATGATTGCATTGTTTTTTTATTGTGTGGTAGAGGAATGTTTTCGATTTCCTGAATCCTATTAGGGTCAATATGGATTCATTTTTTTGGAGACAATGAGCCCTAATAATTTACCTTCTAATAAGGCGAAATAACATTTTTTAGGATTCAAGGAAATGTCGAATTTTCTACATCTTTCAAAAATATGTTTTAGGTGATTAACATGATTGTTTCTATGCTTAGAATAGACAGTAATGTCATCTAAGTATATAACAACTGAGCTGTTGATTAGTCCTCTAAAAGCTATATCCATAGCACGTTGAAATGTAGTACCAGCATTAATCAACCCAAATGGAATTTTCTGATATGCATATGTTCCCCACTTTGTTCTGAATGTTGTCTTTAATATATCATCTGGATATACCATAATTTGATTGTATCCTGAAAATTTGTCGAGAAAAAGACATCAATTCAGATCCTGCAACTGACTGTAATATCTGTTCCATGGTAGGCAAAGGAAAATTATCCTTTTGGAAAGCTTTATTCAAATTTCTAAAGTCTATGCAAATCCTAATGTCTCCATTATTCTTCCTAACTCGGACCATGTTTGACACCCATTTTGAATGTCTAACAGGAAAATTAATTTTGGCTTTGAGCATTTTGTTTAATTCAAATTTAATTTGACTTTCTAAGTTTGTGTGGATCTTTCTAAGTTTTTGTTGAACAGGTTTGTCCTCTGAGATCATAGGTATAGTATGTTTAATTATAGAAGTATCACATGTCTTGAGATATAAATAATCCTAGGCAAAGATATTTTTATATGTTTTCAGCAACTTAATGAATGCCATCCTTTCTTCAGGTTTTAAACCAAGACCTAAGTTAATGTTTTGAGGTTTTTCTGGTGTACCAAGATTAATAAATTCAAATTTTAAAGTAGAACTCTGGGTTTTTGAATTGGTAAATTTCTTAAATCTATCCTTCAAATCATAGACATTTTCCATTTTGACTACAGATTTGGTAATTGGATTAGCATTTTTTTTATTTTCAATCTGTAAGTCATGTTCATGTTCATCTACGATTTGACCCTCATAAGATCTATCTGATGTAAGAAAGTATACTATATTTGTATCATTATTAAATACTCTCCAATTTGTTACGTTGTTAGGAATGGAAGGCCTAAGAATTAACTCAATTGAAAATCTGTCTGGGCTAAATTCTTCAGATGGTATAAGCTTAGATGCTACATTAGCAAGTAAATCAACACTTGCATTTTGTAATCTAGGAACTGTAGAGATATTAAATGCGGAAAAATGGGATGTAAGACTTTGAGCTAAAGCTTGATAGTGTTTCAAATGTCCATAAATACAATGAATTATGTTTCTGACTTGTCTAACAATTTTCTCAGAATCTCCATATTCCTGCAAATATTTAACGTTTAAACCAATAGCTTTGTACAGACCTTGTATCAATGCTTCATATTCAACGGTATTATTCATGCATTGCAATTTTATTCTACAGGCTAGCATTGTTTTCTCTCCTTACGGATTGATAACGCAACCTGATCCTACACCATCTTCTGATTTTGAACCATCAAAGTATAAAGTCCAAAACAAGGACTGTTTTGAAATTTAATTGCTAAGATTAATACATTTAGAAGTGTTTGTTTGAGAAAAGTTTTCAATTTGAGAAATAGCAGTATTTATTGAAAAAGGTGAAATCTAAGCATTGAATGATCCAAGAAACGATTCAGCTAAGTAATTTCCAATAATGTTATTAGTGAAAGTTACAGGTTCATTTGTTCCTTCAAGTTCTGTGACTGCATGTTTCATAAATTTTTCGCGATCAAATCTGATTTGATTTGGTTTACCATTGTATGGTAACCACATATGTGACCAATCAGTAGCGAAATATCCATGTAACTTTTTAGACCAATCCATGCTTAAAATAAGATCATAAAATTCAGGGATATTTGCGACTAAAATATCGATTACTTGCAGTACCTATGGATTGGATGATAATCTAATGGATACTGACAACATTTCTCTAATGACTTTGACTCTTGTTCTATCTAATTGAATTATATGTACATCAGATTTTTGAGGAGTGACATTTAGTTTTGTACACGTTGTTCTTGGCATGATGTTTGAAGAAGCTGCTAAATCAATAAGACAATTATGAACATTTTTGTTGAAAATATCGTAAGTCAAAAGTAAAGGAGTGTGAGAAATAGATCTATCACCAATTAAAACAAGATCATCGGGATTTGTTTTTTTTGAAGATGACAAAGGTTTTCCCATATCTTTGGAAGCTTGGGCTATAACCGGTGGTTGTATAGGATCTACAGGGATTACCTTGAGTTCTCTGAAACAGGTGAAACAGGTAGAATTGGAAATAGCTAGAGCATCAGACATATCAAAGAGCATTGTAAAAATGATCAACCACATGTTGCATACCTTTGGTTTAATTAAAGATGGAAATCCCAAATTAATTCCTGATCTCAAAATATTGGAGCAAAGTTGGAAAAATACAGGTCAAATACGAGAAGAAAAAATTGCACAACTGAAAAAGACTAATTGGGAAGCATACTGGCAACTCTTGGTTAAGCCCCATAGTCAAATAATGACATTGAATTGTTCTCTAGATTCCATACAGAAAATGCTGCCACTTTTACCTGATGCTATATTTACTAGATAGATGAAAACAAAGTTTGGGAAGCCTCCACAAGTTCAACCAATGTCCAATATTTGTGAATAGAAAAGCAGAGTTGGAACTAGCCTATCATCAAGTATGATCATGAATTAGTCTGTTTTGACAATTTTAATTTTAGCGATTAGATACTAGGAATGAGGAACGTTGTTTGAAATCACCTCATAAGATATTTTGTACAATGTATTTTTGTAAGTAGTTAATATAGTATTTAAACCCTTCTCATGCATTTAGAGAAGGGTCTAGGATTTTTACTAAGAACATTTACAAAGAATGTTTTACTATAAGTTTGTGGATGTCTTGATAAGATAATGGAACATGGTCTTTTCAATTATATATCATCTTGGTTGATCATTGTTGATGCACTATTGTATTCTCTGAAAGACTTATTGATAGAATATTGATTGTGGCCTATTATCACTGGTCAGATGAGCAGGATAGCACACATCTGGTACCATTATCGTGTATGCTAAACTCTATTTTAACATTAGTGATAAATCCAACTTTCATGAATTATGTATGAAATCAATTATTTCTGTTTGAATTATTAGTTGCACTATTGTACGATATCAGAATAGAAATTGATTTGTTTTATATATGATCATCAGAATATATGCGATATGCTTTACATTTTCCTTTGATTAACTATTTTCTAAAAAGGATTATCTTACAAAAGTATTAATTCTATTAAGTCTATGATTGATCTAAATCATCACAGACTGAATAGACATAATTTTAGATCGCATAAAATCAGTATTATCCCGAGTTAGATTAGATCAGATTTAATTCAAAGTTTTGCATATTAGAATAAATTTGTTTTAGTTTTTAGTTATTCTCCTTGCAAATCATTTGAAAGAAACCCAATAATAATATAAAATCCAAAACTAGGAAACTGGTCCCATTACCCCCAGTCGGAGCCACTATCCCAAATGGAAAAGGAACTGCTTTAAGGTCTGAACTGGGTAGTTATCTCCCTTGTTGTTGCCACATATATCTGAGGCCTCAACATTTTTGGCACTAGAAGGAGGGCCTGACTATGAATGGCATACAAATATAAACCCCAAACTAGAAGCCCTCATAAGAGTCGATCTCCCCAAAATCATCCTACATCTTCCCGATCAAACTCTAAATCACTAACTCGGGGGTATCCATCAATGTATTACTAATTGAAGTCCATAATTTATCTAGCTCACTTTCATTCTGTGGGTCTGATTCTTTTGTTCTGATCACCTTGCTTGGTTCAGTCATATAACTAGTAATCAGGATAGTTTACGGAATAAGATTGAGTTGTTTTTCTCTATACTCATGAAATATCTGTAATTCCTCTGGGTTTAGATTCAATCTGACAAAGTTTTGAACTTCTTTGAAAGTTTCAACAAATTGTAAAACAGCTTCAAATATATCATCTGTATGTATGATAGGCTTGATTTTGACTGACTGAGTAAATTTATTAGCGATCTTCTCTGGGTCGAATTGCCTTAGCGGCAAAACAAGGAGCTTTAAAAGCTAAATATTCTAACATTATTTTGACGCATGATTGAAATTATTGAGGGAGAATGAACCACACTGAATTGAGAAACTTGGCCATAAATATTTTTTACTATCTTTCAGAGTTTTAGTGAGTCCATTACCGACAGTTTGGTACGCCACTTCTCTTGCCATTAGTTTATCTGAAACATAAAGAGGAAGCACATGTGGAGGAGCGGAGATTCCGAACACTCTGATGTATGAAAATGATACTTCAATGAAACATCTTCCTATCATTTGGAGATTTTTGGCGGCTTCCTTAGTGAACCTGGGGCTCTCTCTATCAAAAATTAACTGATGTAATGGTAATACAACCCCATAACATAACCTGTGGAAGTGTGGTACATAATTGTGTTCCCATATATGTTTATGACTTAAATGAATAGGGGTAGGGTCCTCGGGAGTCCATTTCCAACCCATAATTGGAAAGCTAGTAGAGAAACAAATGACATCGAAAACATATGCGCTCATGAAAAATTGGGAGACGAATTTGGAAGAAGAAGCTCTTGCTTGGAAATATTCATTAATCACTTTAGCTAGATTTTTGGAAAGAATGGTTGCCCAATTCATGATGTGAGAATTAAAACAGGAGTCAATCAAGGGAATCCAATTTATAGAGAACTTGGTGTTATCAGGGAGAGCATATAATCTGCACAGAAATGATGCTGCAAAATTGTATGGATTTGCAAGTGAATCAATAGGATACATACCTGATTTCTCATGCTTAAACTTGTTATCCAGTTTCCTCCAACCTTGAATCGTTTTGAAAGGGTCTTTATTATTCTTTGCAAATTTTTCAACAAACTTGTTGTCATAGATGTCTTGTTGGTCGGGCAGTTTGTACATGAATTTCAAATCTTTAGCTCTAAAAGAACCTAAGATCTCATTCTTAATGGTTTTGAATTGTCCGTCTTTGATTGTTGAATTCTCAACCACCCATCTTATCATATCAGTATATGGTAAAAGGCTTATCTCAATCATGTCATTTGACATAGTTTTTAACACTTTTTGAAGACCTTCAAGATCGAATGGATATTTTGAGACTTTCTTTTCAGAATCTTGACTAGATGTTACTTTCTTAGATTTCCTGTCTTCTATCTCTGATCGTTTTTCCAATGATAAGATTATTTTCTCTATAGCGAGAGCTTCTTTCATGTTTTCTAAAAGGGTGGCTTTACCAGCTCTATCTACAAAAATAGCTATATTGGAAGGCAAAGAAGAAATATACCACTCTATTTGTACATCAATAGTAGGTTTGGAAGCAGTTGGGATTTTGTTTAATAACTTATTAAATCTGGAATTGAAATCTTTAATTCTTTCACCTGATTTTGTTTTTATATTGGAAAGAGCATTGATTAAAGATGCAACAGTTCTATCATCTCCAAATT
The DNA here is from genome assembly GCA_034641835.2 of Pinus albicaulis. Taxonomy (NCBI): domain Eukaryota; kingdom Viridiplantae; phylum Streptophyta; class Pinopsida; order Pinales; family Pinaceae; genus Pinus; species Pinus albicaulis. The sequence continues at coordinate 839,777,822 of CM076575.1, forward strand.
TTGCAAGAAAAACTTGTTCAAAAGTTTCCCAATCTGCAATAGATCCTGCTGGAAGTGAAAAGTACCATTATCCTGCAGATCCTTGTAAAGTATAAGGAAACAATCTTACTACAATATCTTCATGAGCAACTCCATTAAGGTTCATGGCTAACATAAAATTATTGATATGTTCTTCAGCAGGAAGCCCATCACCTGGATTATATTTAGGTAGCCATTTTTCTAGATGATCTAGAATGGGATTTGGGTTTGCAATCAATACAGCACTAGGATTAGTCCAAGGTTGATTACCCATAATTAGATTTAAAGTTTGCGAAGATACAGAAGTAGGGAGAATGGATGTAAAACTTACAACTGGAACAATACTACTTGTGATAGTAGTGATTATTTAAGTAGAATAAATAGAAGAATAAGAAGATGTAGATTGAGTAAGAGGATGTGAGGAAGTAAGTGAAGGGAAAGATGACGTGACTTCACTTGTATCTGACTTAGATCTAGATATAGAAACTTTTTTGCAATGTGATTCAATTTGGAACTCAAGAGGAGGAATTCCAAGTTTCTTGCTTTTGGATTGGGTTAATATACCAGTTTCTTTAAATAGAGAAGTAACGCTTTCTTCAGAAGCTTCGGGATTAAAAATATTTTCAGCAGAAATATATATTCCTTCTAATTTCTGAATTAAAGATTGAACTTTGGGAGACTCAGGAGTAAATTCTGAAGTAGATGATTGTCGAGATATTTCATGTGATGAGGGGAAGGTTTCTACAATTTTCAATTTCTGAGTTGGTGATTTAGAGTTTGATCGGGAAGATGTAGGATGCTTTTGGGGAGATCGACTCTTATGAGGGCTTCTAGTTTGAGGTTTAGATTTGTATGACATTCATAGTCAGGCCCTCCTTCTAGCACCAAAAATTTTGAGGCCTCGGATATCTATGGCAACAACAAGGGGGATAACCACCTAGTCCAGACCTTAAAGCAGTTCCTTTTTCGTTTGGGATAGTGGCTCCGACTGGGGCTAATGGGACTAGTTTCCCAGTTTTGGGTTTTATATGATTATTGTGTTTCTTTCAAATGATTTTCAAGGAGAATAACTAAAAACTAAAACAACTTTATTCTATATGCAAAACTTTGAATTAAATCTGATCTAATATAACTCGAGATAATACTGATTTTATGCAATCTAAAATGACGTCTATTCAGTTTGTGATGATTTAGATCAATCACAAACTTAATAGAATTAATACTTTTGTAAGATAATCCTTTTGAGAAAATAGTTAATCAAAGGAAAATGTAAAACATATCGCATATATTATGATGATCATATATAAAACAAATCAATTTACATTCTGATATCGTACAATAGTGCAACTGATACTTCAAATAAAAATAATTGATTTCATACATAATTCATGAAAGTTGGATTTATCACTAATGTTAAAACAAAGTTTAGCATACACAATAATAGTACCAGATGTGTGCTATCCTGCTCATTTGACTAGTGATAATAGGCCACAATCAATATTCTATCAATAATTCTTTCAAAGAATACAATAATGCATCAACAATGATCAACCAAGATGATATATAATTGAAAAGACCATGTTCCATTACCTTATCAAGACATCCAAAAACTTACAATAAAACATTCTTTTTAAATGTTCTTAGTAAAGATCCTAGACCCTTCTCTAAATGCATGATAAGGGTTTAAATACTATATTAACTACTTAAAAAATAGATTGTACAAACTATCTTATGAGGTGGTTTCAAACAACATTCCTCATTCCTAGTATCTAATCGCTAAAATTAAAATTGTCAAAACATATTAATTCATGATCACGCTTGATGATAGGCTAGTGCCAGCTCTGCTTTTCTCTTCACAAATATCGGACATTGGTTGAACTTGTGGAGGCTTCCCGAACTGTGTTTTCATTTATCCAGTAAATATAGCATCAAGTAAAAGTGGCAGCATTTTCTGTATGGAATCTAGAGAACAATTCAATGTCATTATTTGACTATGGGGCTTAACCAAGAGTTGCTAGTATGCTTCCCAATTAGTCTTTTTCAGCTGTGCAATTGTTTCTTCTCGTATTTGACTTGTATTTTTCCAACTTTGCTCCAATATTTTGAGATCAGGAATTGATTTGGGATTTCCTTCTTTAATTAAAGCGAAGGTATGCAACATGTGGTTGATCATTTTGACAATAATATTTGATATGCCTGATGCTCTAGCTATTTCCAATTCTGCTTGTTTCACCTGTGTATCCCAGTCAGTAAAGAAAATATCCTTATAAGTTTCTTTAATCTTTGGGAGATTTGATCTTCTTCATTCCTCTGAATCCTACCATTCAATATAGTCCGAAATTTTGGTATTAAGTTTATTAAACTCAATTCTCTAGTCAATGACTTTATTAGTCAATTGTTCACTGATTTCCAAATGTGGAACTATGTCTGATATTTGTAAGGCAAACAAGTCTTGTTGTTTTGAGAGTAAGGCATTTAATGCCAATGCTTCTTTAATGAATTACTCTGTAGTAGGAATGCCTTCATACTTTATAAGATTTTCTCTCAATTCGTTAATCAGTGTGTCTTTGCTGGATAAGTCATTTTCATAACTTATTTTAATTACTTCCATATCTTGCTGAAATTTAAAGATTTGTTGCTCGGCCTTTTGATTCAGCCTGTTCCATTCTTCATCCAGTTGTTGTTGTAGCTGCATTATTTTTCATCCTTCTCTTAAACCAACATTTATACTTCGACTGCTTTGTTCATTTTTGCGGTAGTATATGCTCCAGCAGATTGTGATAGCCGAGTTGGGTTTTCGATTGGGTTTGACGGGGTGTCTTTCCATACAACTTCCATAATCTCATTACCTGGGGGTGTTTCAATCCTTCGTCTCTTTCTCTGTTTCCTGACTACAAATTTATGAATAGGGTTGTAGAATACATCCAGTGGAGGGGTATCAGTTACCTTTAGAATTATTTCATCAGTAGGAAATGCAGGGATAACTTCTTTATCTTGGGAGCTTGTCGCTGGACTTTCAGTGGTTTCTTGTGTTAAAACTATCTGGCCCTTGGAGGTCTGAAATTCTGTATTTTTTGTGTAGATGATACCTCAGGGGTATCCATCAATGTATTACTAACTGAACTCCAGAATTTATCTAGCTCACTTTCATTCTGTGGGTCTGATTCTTTTATTCTGATCACCTTGCTTGGTTCAGTCATATAACTAGTAATTAAGATATTTTACGGAATACGCTTGAGTCTTTGTTCTCTATACTCATGCAATATCTGTAATTACCCCAGGTTTAGATTCAATCTGACAAAGTTTTGAACTTCTTAGAAAGTTTCAACATATTGCAAAACATCTTCAAATCTATCATTTTTATTTTGACTGATTGAGTAAATTTATTAGCGAACTTCTCTGGGTTGAATTTCCTTAGCGGTAAAACAGGGAGCTTTAAAAGCTGAATCTTTTGACATTCTTTCAATGCATGATTGAAATTTCTAAGGGAGAATGAACCACATGAAATTGGGAAACTTGGCCATAAATATTTTTTACTATCTTTCATAGTTTTAGTGAGTCCATTGCCGACAGTTTGGTAAGCCACTTCTCTTGCCATTAGTTTATCTAAAACATACAAAGGAAGCACATGTGGAGGAGCGGAGCTTTTGAACACTCTGATGTATGAAAATGATTCTTTAATGAAACATATTCCTATCATTTGGAGATCTATGATGGCTTCCTTAGTGAGCCTGGGGTTCTCTCTATCAAACATTAACTGATGTAATGGTAATACAACCCCATAACATAACCTGTGGAAGTGTGGTACATAATTATGTTCCCATATCTGTTTATGACTTAAATGAATAGGGGTAGGGTCCTCGGGGGTCCATTTCCAACCCATAATTGGAAAGTTAGTAGAGAAACAAATGGCATCGAAAACATATGCGCTCATGAAAAATTGGGAGATGACTTTGGAAGAAGAAGCTCTTGCCTGGAAATATTCATTAATCACTTTAGCTAGATTTTCGGAAAGAATGGTTGCTCAATTCATGATGTGAGAATTAACACAGGAGTCAATCAAGGGAATCCATTTTATAGATAACTTGGTGTTATCAGGGAGACCATATAATCTGCACAGCAATGATGCTGCAAAATTGTAGGGATTTGCAAGTGAAGCAATAGGATACATACTTGATTTCTCATGCTTAAACTTGTTATCCAGTTTCCTCCAACCTTGAATTGTTTTGAAAGGGTCTTTATTATTCTTTGCAAAATTTTCAACAAACTTGTTGTCATAGATGTCTTGTTGGTCGGGCAGTTTGTACATGAATTTCAAATCTTCAGCTATGAAAGAACCTAAGATCTCATTCTTAATGGTTCTGAATTGTCTATCTTTAATTGTTGAATTCTCAACCACCCATCTTATCATATCAGTATATGGTAAAAGGTTGGCCCTTGCTACTATTCTGTGAAGGAAGGAACATGCGACATCTTTAAAATGTAAATCTGAGGGCCTTGCATCATCATTAGTTGCCTTGACCTCCACTACTTCAGGTTTTTCATCTTCAAGGATAGTATAAATGGCTTGCTACTTTGTAGCACCTCCATCTACAGTGCAAACAATATCTAAGATTGTGGACGACATTTATGTATATTCAAATTCCGCAACAGTTTTTTTTTCCTGTTTCTGCATTACTTTGCGTATGGACATGTCTTGAAGGAAAATCCCTATTTAAGACAGAGGAATGATCAAATGGTGAAAAATATAGTGAAATGACCAATTTTAAAAGAAAAGATATAGGAAGCAGTTGTACCATGAATTATCCGTAACAAAACAATAATTGTTCGCATTGGGATGATAAAACATGTTTAATCATTTCTGACATGATTTATTTTCACATTAAAACATTTATTAAATCATTTCAAATCCATCGCATCACGCATTTTGAACCTATTTTTTGTGAAGCGAAATTCTTTTAACAAGCTTTACGTTTATGCGATATGCGATTTCGCGATATCGCAAAATCGCCTGCATCGGGATATTGTAAAATCACCTTTATCGGAATATCACAACATCAAAGCTTTGGTAAGTAATATTTTAAGTTTTAAACGTATATCTACGATGTGCAATTTATAATGCCACTTGCGAAGTTCAAGTCGTAGATTGCAAAATCGAGATTTCTGTTTTTTGCTTAACTTTCAATGGGAAAAGATTATGCGAGATGCGATTTGCGATAGGGTGATCATAAGGATATGAAAATGGAATTTATTAATTTCTTTTTTTGTCTTTTTTTTTTTAAATTTTATAAAAACAAGAATGTTTTTGGAGTTTGATTTTTTATTTAAAATGAAAAATACATTTTAAGAAGGGTCCCTATTTATATTATCAAAATCCTTAAACTATTTTTAAAATAAAAATGGGGGGGTTGTTGCATAGCACAACAGGATAATAGATAGTCTCACAATTTTCTTATGAGAACTAAATGCTCCTATATGAAACAATGATGAATTTCATTAGTTCAAGAGTAGTAAAAATAAGTTTACCGAGAAAACAACTCTAGCACTGAGAGAGATTTGGAAGCAATTGTTGAATTGGTGAACATGTCTTTCTCTATGGTGTTGGATATTGGGCATACTCAATTGTTGAATTGGTGAACATGTCTTGCTCTATTGTGTTGGATATTGGGCATAGATTTCTTGATCTTCTATACAAGACTGTCAATTTCCATGTAGCTTATACTACATTAACCATGATATTGTCAACATTCAAGCACACTTGCCATCAAATTTGTAGAGGAAATTACAGTAGAGTATCACATTTTTCTTATCATATCTACATGTTCTTATATGCAACAACTACCTTGTGCCTCATAGTTTAAATTTTTGTAGGGAGGAGGAGAGGAGTGTCAAGGTGCAAGCTAGAATAAGAAGAGAAAGAAGAATCTTGTTTGGGACATGAGAATCTTGTTTGGGACTTGAGATAGATTCATTCTATGCACATCTAGACTCAAAGCTTAATAAAACAAAACTCACCATACTTCATTTTTTTAAAATAAATATCTTAAAAATTAAAATACAAATTTAATACATTTTACTCAATTACACATTTAGCAATATTAATTTTCAAAAATACAAATATAAATTACTATTTTAAATAAAAATATTACAACACATATCACAATATTCATTTAAAAAATACAAATACAAATTACTATTTTAAATAAAAATAGTACAAAGAATCACATTAATTACCATGGCCTTGGTTTAAAATACCCAATGTTTGTAACTTATCCTTAATCACATCGCGTCAATTTTGTAGAACTATAATCTACAAGTCTCACTTTTATAACTTTGGTGGAAGGATAGAGTATCTAAATTCCCTTACCCTTTAAGAATCATCCTCAATTATTGTACCACCCACCTCAGCATCCAATCTAGACATCTTAGGTTATTCTAAATTGATCAAGAGTATAGAATTTTTAGGGTGGTGTTCTATGTTCACTAAAATTCCCATGATGTGCATCACTATGTATGGGGTTCATTGCAACCTTGGATATATTCTGTGAGTTGTTGTGATTTTTTTCTTGTGGCTAAAACTTATTTTTGGTTGCCACCTAGTTATCATGATTCAAAAAATTGCTATCATCTCAGATCCTTATAACATTAGATATATTTTGTGAGATAACGTGACGTTTTGTTTGTCACAATGATTCAAAAATCAGTTATTATACCAGACTATTGACTTTCTCATTGTCTTTTTTGTTTATGAACCCTTTAGAAAAACCACATGAACATTTGATTTTACACTCTAATCTCCCCAGCATGGGTGGGGGTTTCAAAATTTGGACAGTAAATTGAGCGGTTATTGTTAGAAATTTTTGTATAATATGGGAAATTTGGATGGTTTGTAGAGAATATGGATGTCATAACAGATATCTATTTTGAATTTTTAGTGTCTCGGGCCACCATGCATCTAATAGGATCCATTTCAAGTGAGAATGTAAATAGATTACTGTGTGAATGATAGCTTGTGACATCCCTGGCCATTTTCTTTGATTGTGGATCAGGTTACAAACTAATACTTTGTGAAATCCCTGGCCATTTTCTTTGATTGTGGATTAGGTTATAAACTAGAATACACTCTCTCTTCATAAGACTCTACAATATATATTGTATGAAGAGAAAGGTTATGATAAAACTTGTAAAAGAACCCCTTAGGGTTATGTCAACTTACTCTATTGTTAATCACATAGTGCCAATTTTGTAAAACTATAATCGGTGGGTTTTTGCTTTTGTAAGTTTTGTTTGAATTGAAAAATAAAAAAATTATAAAAGATAAAATTATGTAGTGAAAAACTTTGTTTAAAATTTGAGAATAAAAAGTTGAGTAAGTTTGACATCGTATAATATGAAATTTGTTTATGATTATAAAGTAAAAAACATGTAATGTTTTTTAGCTACAATTAGGTAATTAAAGATATGTATATAGTTTTTTTTAATAGAAGAAATTTGATATTCATTAAAAAAAAAAAATCGAAAAGAGTATGTATGTAGTTAGAAACTATTACAATTAAGTAATTAAAGGTAAATTTAGTGTTATTTAAGAAATGAGAATTATGAACATTCATCATTATTGCTCAAGATAAATCATGTCATGTGAAATAAGTTAATTTAAACTATATTCCACATGAATACCATGGGTCAATACTATGGGTTGTTTTTATAGTTTATTATTATTTTATTTTGTTACTTTTGTTTTTTTCAAATGTTAAACGATTGAAATGTTTTAGGCCATTAAATGAAGTAAATATTTATATATATGTTTTTTATAATGTTAGTTTTTTTTTTCTTTTTAAGAAGTTAGATTGAATTTAGGTTTAAATACAATAAAAAATAACAATAATAAATAAAATAATGATAAAATATAAATACAGCCCATGGTATTGACCCATGGTATTCATGTGGAATGTTGTTTCTTTATAGGGAGAATCAATCTTAACTCCGCATCTAAACTAATTATTTAATAAAAGTATTTTAAATGTTTATAACTATTATTATTTTAAAATTTTACTTAATAAAATGTATCTAAATTTTCATACATCCAAATATACATAGTTTTTCTTGTTTGTATTAGAAAAAAATTATTTATAATAAAATTTATATCATAAAATTAAACTCCACAAAAACCAATTAATTTATATGACATGGATAAAAAACAATATAAAAAAAAGGAAAATAACTATTTATATATTTAAATATTACATTTTTGTGCTACTATGCTCTCCAACAAAGTATGATAGAAAGGCTGTAATGTCATGTTTAACATTTTGACTATGTCAAATTACACAAAATTAAAAATAAAAGTAAATTAAATAAAAGTATTGGCATAACGTAATGAACATTTTAACTAGGTCAAAATACAATAAAAAAATAAAAATAATAAAATAAAATAATGATAAACTATAAATACATCCCATGGTATTGACCCATGGTATTCATGTGGAATGTAGTTTTTTTTATAGGGGGGAACTAAGATGGCCTAAATCAATCTTAACTCTAGATCTAAGCTAATTATTTAATAAAATTATTTTTAAATGTTTATAGCCATTATTCTTTTAATAATTTACTTTATAAAATGTATCTAAATTTTCATACATCCAAATATACATAGTTTTTCTTGTTGTATTATTTTTTTACAACTATTTTATTATTTCAAAAATACATGGTTTTTTTTGTTATATATTACTTATGTTACAGCTCTATTATAATTCATGACTATTATTTCTTAATATATAAAAAAATTAAATTATTAATGAAATTTTTTAAAATATGTGACATGGCGAAGAGAAGCTTCCAACATTAAAACAAGCCCTAGAAAGACATAACGTTGAATGTATGGAATCCATTTTCCCTGATACACATGAGAAGTGCAAAGAAAAATATTGGAATTTGGAAAATGTCACGAAGTTATCTCATGTTATGTTCCATTCATTTAGATCTGAAGTATATGGAAGAAGAAAAGAAGGACAATGGATACTTATCAAGAATGTATGATTCATTAGAAGGAAACAACGTTGACAAGGATATGGAGGACCAAATAGCAGAATTGAAAACAGAAGAGGAATCTTCAGAAAATGGGTTACTCAATGATTTTGGAATCCCGATGAGCTAAATTATCTCACTAATTCAAGAAAACGCTCAAAAAGAGACAAACAATAGTGATATAGAGACAATTTATTCATAAACAAGAGAAAGCTAGAATTATAACCTGAGATAGAGTTATGGGAAGAGAAACATTCCAATTGTAAGGAGGAGTCAAAGTTACATGAGTAGTAGTTCACTCAACATAATTCTCCACCGCTTATTCTCGAGGAGAAAGTTCCTACTACCTCATCAATTGAAGAAGGCCCACATGAGAAAATCAGAAGAGATTCCTCAATGTTATTTTCATTTGACATTCAGTCACTCTGCTCTTTTTTGTCTAGTAGTCTCTTTACCTTTTGCCCTTAAATTCAAAGACTCAAAAATTAATAGACAAAAGAAACTTACCTATTGCAATTAGTTGAAAAAAAAGGTATCTCTAAAGGTTCACTTGGGGAGGAATCTATTATTTAAAAAATTGGGAAAATAATTTCATTTCAAAACAAAAATGTACTATCACTAGGGAAGAGAGTTATTACATTTAAAATTTGTTCCCATTCTTGTCACTACAAAATTTTATTGTTGCTTTTTATTTGATGGGGAGATAAATAATCTTTAAAAGGCACTAAAGTCTTGAATTATGATCCTTAAATAATTCACTAGATTCTGTGATTATGAGCTGATTTTTTCTTCTTACTTTTGGGTCTTCATGATGTTTGTTAGTCTGACTGAGGTGAAAAGTTCCAAAGAAGTGGAATATTGGTCATTCAAAGAGGAATTATGGAAATATGATTGTAGATAATTTATTAATATAAATTATCTGAACTGAGATTGATTAATCATCCCCAAGGGTTTAAAAAGGCCCAAATGTCTCTTAGCCATAAAATTGGCGATTAAGATAACTCTATGCTCTATGTTCAAATGCTAGGTGAAGGTGGATTTACCATACTTAAGCTTCTTACTAGTCTCTTATGAAGTACCACATGTCATAGTGATAAGTTTTTATTCCATTAAATAATTCTAGTTGTAGAGCAGAGTCAGAGTTCTAGGAGTAGTATCAGAGGAATTCAACATTGTGAATGTGATAGAAGCAAATAATTTCGTGGAAGGGTGAAGTGCATCCTTCATGCAGAAATAAATAAACATGCATATTTCGTCATATAGAGGTCTTGAGTACTTTGGCCAAAATGTCTCATCCATTATGAAAAAACACATCTTACATGCAATTAATAACAAAGAAGTTGTTCCACATCAATTACCCAATATGGATATTTTGATTTGAGGTCCAGTAAACATAATTCTCCACCCCTTATTGTGGATAATCAGTTGGAGGTTAGAAAGTTTCCTACTTCCTCTTCTTTCTTATATGTTATTCTTTCCTATACCACAACCTTAAGGTGTTTCCTTTGCAACATGTGGTGCAATTGCTAGTTGTATTTTGACCTAGTTAAAATGTTCATTACATTATGTCAATCTTTTTATTTAATTTACTTTTATTTTTATTTTTGTGTAATTTGACATAGTCAAAATGTTAAACATGACATTACAACATTTCTATTTTATACCTAGAATCAATTTAACTTATTAAAAAGAAAAAAAAGAAAAAAAATAACATTATAATATATATATATATATATATATATATATATATATATATATATATATATATATATATATATATACTTGTGGATCTAATGGCCGAGACATGAACACATTGGCAGCTAGTGACCTTGTTTTCAAATAAGGTCAATACCATGGGCTGTTTTTATAGTTTATTATTATTTTATTTTATTATTTTGTTTTTTATTGTATTTTTACCTAGTTAAAATGTTCATTACATTATGTCAATATTTTTATTTAATTTACTTTTATTTTTATTTTTGTGTAATTTGACATAGTCAAAATGCTAAACATGGCATTTCAATCGTCTAACATTTGATCCAATGGATCAAACATGAACACATTGACAGCTAGAAAAGTTGTTTTCAAATAAAAACGTCTACGTAATTAATATAGGAAAGCTCTTTAATCAATATAAGCAAGTTTTAGAACTTCATTATGGCCAATGCCCAATTTTGTGGATGGGTTGTAAATCTTGATGTATTTGGAATGTAATTTGAAAAATTAATAATTTATTGCATCTACATTGACATTCTATAGCAAAGTATGGAAATATTCACGAAAAAAAGAAAAAAAAAAAGCAATGTGAGTTATAATAGAAAACAAAAATTAATTCACATATTTGGTTAGTTTTAGTCTTGTTGATGATATTACAACCCAATAAGAAAGAGATGTGTGTGTCTGTGTATGTATATATATATATATGTGTGTGTGTGCACACTTGGTGTAATTTCTTTTAAAATTATTTTAATGTAGGTCTAAATAAAATATTTGAATATCCACATTAACTTTAAGTTATATAAAGCAAAAATATTTATAGTATGTTTTAAAATGAAGGACGTGTGTAATTCCTTCCATACTCAACATGGAGTTGACTTGAACATGGATTTCAAACTCACACACAAGCCCACAGACTCATACACACGCCCATAGGGAGCAATACCATAACATGTACATTCATATTGGAATATATATTGAGGAAAAAATAACATAATATATTAAGCATATAATAGGGGCTAAGCATATAATAGGGGCTAAGGGGCTTTTATATGTTGGTTGAAAAAAATGATAAAGATCCTCTCTATCAATATTCAATTTTCACAAATAAATTAATAAATTTAATATAATATTATGAAAATAAATCATCTTAAAAAAACAAAATAAAATATAAACATATTTTTCATATTTTATTTTATTTTATATATGGCAATCCATATAACTAGTTTTGTAATATAACTTGAAAAATTCAAAATCTTAAAAAATTAAAATTAAAATTTTGAGTAGTGGGTGTTCTTCCTCTCTTCAAAGGTGTACATGAAGTTCACACGTCATGGAAATGATTTCAGCAATATCTTCTTCTCCTTCATGTCATGGACGGGGCTAGTGGCCAGGTGTAGTACCGACCATAAAAGACAAGTAAATATAGATTTCGATAGTTAGAATGCCTCAATGAAATTCCCACATTTCATTTCTCTCTAAGGGAATGGGATCCGCTCCTTTACAATGTGATGCATAGGATATTACGGCATTTACATTAAGCGCAACTCGACTTTTGAAAACCATCGCTCCACTGCATAAGGTGATCTAATACGTGCTGCAGCTGCCAACGCTTGGTATTGGTGGGGTTGCTACTTGTTGCTATTGCATTTTTTAATGCCCGTAGAGCTTATGGACTCTTGGAATGATTTAATGACATATAGTACAATATTGAGACACATGGGGGTGGGGGGTCGGGGTGGGGAAATATAGAGCTATCAAGAATCTAAATAAGATAATATCACTATATTTTTACAATTAATGAAAAGAAATATGTAATGTAATATAATGTAATGGGGCGAGTTGTGTTGTGGGGAAACATAAGATAATATCACCATATTTCCACAATTAATGAAAAGAAATATGTATTGTAATGTAATAGGGTGAGTTGTGTTGTGAGGAAACATGGAACTATCAAACATTCAAATAAGATAATATCACCATATTTCCACAATTAATGAAAAGAAATATGTACTGTAATGTAATGGGGTAAGTTGCATTGTAGGGAAACATGGAGCTATCCAGAATTAAAATAGGATAATATCAACATATTTCTACAATTAATGAAAAGAAATATGTAAATTTATGGGATATTATAGATGTCTTGTGTATCATAGTAACGTTAATAATTGAAAATTTTATTTTGCATCATGTAAAAATTAATAACTGAAATAGTATGTGACTACTCAACATATGCCTATTATGTAATTATGGTGATATCAGAGTTAGAAGCCACTTTGTTTTCATGTTAACCCAGTATAGGGTTTGGCTGATTGATTGTAATGCAAACTTAAATGTAGTGTGATGACAACTTGCATGAAGACAACTCGATGCATGAATTAGGCTTTTAAAGTACTAAATGTTGATTTATTTGTGTGGGTGGTTTCTTTAAAGTGTTTAATTTGTGTGGATCACCTGTGGACATACTTTATTTATAGAACATGGTATCATATAAACACTCATGTTCATTAAAATCAGCCAAAGAAGGGCAATTATGTAGAGGTGGATTTCCATCCACACTATAATCCTTTGAAGAAGAAAAAACCATGATAAGAACACCAGTAGTACAAGTTGGGAATATAAGATGACACTTTTTCCAAACATGGTGCATAGGCCAAAGATGCCACAAATTCTAAATTATACATGCAAGACAAGGTACCTTCACCAAACTTGACATCTCTCATAATAATGGTTTCATTTGAATGAGGTTGAATAAGTCTATTACCTTTGACATATTCAAAATATCTCGCAAAATTGCACTCATTCTTCTTCTTGTGGACATGCATTTTTGGTTCCAGATTTTCCTTCAATACATCATCTACTTCTTCTACTGATGAATGAATTATTGATTATGAAGCATATTATCATATGGGTAATGATAAAGTGATATTTTCTCCTCTTAATGAACGTAACACCAAATAGATATTTGTTATTGATGATAGATCTCTTTGTGAAGTAGGGTTTGGAATAGTTCAACTAGATCATGGTCATTTTAATAATGTTACGTGTTTTAACTTTTCCCTACAATATTCTATCAATATGTAAATTTCTCATTAAAGTGAAAGTAAAACAATGGAACTTTCACCTAACCAAGTTGTAACCAAAGATTTAAAATATCCTAAGCATGTTTAAGCAACCAAAAGCATTGATTATATTATCGGGTTGTAGGAATTTGACAAATTTGCTTCATCATCTTTTCCATTAGTTTTTATTGCTCATAATGATGATATGAACACACTATGTAAACAAAATATGGAGACTTCACTTCCTCTAATTTCATGCAAACATAGTGTTTGAACACATGTATGAGTGAACACCATCATAACCGTAATATATATATCATAGCTATCAAATGAATTTTTTACATCATAAACTTTGGGTACAATAGTCAAAATTGAGTGCTTGAGGCCTAGGCTCATAAGCCACTACATATGCCAACAAATATCATCCTAGGAACACTACACTAAGAAGCTAATCCTTCTCATGCTAGCGATAGCATAACATGGCCCAAAATAAACATTGAAGGAGGTATTAACGGTGAGTTGAGCAGATCCCAACAATGTGCCTCTTATAGGTTTCGTGGGATTTCAATGATTCATAAAGGTTGTATCCCTTGTGTCAATCCCTCCACGTTGTGTGTGAAATCACATAACTCACCATGCTCCTCGCCCTCCTCCTCATTGGTTTTTTGACTACTAACCCACGATGTAGGTATTCCTTAATGGTGCAATGATGAATAACCATGGGGTTGGGATGGTACCACATTTGTGTATCAAACACTTAAAGTACTAGTGACTATGTATCCACAAGAAACCCATAAAATTACATATTTCAAAAGTCAAAAATAATTTATATAAAACTAAAAAAATAAAAAATATAGTATCCATATTTACTAGATCCATGCTTTATTTCTTTCATTATGTGACTTAAATATGGGTGTAGTATTTTTTGTTGGTTTTTATAGGATAGGGTAGCATTTTTATTGCAATATCCATTAGTACTTATGTTTGCTTTTCTTAAACTTGACATGTAGGGGTAGGTATTTCCCTTCCATTTTGGTAGCATCATTGATCATCATTTCCATCTTCAATGTGCCTTAGATCCAATCTCATCGAATTGAAACATTAACCATTTTATATTTTGACATCATAACTTATGTTTAGAGCTTTCCTCCACATATATACCCTAGTTTAACACCTATTTTCCATGTTGCATCTTTTTTTCACTCTAGAATCCATCCTTTTGACATGCCATGAATTTGAATATGATCCTCATGTCCTCTTCTTTCTCATCTTATAACTATACCATGGGAGGATTCCATCACTAATTTCTACCTTTCGACGAATATTATGCATGTTGAATTTCTTTGGTCTCATTTTCGTCGTTGCAATCACATTGACCTCTGTGATGAATGATTATCCTCGCCAACCTATTTTCTTATCTTTTCTTTGGGTGGATTTTTCAATTAGAAACAAGTTTCTACCCTTTATACCACTAGTTCCTCAAGGAAAATCTTCCTTTGTGTCCTTCTCACACTCCTTAAACGTTGAAGGGTACCCACCATACTTTTACTTATTTTTCAAGATCACTAAAACTTCACCAAAAATACACCCTGTATTTAGCATACTACTACCTCTTCTTCAAGGTTTTTAAACTACAAAGAGGACACATTTTTTAGTATACTTTTACCTCTTTTTTGGGTTTGTTAAAAATGAACTAAAAAGACCCTATTGAGCTTACTTGACTTCTCTTTTGTGCTTGCTAAATTATGAAGGAGATACTAACCAACAAAAGGAGAAAAGGGAGGGGGGGATCATTTTTCATATTCTTCAGTAAAAATGAAAATGTAACCACCCCTACCATACCTACCCACTTTCACCGACCTGCCAGGGTAAACATGAGAGGAAGAGATACTATGACATGACTCAGCTTTATAAGTACATTTAAGGAAGTGGAATCAACAAACCAAACTTTACTAACCTTCCTCAGGGGCTACAAGACCCCCAAGAGCTAAACCACCCCTCCAGGTGCACAAACCCTAAGTTAACTTTATTTTTCAGTGATCTGGACTCTCAGGCGCAAGAATAACACTGCATAAATTCAATTGTAGTTCTTTAGTCCCATGCATAAGCCTACATGGTAGTGACTGCAGTTCCATTTTTCCAATTCTCTTCCTGTAACCGTTGATTTTGAGCCACTTTTTTAGGGCTAGTATCCAAACCACTACGCAAAACTTGATGAGACTTTCCAAAAAAATAAATGGCACAAAGATAAAGCCTTTAACAAAAAACGTAGTCAAGAACTTGAACTAACCAATCTTAACCATGACATACATTTCATCAAACATATGACAAACATGTAATCTACAGGTCATGAATGCATATTTGAACATAGGGATCTTATACTTATTTGAAAATCATCAAGAAGGTATAATTCCCTCTCAAAATAGCTGCCATAACATTTATTAGCCCATGCATTCATTAACCTTTCAACAATTAATCCAACATATGGAGATCCATAGCTAGAACCTATTATGAAACCATGCTTATAGCCAACATATAACTAGATAAATAAAAAGGATAAAAGAACCATCAAAGCCACATAATAACAAATATAAATACTCGTGAAATAAAAGATCAAAAAATATCGCATTAACATATTCAAAATTCAACCAAGTCAGGACTTCAACGTACCACCCGACCATAGATTTCACTAAACCAAGATCTTTATTTCATCCAATCACCCCTGTGTCATATTACAAGAATGAAAGTGGGATATCATGGAATAAACCAACCAAAACAAAAATAGGGATTCCAGAGGCTAAACCACCTCAACCCTCAACTAGTGATTCCACCTCACAGTTGGACATCGCTAACACCAACCAGATCAGTCTCTACCCAAGTTGTCCAGGGCCCCAGAGCATTTGTTCAAACCCAACTCCAGGACTAGTTACTCAAATAAAATGTGACGCAAGGATCCAGAGTGTTTTTCCAACCAAGGATCCAGGACTAGTAACTCAACCCACCAAGGGATCCAAATCATTTTTCCAACCAAGGCTTCCACGACTATTAACTCAACCAAATTTGTTCTAGGGATTCAAGAGCCTTTTTCAAACCAAGGTTCCAGGAACTAGTAACTAAAATCACAACCATAAGGAACATGATCAACAATAAAAATACAATGGGAAAATCCACAACACCATGGCTATCCTGTAAATGGCAAGGTTTGTTGAAAATTCAACAAGAAATGTGTGTCTAATTTAATTTTCCCTTAATTAAATAGGACAATAAATTGTAATATTATCTCATAATAACCTGTAATAGTTAACTGAGTGTGATATACTAAGTTAGCTCATGAAATCCGAGTTGAGGGTGGTTGGTGAGGCATGTAGAGTGATTCTATTTTTTTTAGAGTCCAAGTTGTAGTTAGTGTATTAGTTTAATGCATGAGAAATTAGTTAACTCAATTAAGTGAGTTAAAGTCAGTCTAACTAGTTGTAACTGATTGTTTTACTAGTGAGAGGTCAAGTGAATTAAATAAGATTTAATTCACATGCAGTGATCTGTCAAGTGACTGATGATTTACTATTAATAGTTGCATGCATGTCAGTTCTGATGAAGACCCAATTGAGATAGAGGTTAAAGGGATGTTATCTATCAGTTGTATTATTAGTAAATTGGCAGTGTGCAATTAGAAAACCATAGGATTTCCCATGATGTATTGCGCAATTTTGGAAGGTTGAATTTCCTAATTAATAGGGATTAATTTTTTGTAGAATTACACAAGCAAGGCATGTTGAGAAGAGGCGGGAAATTGGCTAAGTGTTGGTCGATTTTGTCCGGATCAGTGTGAGACAGTTGGTAGAGTGCAACAGACTCTTGTGAGAAGAGTGCACTGTAATTGTTTCATGAATCCTTGGTTTTATACAATACAGATAGATGGGTTTTGAGAAGATTTCTTTCCCCAGATTATTTCATGTGTTGTGGATTTGATTCTTTCTCTTGGTGTGATTCTGCGATCATGTTTAATTTCTACAAATTAATTGTAGAAAGATTCAATATCTTGCTCTAGAATATTTCATGATCGGATTGAATCCATTAGTATACATATTTTTTGTATAATTTCTACATGGTATCAAAGCACCAGAAATCACTATAGTGAAGAAGAAATTGAGTTTGTATTGAACAACATTCGAATTTGCAAAAATATTCTTTGGTGTGACAGGTGGATCAAGATGGATTTCAATGGATTAAGATTGGAATATGCACTCAAGGACAGTTCTAATTATATTTCATGGAAATATAGAATGGAGGTAGTTATGGAGGACAACGGGTTGAAATAATTTATCGACACTGATATTCCAAGGCCTGCAACAACAGACACCACTCTTCTTGATGCTTGGAAAAAGAAGAATGCAAAGGCGAGGAGGATCTTATTAGAGGGAGTTCGAGATCACATTGTCTCGAGTCTCCATGGCAAGGAGAATCCATATGCAATGTGGAAGGCATTGATAGATCTATTTCAAAACAACAGTGACCACAAAAAATTTTCACTGAAGGACAAGCTCAAGAAAATCAAAATGGAGAAAGGTGACACTATTCCAAAATACTTGACCAAGTTCATCTAATTTCGATATGAGCTTGGAAGTGTTAGGATTACTATATAATATGGTTACTTGGTGAGCCTAACACTTCTAGGCCTTCCCAAGAGCTGTCATAGTCATCGAGACTCTGTCAATGGGAGGGAGAAGCTACCAGATTGGGAGCGACTTTGGTCGGATTTGGTACAAGAAGAATTCAGGTGGAATACCAGGGATGGATCCTCATCCAAGATAGATGATGATTAAAATTGTGCCTTGGATGGTAGGGAAAAGAAGGGGAAGGGAAAGAAATCCTATTCCAAATATTAGACTAGTAAAGAAGGCAAGAAGTGTGACATGTCCAAAGTGAAATGTTTTCATTGCCACGAGCATGGACATTATGCCACTAATTGCCCACAGAATAAGAATAACAATAAGAAGACTTCAGGATCTCCAGCGGGTGATGATTTGGCTTCACAGTTGACTTCTCGCTCACCGCATGCATGGTGTCTAGTGCGATGGGATCAATGTGGTACTTGGATAGTGGTGCATATTTCCACATGACGGGAGACAAATAACTATTTAGTAGCTTCGATGAGAAGGATATTCAAATGCACATCGAGATGGGTGAAGACAGGAGGTATAGCACTACCAGGATTGGTGCAGTTACTTTCCAAAGATAGTCAGGTTTTTTTTTCTTATTAAAAGATGTCATGCATGTACCAGGCTGGAAAAATAATTTAGTTTCAGTTTCTATGTTGGAGGATAAAGGATATGATGTGGTTTTCATTGAAGGGAAATCATTCCTTCTCACAAAGCCATAGGACAGGTTAAGAATATTTGGGTTCGTGTGAAGAACATCTACAAACTTGATGTATATGGTTGCACAACATTGATGAGTAAATCAGACAGAGTGGTGAACCGAGATGAGGGTAAGTTATGGCAGAGGAGATTGGGCCAACTACACCACGGTGCTTTGAAGGTCATGCCGCAAATTTCTATGGGGCTTCCAAAGGGTACTCTTGCACAGATAGAGATATGCAAGGGATGTACAATGGAGAAGTATACAAAGTCCACTTTTCACGAGAAGGAGAACCAAGTAGCATAAATCCTTGAGAGAGTTCACTCAGATGTGTGTGGACCATTATCTACAACCTCTACAACAAAGCATAGGTATTATTTGATTTTTGTTGATTCTTTTTCTAGAAAGTGTTGGATCTACTTCATGCAAAGGAAATATCAGACGTTCTCAAAATTTTTTGAGTTCAAAGCGCTAGTTGAGAAAGATACATGGAAGTAGGTGAAGTCTCTGAGGAGAAAAATTGGTGCTGAGTACATCTCCAATGAATTCAAGAACTTCTTTGCCAAAGAAGGAATTCAGTGGGAGTTGATTGTGCCTCATAACCCACAACAGACTGGGGTTGTAGAAAGAAATAATAGAATAATTGTGGGTGTGGCATGAGCTATGTTACAGGATCAAGGCCTACCATTGCATTTGTGGGCAGAGGAATGTAACATAGCAGTATTTGTGTAGAACCATAGTCCTCATCGGATACTTCGCATGAGTACACCAGAGGAGGCTTTTTCTGGTAAGAAACATGATGTTTCATATTTTAAAGTTTTTGGCTCATATATCTATTGCCATGTGACCAAATATTCTAGAAATAATCTAGAACCAATAGGAGAGATTGGGAAATTTTTGGGGTACACCGATACTCCCCGCAACTATTGGATGTATTTTTCAAACACCAAGATGACAGTTGTCAGATGGGATGTAAATTTTGATGAGGAGAAAGCCATGTGATTGTCCCTTGAGAGGGATCTTGATTT
The DNA here is from genome assembly GCA_034641835.2 of Pinus albicaulis. Taxonomy (NCBI): domain Eukaryota; kingdom Viridiplantae; phylum Streptophyta; class Pinopsida; order Pinales; family Pinaceae; genus Pinus; species Pinus albicaulis. The sequence goes on from CM076575.1 coordinate 839,798,028, forward strand.
GCATGCATATGAGTAACTCTTGGTTCCAAAGGATGAACCTCAAGATTTGGAGGAGCCACATGAGGAGGATCATGGAGTGGCAGAAACCACTCATGTAAATCTATCCACCGGACATGGTAGGAGGCACACCACAGAAGTTGACAGATTGAGACTTGATGCGGAAGAACATGTAGGAGCACCTACATCACAGCGTAGATAGAGACACTCACCAGACATGTATACTAGATACATGGCTCTTATGGGCAAGTGTATTGTGACAGAACCATCCTTTTTGAGGAATCAGTGGAGCAACCAACTTGGGTTGATGCCATGGTTGAGGAGTATGACTCCATCGTTAGGAACAATGCATGGGATGTTGTCCCAAGACCAGTCGGGAAGTTAGTGGTTGGATCTAGATGGATCTATAAAGTGAAGCATGTAGCATATGGGAGTGTGTATAAGTGCAAGGTTGGATTTGTAGCCCGAGGATTCTCAAATGTTGAGGGGACTGACTATGATGAGAATTTTACACCAGTTGTATGGTACTCATCGATTAGATCTATCCTTGCACTCTAATCACAAATGGGTTGGAAGATACATCATATGGATGTGAAGAATGCATTTCTCAATGGAGTTATTGAGGAAGAAGTGTAAACTAAGCATCCAGAAGGTTTCCAGACCTTTGACAGTGAGTCACATATGTGCAGACTCAAGAGAGCACTATATGGGCTAAAGCAATCACCTCGTGCTTGGTACACTAGGATTGACAGCTATTTCATTGGGTTGGGCTTCATAGAGAGTGAAGAGGATGCGAACCTGTACCAGATTGTGGTTGATGGTAAGCTTTTGATTATCGTAATTTATGTTGATGATCTTCTTCTGACAAGTGATGAGCAGCTCATGACTTCTTGTAAAGAAGAAATTGCAAGAGAGTTTGAGATCAAGGACATGGGACTCCTTCACTATTTACTTGGTTTGGAGATATGGCAGCGGGATGGGGATCTATTTGTTTCTCAAGGAAAGTATTCCAAAGAGATTTTGAGGAAGTTCCACATGGAGAGTTGTAAACCCATGGAGACTCCTCTTGCAGGAAACTGGAGGAAGGAGGATGCTACTTCAAGTGAGGTCGTGGATGCTATTTTTTATGGGCATCTTGTGGGTTCACTCATGTACTTGGTGAAAACATGACCAGACATATGCTACGCAGTTAACCGTCTTAGTCAAGATATGGTTAAGTCGGCCAAGCACTTTTGGAAGGTGGGGAATCATGACTTGAGATATCTCAGGGGCACTAAAAAGTATGGATTATGGTACAAATAGATAGAGGGAGTGAAGCTTCAAGGCTTCACTGATGCAGAGTGGGTAGGAAGTCCATCAGACATGAAGAGCACATCAAGAGGGATCTTAAGCATAGGATCGACAATAATTTCTTGGTACAGCAGGAAGCAGAGATCACTTACACTTAGTTCAGCTGAGGAAGAGTACATGGAATCCAGCCAGGCAACATGTGAGGCCATATGGATGAGGAAGATACTTGTTGGTTTGTTTGGTCATCATATGGATCCGACGGTGATACATTGTGATAACCAGAGTTGCATAAAACTCTCAGTTAATCCAATATTCCATGAGAGGTCCAAGCATATTGACATCCGATACCACCATCTCAAAGATTGTGTTCAGAGACGCATTATGTTACTTCAGTAGATTCCCACGGAGGATCGGGATGTAGATAGTTTGAAGAAGGCACCTTCCAAGAGAAAATTTGAATACCACAGAGGCAGGATCAGGGTAGCTGATAATCCCTTTCTTGTTGAGAGGAAGTGTTGAAAATTCAACAAGAAATGTTTGTCTAATCTAATTTTCCCTTAATTAAATTGGATAATAAATTTTAATCTTATCTCATAATTACTTGTAATAGTTAACTGAGTGTGATAGACTCATTTAGCTCATGAAATTCGAGTTGAGGTTGGTTGGTGAGGCATGTAGAGTGATTATATTTGTTTTAGAGTCTAAGTTGCAGTTAGTGTATTAGTTTAGTGCATGAGAAATTAGTTAACTCATTTAAGTGAGTTAAAGTCAGTCTAACTAGTTGTAACTGATTGTTATACTAGTGAGAAGACAAGTGAATTAAATCAGATTTAATTCACATGCAGTGATCTGTCAAGTGACTGATGATTCACTATTAATAATTGCATGCATGTCAGTTATGATGAAGACCTAGTTGAGACAAAGGTCAAATGGATGTTATATATCACTTGTATTATTAGTAAATTGCCGACGCATAATTAGACAACCATACAATTTCCCATTATGTATTGTGCATTTTTGGAAGGTTTAAATTTCTAATTAATAGGGATCAATTGTTCTTAGAATTGTGCTAGTAACGCAGGCTCAATAGGGGCAGGAAATAGGCTAAATTTTGGTCGATTTTTTTCCAGATCAGTGTGAGACAGTTGGTAGAGTGCAACAGACTCTTGTGAGAAGAGTGCATTGTAATTGTTTCATGATTTCTTGGTTTTATTCAATACTAATAGAGGGGTTTTGAGCAGATTACTTTCCCAGAAAATTTCATGTGTTGTGGATTTGAGTCTTTCTCTTACTTGGTGTGATTGTGCGATTATGTTTAATTTCCAAAAATTAATTGTAGAAGGATTCAATATCTTGGTCTAGAATATTGCATGATCAGATTGAATCCATTGGTATACATATTTTTTTTATAACTTCTACAAGATTAGGCAAAATCACTATTAATCCAGGAAATCCTCCATCCAAATGATAGATCATAACCAAATAATCACATGCATATACCATGCATGCCAAAACTATCAAGTAAACCATACATGCAACTCAGTGCCTACAAAGTAATCCATTTGTATTCGTTGATCCCGTTGTCCCCTTGCACTTTAATAATTTTCCTTTTCCTTCTTTCTCCAAATCCAATGTGCTCCAGGAATGCTCCAAGATTTATCTAAGTGTGCACGAGTATGAGAGAGAGAGAATAGAAGAGAGCTCCAATATAAAACTGAAAAAAAAGGAGTGAACTGATGCTCATAATCATTTTTATCATTGAGGCCTCTATTTTCTTCATTTTCCTTTCAATTTCCATTTCATGCAAATCTGTGACCTTTCACCTTCCTTTTCTCCTATTTTCTTTTATTTTCATAAATACGATGCTAATTAATTCCTCTTCGCCTTTTCCAATGCCTTTTCCACTTTTCTTAACAATAAATAAACCAAATGAACACGCACTACGATGTTTTTCCCACCATTCAGCTTGGAATGTGTATCCCATGACCTTGGTCTTATATTTTTTTACATGAAAATAAACCAGGGTTGTTACAAGAAATGTCCGTCGTGTCACCCTTGAAAATATAAATTTTTTGTGTCGTCACCTAATAGCTAGGTTTTATCTTTCCTAGCATCCATACAATACACATGAGTTAGTCTAATACTCATTATGTTTATTCTTCCAGTCATTATGGAGCGTTATTCAATGCCTCCTATATTATTGTACAATATCCCATGGTGATCATTAGTCAATGTTTCCAAGTCGGATTTTTTTTTTTTTTGTGTTAGTACATGTTCAAGGGAATTTTAAACCTCAACCAACCATCTACATTCCTTGTTAACCTTTCCTGTTGGTGATCCTTATGTCAGTTGTAACTCATGACTTCATCCACTCACATAATCTCTCTATATGTTCCATGTTGACCTTTGGGGGATACATTAACGCCCTCCTTCAAGGAATATTTTCTTGTCAAATTTAACTCATTATCCAGGAGTTTGATCTAGGATCTAGTAGTTCCTTGGAGTTTGCAAAACTTAGTGGTAGGCTTCCTCGCAATTAAGATTGATTTTACCTTATTTTATTTTGATTGGTTGAATACACAAGTGTTCAACATCAATAGTTTTATTCACACTCTTTGGGTTGTGTTGGGTACCTAGGGGTCCATTTTAATCATTGGTGGGTACCCTTACTTCTGTTAATGGTACATATCTCATTGACCGATAATTAGATGTTTTATACCAAGCTTGAAATTAGATCATTTATTTGCATATTCTATATGTGTACCATCAGGGTTGAGTAAAATACCTTGCTATAGGGGCATCTCACTTTGATATGGAACCCTTCCCAAGCTACATTGGAGTTATGTATCCCTTTATGTACTTTGAGGGCTATTCTAAGGCACCTCTCTTCTATGTTCCCATATTCCTACTGATGTATACTATGAAATAGATCCAACCTATATTTTCTAGTGTCTATGATCTTTTATCTTGTCACATGGATTCACTATGTGTGTCTCATGACATGTACCAACATTTCATGTCATGTATTTGCAATGTATGGATGTTCAACTTCTATTTTTATATCGTACATGGGTATCCCCACCTTTGGGATGATGATCTTATGAATGAGACCTTTTTATTAATGTGACTCTGATATGATTCCTTGGTATCAACTCCTTCCTCACATTTTGATAATTTTTTTTGTAATGCATTTAGACCATTAGTTTATCTTATCAACTTATTTTCCATTATTTTCCTCCTCACATGCAACCGGTGACCTTTTACCTCCCTTTTTTCCTATTTTCCACTATTTTCATAAGCAAATGCCAATAAATGTCACTTTTCCTTTTTGAAGCTTTTTCCATTGCCTTTGCCAATTTCCTTTAGCCATAATAACTGAAATGAACACCCACTAGGATTTTTTTCCCACCATTCAGCTTGGAAAGATTATTATTTTTACTTTATTAACTTTTATTACATGGATTTTCAACAGGGTTGTTACAGAATAAATAGTATGAATAAATTTGGATCATTGATTCCAGGTCTATTCCAACCAACCCTCTTGATATAATAATAGAATTTTTCCAAACACCTTCCCACCTACTAAAAAAATTTCCACGTGCTTTGCAACAAAATTTCCAGATGTAATAGAATTCGTTCAAGAAACCTCTTCCTAACTATGAATGTTCCACGTTCCTTTTATTACAATTCTATCTCAGAGGATAACCTACTCCACTCTGAAATTGAATTCTCGACAAAGACTGACCAAACCACCAATGGGATTTATATATACTCGTGTTACATGATATTACTGGTTGTATCCGAACATTTATGTATCATTTAAATATGTTTAGTTTTATATTTATGATTTTGAAATCGTGGATTATACTATGATAACATAATTAACAAGAACAATTGTCTAGCTTTCAGGGAAGGACGACATATTTGAATATCGATGTTGTTAGGGTCCTATAATAATAGGGATCATAATTTTGAATTGACTATGTTAAAGTCTTGTAATATTGTACATACTTTTCTTTCTGCAAATGTTTTCCCATATTAAAAAATGAAAAGAGGGTATGTCCTAAAAGAAAAATCAAAAGAATAAAAGAAAGAAGATCAAAAAATAATATAAAGTATGAACCCCACAAAAAGAAACAAAAATAGATCCTGAAAGTGTTGCACATTCAAATGCCACTACTCTTGGTTTACTTTATTCAAATAAAAATTGATTGCAACTTGTCCAAAATGCAACAATTCATGATGGTCATACAATTTAATCTTGATTCACTCATGCTTTTAACTTTCAAGTAATGATAGTTAGTGAATAAAGATCTGACCAAACCATTTAATCTTGGCAGATCAGTGGTTAGGTAGAGGATAAAATGAGCTCATCTGTTTAATCTGATCCATTGGAAGTTATAAGGTTAGAAATAGGTTAGTTTTCTTATCAAAAGAAAATAAAAGGGTCAACAAACTCAAATGCACCCAATAAAGGAAGTAAAAAATGTTAGGGTAAATAAAGGGTAGGTAGATTACTTTCACAAGTAATAGAAAGCATCAATTGGTTCATATCATATCACTAATATCCTCCCAAATCCTCTTCCCCTTGCTAAAATCCTATTTCCACTCTTGGAAGTCATTTTCTCTTGTAAAAAACCTCTTGGACCTAGTTAAAAAACACATTTTCCTTTGAAAATTAACTTCCCCTTTTACTAATTCCCTTTCTCCATTTAAAACATAAAAACCCACTTATCTAAAGTTTTAAATGTCTAAAAAATATCGGGCCCCACTGTAAAAATCCCTCCCTCATATCCTTTTAAAAACCCATTCCTAATGTATTTTTAACATCACACATCCATACTCATTTACCCCATATTTTATATATACCCCCGCTTTATATATTTCATTAACCCCCCCCCCCCCCCCCACTACATGCTAATCCCTCCACTTTATTACCTGACCACCATTATAATAATCCTGACCCACTTTACATAACCCCGCATAACATATTCCCCGGTCCCACCTATTAAAACAACCCAACTCATCCATCTGTCCGATTGGCGCTACCCAGGTCTAACCATTCCCGAAACCTTTCGCACTCTCAACTATCTGATGTTTAAAACCAATTGGGGGGTGCGAAATGGGTGTTTTTTCACCCCCACTCCCCTACCATGCATTAGTCCCTCAGTCAATCGCATCCCCTAGTCCCAAAACCACCATACTTCTTCTCACGACGTGATAACCCACCATACCACCTTTTTGATATGCGATGAAACTAGGCACTGTTTGAAAATTAAACCCTGTGCCATTGCAAATTAAACAAAGGTTGAAAGTAATGAACCCGCCCTTTATCGTTAGTTTTCTATTTTATGTTGAAAATTGTGAAAAAGAAGCCTTTTCCGACCCATTTTTAAGCCTGTTGCTACCAGAACCTTTGCTGACCCAGTTAAAGCTTTGCAAACTGGAATTAAAGCCTACTGTGGCCAGAACTCCTTCCAAAGACAAAATTCAACCTTTTCCAGGTAATCCTAAGCACCAGACTCCATTACTTAAGCAAATAAAGTAATAAATTGACCACACACCTCTTGTTGATAAAGACTTCAAAATTAGTGATACAGTCACTGATATCAACCTTCTAGAGCTCCACTGCTAGAGTCATGATAAATTCATAGACCATGCTTATGATATCCACCTTTGGGATTCAAACCTACCCAGGTACATCTTCCCACAGACCTTTCAGTTTCTAGAAATCATCAGACTCTGTCAGATCAATTATTTTCCCAATGAAAGAGCTCTAGTAACCCCACGCTAAGAGATTCTATTCACAATCATTGCAGAATCCATAAATCAGATGTTATAGATCCAACCAAAGCCTGATGAAGCCCCATTATCCATTGAAATCCTCACTGAACTATATCTGAAGTTGGAATTTCCCAAGAGGTTCCAAATATTCCAAACCTTCCTTCCTCCATCAATAGAAACCCAAAAAAGTAACCCTCCATATTCAACTTCCATTTTTTCAGAAAGAACCAGACAAATTGTCACAATTTTTTCATGCATTTTAGGGTATTTTACTGATGAATATGTAGATGCATCAACATTAGGTTTTCTGTCCATATCCTGCCCAGGACAACCTCCAGATTCAACATTTAACTTTTCCCAATAAATATCAGATGCAATCCATGAAAAATTGATCAAATTACCAGAGGAAGGAGTATTTAAATACTCCTCAGTTTTATTCCATTTGTTCTTATATTTCCAATCAGAAAGGTTTACAGTTAGCCTCCAAACATTGGACACAGAGGGTAACCCCCAATATGTAGTCTTCTAGAAATATTTGATCAGAAAGGATTCCACAGAATTCAACTACAAAGACTTCATTGATTCATTTTTTTATCTAGTTGTCAACATGCTAAGCAGTAGCATTCAACCTAGAGTGAGTGAAGAGATAAAGAAAGTGTTGCAATTGTCAGAACAAAGTAGGACAAGAGACTGGTATTTATACCAGAATCATACTAAAATTAGGGTGTATGGAAGCCAGCTTATTCCATACAAGCTTTCCAAATACCTCCCAATGAGGTTATTTGCATTAGAATACATCAGAAAGATCCTAAACTCAGATGAAGTTAATTTCCTGTCAGCAAAGAAGAAAACTTAGTTTAATATTAAGAACCAGCTTGGTCCTTTTATTTGCAATATTAGAAATGTTGGTCAGAAAGCAGACAAGTGTTTACAAGATTTCAAGTTCATTAATAGTTTAAAATGGAAATATGATCCTTTGGGAGTCATCAGTAAGTTAAGAATCAAATTCAAGTTGACCCCTTTTCTTCATGAGTCAAAAATAGAGGTTGAAAAGTATTCCAATCAGTCAGAGTGGTTGGAAAATACTTTGCAAGTGGTGGAGAACTAGGTTGATACTAGTTCCATCCTACTTACTCCATACCCACAGGTCAGGAACTCAAAGAGGGTAAGAGAGGAAGGCTCTTATCCTGCAGAGACTACTTCTAACACCAAATTCAAACTAATGTACAGGAAAAAGGCAAAACTGAATCCAGTGATAGAACAAGAAGAGATATTTGACACAGTTGAAGTCATTGATGCAGATATAATGGTTAGAGATAATGCACCTCCAACAATTTCAAAAGAAAGCCATCAACCATCAACCTCTAGTGCACAAATCATTCAGAAAAAACATAGTGCAGAGGTTTCATCATCAAGAAAACTAGTAGATAAAGATAAAGATATAATGGAGAAGTACAAAAAAATTAAATTGAAGAATGAGGCATTGAAAGCTGTGACTTATGCCCAATATTGGAAACAAACTCCTAATGACTAGAACATGTTACTTTCAGCCCTTGATTACAAACTAGGAAGATTCAAATGACCTTTTTACAGCCAACAGTGCAGGCTCCAAAATAATCAGCAGCTACAAGAAAACAGCCTTTGAAGTCCTTGCAAAAGATGTACATCCTATAGATTAGATTGAGTTTCATAAACAAGCAGGAGAAATGATCTACTCCACTATGAAAAACAAGGTTTTAAGTGTCCAAAAACTACAAAATTCTCTAGAAAATATCAGAGCACAGTTAACGCTAGAGAAAGCTTCTTTACAAGCAAAGGATAATATAACAAAATCACTTGAAGAATTAGTCATGGAGGTTGGATATGATCCAAATAATTTCAAGCTTATCAAGAAGAAGAATGCAGACATAACTGCATTGAAAAAAAAGATGAAATTACCTACAACAAAACATCCACAAACCAAATAAGTTTTGGAGAATGAAAATCAGAAGGATGAAATGATGAATCTCATCATTCAGTTGACATCTCAACTGAAAGAGATGGAGAATGAAATGGACAAATTAGTGAAGGAAAAATAAGCCAACATGGAAGCAATTCCTGTTACTGCCATTCCCATAGCTTCAACATCAGCTTCAGTGGCCACAACAGCTCCATTATCTACAACAGTTCCAGCTACTACAATAGTTCCAGTGTTAACAAAAGTTCCAACTATAGCACCAGCAACAACATCAACCCATCCCAATGACGAGGAAAGTAAATTGATTAAAGCCATGCAGGATATGTCAATCCAAACTACTGAGATTAATAGACTTAAAGAACAAGTAAAAAGTCTAGAAGATGAAAAAAAATTGGTACAAATGATGCATAAGGCTGAAACACAGAAGTTAAACAGATTGAATGACAGAATATAGAAGTTAGAAAAGGAATTGACATTGGCAGAGCCTTTAGCCCAAGCAAAGCAACAACTATGGGCCAATATCATTAACTTTGTTAATGATATTTGGCCTTCTATCCAAGTTATACTTGAACAGAAATATTTGATAAAGGAAGCTAATGAAGCTACTCAGAAAGTCAAAGAAGAACTTGGAAAGAAACTAGAGGAAGCCACTGAGATTATAAAGTTCCTTAATTCCAAAAACAAGCATGAATTAGAAGAACTTGGAATAAGTGACAGAACAGAAACAATCTTAGAAGTAAAAAAAGTTATTTCCAATATAAATCTGATGACACAGCTTGAGGATAAGTGGCAAACTATGGAGCTTGTCGTGAACAGATTCATGAACATATTTGATGTTTTGAGACAAAAAGGTTTGCCTAATCCATTAGTGATCAATGACAAACTAATGAGGCATGAATATTATGACAAAAAGAGCAGGGAAGTGTCTAAATAACATTCCAACAATTCCTCTTTGTAAGGAATTCCTATAGGCAAATTACTCTTTCAAATATTTGAAAATCTCTTTTACCTCTAACATGAGGTAAATTAGCTTTTTGTAAATAAACCCACATTTACCAAGTAAACTGAAGCATATGAGATTTACAGGAGGATGGTAAAGATCAAACTTCCAGATGAAGAAGCCTGGGAAAAACTGTGTGATTTATTGTGATAGTTAAAAGGGTGAACAGAGCAGTGATGGTAAAAGAGAGACGAGTTAAAGATACAGACAGATAAGATGAATAAAGACATATGAGATGAAAACATATAAAAGACAGAGTTAAAAGACAAATAAGATGACAAAGAAGCATGAAAGACAAGCAGCATGAAAGCCAGCCAGTGTAAAGGACAACAAATATCAGAGAAACAAACAACAAATCCAATAAACAGGGACAACTTGCATTTAGTTACATAGGTGTCTCTATCCTCTTACACGAAGATATTTTATTTTCCTTGAATAAATCCTAAATTAGTTTTTAGGATATTTTGTATTAAGTTTTGTATAAATACTTTAGCAATTCGAAGTATTGAGTGTGGATTCCTGAACATTTATATAGTTGTAATTGAGCTATTACCTGAGGGTTTATTGTACCATTTTCATGTCAACAAAAAAGACAAGTATTAAAATCATTTCATTATAGGATTCATGTGTTGAGCTACTTCAGTGGAGTATATTTCAATTGTTCATTGTTATTTTGTTAAGTATTCCATAAACTTTCATGTTTTTCCAAATTTAAATGCTATAACAGGAATATTATTGCAAAATTTGTTTAAATACACTCTGTTCTGAGCTTTTATTCATTTTAATGTTTTCCTCTGATATCTGGCTCTGAGAATCCTTAATTTCTCTCCCATCCCAATTGACCTCTTTCAACTTCTTTCATCATCTGGTTTAAGGAATCCTTAAATGCTCCTTGATCCCGATTGAAAACCATTTCACCATTCAAATTTTAAGTACTGATTTTGCTCAGCTAACCTACCCTGTAAACACTTCCTTTAGAACTTGATTATGTCCTTTTTTCTTGATATATTGACTCCATAGCGCAATGGAAAAGTAGAAAATACAACTATCCATCTAAATCAATAATTCCACCAACATCTCAAAATCAAACCAAATCAATCTTACATAACTAGCCTAAAATCAATTAAAAACAACAAAGTTAAATCATTAAGAGAGATCCCTCTTTGAGCATTAGGAAGGCTAGATCCTAATCTCCAAAAGTGGTTAATAGTTACCTCTAATATTTCTTTAAACACACATAAAAACCTTGGGAAATTTTTGAGAGATAACATACTGGCGACCATACTGGGGAAATCAGTCCTCAGTTAAATAAACTTTAAAGGAAACACTTTCCCTCATCTTTTCACCTTAAGGTTGTATTTAGGGTTGTTAAAATTTTTCATCAAAAGTTAAAATTTTTGCTTCCAAAAGAACATAATATACCAGGGCTCATCTTGATCCACAACCTGCTATAATTGTTGATGATCCTGACAGAATTTTAAGAAAAACTAAAAAATTAGAAAGTCTAGGAAGTAGTAGCCATTAGTCAAAGAAAATTCACTCCCTAAAGAATTATCAAGCTTACAAGATATTCAATTCGATTTATCATTTGAACATTATTTATTTAGAACCAAATATGAAAATTCAATCTGTGATATTGTAATAGACCCTGATTTTCTTCAATTTATTGAAACAAAAAAGGAAACTATCCCACTTGATTCAGATCAACAGGTTCTAACTACTTTTGATGAACTTGATATTTTGACCTCAAATTTGATTAAAGATATAGATGAAGCATATTTCCAACAGTCAATTGAAATTGTTGCCCTAGTTGATGCCACCCCTAAGTGTTATACCATTCCTTCAGAGACTGTAAATCCAGCTATATTTAGTACCACCTCATCTATAATATCCACCACAGTTCATTCCACAAAACCATTCATCCCCAAGCTTCATATTCAACCTAAAGTTTCATTTTCATCTTCTAGTGCTCCAAGTACATCGTCTAGTGCTCCAAGTACATTTTCTAGTGTTCCAAGTACATCTTCTAGTACTTTAAGCTCATCTCCAAGCACTACCACTTTACCTAATAGCCAAGCTAGAATCTTAGCCATGATAGCCAGATATGCCCCTTTGGTCTTACAAGCTCATTTACATGCCATGCCACAGGATTACCAGAGTAAAATCTTTCAGTTTGATGGTACTGGTCAATATACTGCTCAACATCATGTAAATAAGATGATTGATTACTTTGAATTACATGAAATTGAAGAGGTTGATGTACAAATGAGATTGTTTGCTCAAACATTAGCAGGAGAGGCTAAGAAATTGTTTAAATCTTTACTTTCTAACCATCTTGCTGATTTAGCTGCTTTTCATCAATTGTTCATTAATAGATGGGAAATAAAGAAAAACCCTTTACAAATATTGTATGAATATGAAAAAATTAGGAGATCTACTAATGAATCTGTTTAGGATTATTGTACTAGGTTTAATAACATCTATAATGTAATTCCAGTAAACATCATACCCCCACCAGACTTGGCTCTAATCAAATTTCCTGATGGTTTTGATGCTAACATGTCATATCAATTGAGAGAAAGAAACCCTGCAACATTAGAGAAAATGCAAAGTGATGCAGTTAGTGTAGAAGCTAACTTGTTAGCTAGAAGAGCTAGGATGAGAAATGAAAGAAGAGTGACCATTAAGGATGAACCATCCACTTTAGACATTAAAATAGATAGTTTAGCTAAAAGTGTGGAAAGAATAATGGATAGATTAGAAAACATGGAAAGAAAACCTCAATGGGATAATCAACAAGGTCCTCAAATCAGAAATCCCAACTTCAGGAAAAATCCTAATACTAGTAAATCAAGAGAAGCTACACCTGATTAACAGATTAGACCACCTTTCCAAGAGAACTATGCTGAGAGTTCTCAACAAAATGATGAAGACCAGGACACCCAGATAAACTTAATGGCAATAAATGATGAAAATACTATTTTTCTTACCCAAGAAGAACATGAATTATACATGTTACAACAATTACAGTTAGAATCTGGAGAGTCCTTTGACTATAAACAAGGCTATGAGTGTGCAATATATAAATTTCATAAACAATATAACCTTAGAAGTAAGAAAAACACATAAGCCCCTACTAAAAAAATTGTCCAAACTCAAACCAAGAAAACAATAGAAGCTCCTGTAAGCAAAGTTCTACAAATTCTCCCTAGAGAAACTCAGAAAACCTCCACTCCAAATATTGTAGACTTCACATCTACTGATACTCAAACTTCAACTGCTGCTAAAACTACACCTGCCACTCAAACTATTCCAAACAAGAAAATTGAAAGTAAAACAGTGGAAACACAAACTGAAATACCAACTGTGGATAAAAAAGACAAAAGTACACAAACTGCAATTGGTAAAGAAGAAATCATTCAGTTAGGCAAAAATCAAGTACCATTCAGTATTCAAGTTGAGATATCCAAATTGAAAATACCAGTTCCTTTAACAAAACTAGTAAAAAAAGATTCATACAAAGCCCAAATCACTGAAACATTGAATATAGGTGAAGGAGAAGATGTTGTTAACCTCAATGATGATTAACCAGAGACGTTAATTGGTCTTGAAGTTAATGGTAAACATCAACAAGGAGGTTTCCCTCCATTCTACATTAGCTTGAACATACATGATAAAATCTTACATAATGCAATGTTAGATTATGGAGCATCTCATAACTTAATGCCAAAAGATTTCATGGAAAAACTGAACTTAGACATCACTAGACCATACAAAGATTTATTCTCCTTTGATTCTAGTCAAGTTAAATGCCTTGGCCTAATAAAATATCTATGTGTAACTCTAGTCCAATACCCAGCTAAAAGTATTATCATGGATATTGTAGTGGTTGATATCCCTTTCGAAATATGGAATGTTATTATCTTGCTCATGGGGAGAAAAATTACAGGGATCACTACAGTTAGACATGTCATATGCTACAATTTCTGTATTTGGTTAGCCAAAAGATATTTACAGGGAAACTTTGATGAAATACATGGTCAGTAGTGCAAAAAAACCCTAGAATTATCCTATCTCTTATGTGCATTCTGATATGGATTCTTTTATCTTATGCAATTCAGATACTAGTAAAACACAAACAAATTGACGGTGACAATATAACTCATGAGTCTATGTGGCATTTAGATTTCGATGTTTCTGTAAATAGATTAGGAGCAGGAGTTGGAGTATGGATTTATAACTTAGAGAATGATCATTCAGAAGGTCATGCTTTTAGGTTAAACTTTAAATGCACTAATAACATCGCATAATACGAGGCATTAATCTTAGGACTGCAAATTGTAAGAAAAATTGGAGCCAAGAGAGTTTATATCTTGGTATACTCAGAACACAATCATAAAAAAAATCAAAGGAGAGTATCTTGTGAATAATCCTAGACTTAGCCAATACAAAGAAACCATTCCAAATTTGATTAATTGTTTTCTTGAAACCGACTTTGCTGTTATTCCAAGAAATTAGAACACGCAGACATATAGTTTGGCTACTTTTGCTAGTACATGCAGGTTACCTTTTCAACCAAATCATCAATACACTCCCGAGGTAAGACATAGGCTAACTATATGAGATAATTTGAAAAATTGGCAAATATTTTCACAAGACTCACAAATTTACAATTTTATGAATGCTGAGGGAGAATTTCAAAAATGTAATATAGATACTGATTGTACATTAGATTACACTATCGATAACAGAATATATATAAGTGATGTAGATAAAATAGGACCAACTAAATTCACTAGAGTAGAAACATATAAATTAGAAATAGTCGAAATAGAAGAACTAACCAATGATGAATCAAAGGTTTTAAACCTTAAAGACAACTTTTTGCCTAAGGGACTAGCCCCATTATAAGATCTTTTTGACTCCAATGATGTAGCTAGAAATCCCAAAATGGAGCCCCTAAGGTCAGACATAGAAGAATGTAACATAGGAACAAAAGAAAAACCCAAGCTTATCAAAATATCCAAAGCATTACCCCCAGTTGAAAAGCTGAAGTACATAAGTCTGTTTAAAGAATTTCAAGATGTCTTTGTCTGGAGTTATGAAGACCTCAAGTCTTATGATACCAGTATTATCCAACATAAAATACCCATCAAAGAAAATCAGAAACCCTTTAAACAAAAGCTTAGGAGAATTAATCCAATTCTTATGCCATTGATTGAAAAATAAGTAAAAAGGATGTAAGACGCAAAAATCATAGCACCTATTAGATATTTTTATTGGGTCTCTAATTTAGTTCCCACTAGAAAGAAAACATGGGAAATCAGACTCTGTGTTGATTTCCTGAAGTTAAACAAAGTGTCACTGAAAGATAACTATCCTCTCCCCAAAATGGACCACATTTTACACATAGTAGTAGGATCATCCAGAATGTCATTACTTGATGGATTTTCTGGATACAACCAAATCCTAGTCCAACTTGAAGATCAAGCAAAGACTTCATTTACCACTCCTTGGGGAACTTTCATGTATTTGAAAATGACCTTTGGATTGATGAATGCTGGAGCTACATTCCAAAGATCTATGGATATAGATTTTGCAAAGGAAATTCATGACTTTTTAGAAATTTATCTAGATGATATCACAGTATTTTCTAAAACAAATAATGAACATCTAGATCATTTGAGAAGAGTTTTTATAAAATGTAGAAAATTTGGAATTTCCTTGAACCCTAAAAATACACTTTTTGGATTAGAAGAAGGTAAACTCCTATGACACATAATTTCAAAGGAAGGTATTAGAATTGATCGAGTTAGAATAGAAGCAATTTTAAACATCAATCATCCTAGAAACATCAAATAATTATAGGAATTCTTAGGTAAAATAAATTTTCTTAGAAGATTCATTTCTAATTTAGCAGAACTAATAAGAGAATTGAATAACATGTTAAAAATGGATTCAACACTTAAGTGGATAGTAGAGGCTAAACAGTCTTTTGAAGCAATCAAAGAAGCTCTCACTAAAACGCCTGTCCTCATAAGTCCTAATTTCAAAAAGGATTTTATAATTTTTTCTTTTGCTTCAGAACACACCATTGCAGTAGTGTTGTTGCAAAAGAATGATCAGGGTTATGAACAACCCATTGCTTTTTCCAGTAAATCCTTGAGAGATGCAACACTAAAGTACAATATTATGGAAAAACAAGCACTTGCTTTAGTAAAAGCTATAAAATATTTCAGAGTGTACATTTTATACTCCCACATAATTGCATATTTTCCAAACGCAGTGGTAAAGGAAATTCTAACTTAGAATGGGCCTAATGGAAAAAGAGGAAAATGGATTGCCACAATCCTAGAATATGACATTGAAATAAAGCCTACAATATTGATTAAAGGCCAAGTTTTAGCCAAACTAATGGCTGAATCGAACTGTCAGGCCTTAGATATAATTTTTATTGTTGCTTTAGATGATCAAGAAGTGATGGCGACTCCACAGATCGGTGAAGCTTTCATAGATTCACCCTGGTATGCAGACATTATATTTGTTTTACTCAATCTACAAGCTCCTCCTAGTTTATCTAGAATTAAAGGTAGATTCTTGAAAATGAAAGCAATGAAATATTATATCACATATAATGCTTTATTTTGGAAAGATAATGGTGGCATTCTATTAAAATGTTTATTAAAAGATGAAGTTGATAAAGTAATGCAGGAATTTCATGCAGGAGACTGTGGCGGACACCTCTACTAGAAAACAACTGCTTTTTGAGGGCAGGTTTTTACTAGCCCACTCTTTTTGCAGATGTTAGAAAGTATGTGACCTCCTATCACAAATGTCATATATTTGAAGGGAAGAAGAAACTCTTACCAATACCCCTCAAACCTATCTCTATAGAAATGCCATTTCAACAATGGGGTTTAGACTTCAATGGTGAAATTCACCCACCCTGATTACTTTACCAAGTGGATAGAAGCCATACCTTCTAGACAAGCCACAGACTCTGTCATTATCTCATTCCTTGAAAACAACATCGTTTCTAGATTTGGATGCACACAAAAGCTCATTATTGATAATGCTGCTGCCTTCAAATCCAAAAAAATGGTAGAATTTTGCAACAAATACCATATCAACCTTGGCCATTCCACTGCCTATTACCCTCAAGGTAATCGACTTGCAGAATCTTCAAAAAAAAGCCTAGTTAATATCATCAAAAATATATTAGAAGATAACAAGAAGACCTGTAATAAAAGGTTGGTTAATGTCTTATGGGCAGACATACTAACTACCAAAAAATCTATTGGTACATCTCCCTAGCAATTGGTACATGGGATGAATGTTGTTTTTCCATCCTCATTGGGAGTGCCAGTGATGAAAATGATTCAAGAGCTGCAAGTAGAAAAAAATGACATCCAAAGGAGGATAAACCAAACAATTCATTTGCAGCAAACCAGGGAAGAAGTTTATATCAAATCACAAGTAATTCAAGACAAAATAAAAAAGATATTTGATAAGAAAACTAAAGCAGATGATTTTTACATAGGTGATAAAGTACTAAAATGGGATTCCAGAAGAGAAGAAAAAGGAAAACATGGTAAATTTTACTTTCTAAGGAAAGGTCCATACATCATTTATGGTTACAGAGGTAACAATGCATTTTTCTTAAAAGAGTTAAATGAAAAAGATCTACCAGGTGGACCAGTTAATGGTAGAATGTTGAAGCACTAATTTTCTCCAGATTAACATTAGTTCATTTGTTTTACTTTGATCATTGTGAATACCATTGCAAAGTATAGATTGGATTGGATGATTATCTTTTGAAGTTGAAGCTTGAAGAGATGGCCCTAAGATTTGAAATATATAACATCGTATGCTTGAATAAAGGAGATCACAGAAACTAGTTCCAAGGCAACAAGAGTCAAAGTTCCAAGGCCACTGATCATAAAGTTCTTTACATCTCACGAGGAGATGCCATCCCCATGTGGAGCCACTATTAGGGTCCTATAATAATAGGGATCATAATTTTGAATTGACTATGTTAAAGTCTTGTAATATTGTACATACTTTGATTTCTGCAAATGTTTTCCCATATTAAAAAATGAAAAGAGGGTATGTCCTAAAATAAAAATCGAAGGACTAAAAGAAAGAAGATCAAAAAAGAATATAAAGTATGAACCCCACAAAAAAAAACAAAAATAGGCCCTGAAAGTGTTACACATTCAAATGCCACTACTCTTAGTTTACTTTATGCAAATAAAAATTGTGTGCAGCTTGTCCAAAATGCAAAAATTCATGATGGTCATACAATTTAATCTTGATTCATTCATGCTTTTAAATTTCAAGTAATGATAGTTAGTGAATAAAGATCTGACCAAACCATTTAATCTTGGCAGATAAATAGTTAGGTAGAGGATAAAAATGATCTGATCAGTTTAATCTGATCCATTGGAATTTATAAGGTTAGAAATAGGTTAGTTTGCTTATCAAAAGAAAATTAAAGGGTCAGCAAGCTCAAATGCACCCAATAAAGGAAGTAAAAAATGTTAGGGTAAATAAAGGGTAGGTAGATTACTTTCACAAGTAATGGAAAGCATCAATTGGTTCATCTCATATCACTAATATCCTCCTAAATCCTCTTCCCCTTGCTAAAATCCTATTTCCACTCTTGGAAGTCATTTTCCCTTGTAAAAAACCCCTTTCCCTAGTTAAAAAACACATTTTCCTTTGAAAATTAACTTCCGATTTTAATAATTCCCTTTTTCCATTTAAAACATAAAAAAACCCACTTATATAAAGTTTTAAATGTTTAAAATATATTGGGCCCCACTGCAAAAATCCCTCCCCGATATCATTTTAAAAACCCATTCCTAATGTATTTTTAACATCCCACATCCATACTCATTTACCCCATATTTTATATATAACCCCGCTTTATATATTTCATTAACCCCCCACACTACATGATAATCCATCCACTATATTACCCGAACACCATTATAATAATTCCGACCCACTTTACATAACGCCGCATAACATATTCCCCGGCCCCACCTATCAAAACAGGCCAACTCATCCATTCGTTTGATTGACGCTACCTAGATCTAACCATTCCTGAACCCTTTCGCACTCTCAACTGTCCAATGTTTAAAACCAATCGGGGGGGGGTGAAAAATGGGTGGTTTTTCACCCCTTCTCCCCTGCCACGCGTCAGTACCTCAGTTAATCGCATCCCCCAGTCCCAAAACCACCATACCGCCTCTCACGATGTGATATCCCACCATACCACCTTTTTGCTATGTGATGAAACACGCACTGTTTGAAAATTAAACCCCACGCCATTGCAAATTAAACAAAGGTTGAAAGTAATAAACCCACCCTTTACCGTTAGTTGTCTATTTTCTATTGAAAATTGCGAAAAAAAAGCCTTTGCCGACCCATTTTGAAGCCTGTTGCTACCATAACCTTTGCCGACCCAGTTAAAACTTTGCAGACTGGAATTAAATCATGCCGCGGCAATAATTCCTTCCAAATATTGAATTCAACCTTTTCCAGGTAATCCTAAGCACCAAAAGCCATTACTTAAGCAAAGAAAGTAATAAATTGATTAAATTAAACAAAACAATGGCCTCCCAAAGCATTTTATCTGTTAACCCTCTGCAACCACCTGTGGCAGATGTTGAACACACACCTCTTACTAATAAAGACTTCAAAATTAATGATACAGTCAATGATTTCAACCTTCTAGAGCTCCACTGCTGGAGCCATTATAAATTCATAGACCAGGCTGATGATATCCACCTATGGGATTCAAACCTACCCAGGTACATCTTCCCATAGACCTTTTAGTTTCCAGAAATCATCAGACTCTGTCAGATCAATTATTTGCTTAATAAAAGAGCTCTAGTAACCCCAAGCCAAGAGATTCTATTCACAAGCACTACAAAATCCATAAATCATATGTTACATATCCAACCAAAGCCTGATGAAGCCCCATTATCCATTGAAATCCTCACTGAACTATATCTGAAGCTGGACTTTCCCAAGAGGTTCCAAATATTCCAAACCTTCCTTCCTCCATTAGTAGAAACCTCAAAAATTAACCCTCCATATTTAGCTTCCATTTTTTCAGAAAGAACCAGACATATTGCAACAATGCTATCATGCATTTTAGGGTATTTTACTGATGAATATGTAGATGCATCAATCTTAGGTTTTCTATCCATATTCTACCCAGGACAGCCTCCAGCTTCAACATTTAAATTTTCCCAATACCTATCAGATACAATCCATGAACAGTTGATCAAATTACCAGAGGAAGGAGTATTTAAATACTCAGTTTTATTCCATTTTTTCTTATATTTCTAATCAGAAAGGTTTGTAGTTAGCCTCCAAAAATTGGACACAGAGGGTAACCCCCAATATGTAGTCTTCTGGACATCCTTGATCAGAAAGTATTCCATAGAATTCAGCTACAAATACTTCATTGATTCATTTGTTTATCCAATTGTCAACATGCTAAGCAGTGGCATTCAACCTAGAGTCAATGAAGAGATGAAGAAAGTGTTGCAATTGTCATAAAAAAGTAGGACAAGAGACTGGTATTTATACCCGAATCATACTGAAATTAGGGTGTATGGAAGCCAAATTATTCCATACAATATTTTCAAATACCTCCCAATGAGGTTATTTGCATTAGAATACATCAAACAAATCCTAAACTCAAATGAAGTTAATTTCTTGTCTGCAAAGAAAACTCGGTTTAAGATTAAGAACGAGCTTGGTACTTTTATTTGCAATAGTAGAAATGCTGGTCAACAAGCATACAAGTGTTTACAAGATTTCAAGTTCATTAATAGTTTAAAATGGCAATATGATCCTTTGGGAGTCATCAGTAAGTTAAGAGTCAAATTCAAATTGACACCTTTTGTTCATGAGTCAAAACCATAAGTTGAAAAGTATTACAATCAGTCAGAGTGGTTGGAAAATAATTTGCAAGAGGTGGAGAAGCAGGTTGATACTAGTTCCATCCTGCTTACTCCAGCCCCACAAGACAAGAATTCAAAGAGGGCAAGAGAGGAAGGCTCTTATTCTGCAGAGACTACTTCTAACACCAAATTCAAACTAATGTACAAGAAAAAGGAAAACTGAATCCAGTGATATAACAAGAAGAGATAGTTGACACAGTTGAAGTCATTGATATAGATATAGTAGTTAGAGATAATTCACCTCCAAAAATTTCAGAAGAAACCCATTAGCCATCAACCTCTAGTGCACAAATCATTCAGAAAAAACATAGTGCAGAGGTTTCATCATCAAGAAAACCAGTAGATAAAGAGAAAGATATAATGGAGAAGTACAAAGAAATTAAATTGAAGAATGAGGCATTGAAAGCTGTGAATTATGCCCAATATTGGAAACAAACTCCTAGTGACCAGAACAGGTTACTTTCAACCTTCGATTACAAAACTAGGAAGATGCAAATGACCTTTTTACAACCAACAATGTAGGCTCCAAAAACTTTAGCAGATTAAAATAAAAAAACCTTTGAAGTCCCTGCAAAATATGTACATCCTATAGATTATATTGAGTTTCATAAACAAGCAGGAGAAATGATCTATTCCACTATGAAAAACAAGGCTTTAAGTGTCCGCAAACTACAAAATTATCTAGAAAATATCAGAGCACAGTTAAAGCTAGAGAAAGCTTCTTCACAAGCAAAGGATAATAGAATAAAATCACTTGAATAATTAGTCATGGAGGTTGGATATGATCCAAAGAAAATCAAAGTAGAAAAAGAGCTTATCAAGAAGAAGAATACAAACATAGCTGCATTGAAAAAACATCTGAAATTACCTACAACAGAACATCCACAAACCAAAGAAGTTTTGGAGAATGAAAGTTAGAAGGATGAAATGATGAATCTCATCATTTAGTTGACATCTCAACTGAAATATATGGAGAATGAAATGGAAAAATTAGTGCAAGAAAAATAGGCCAACATGGACTCAGTTCCTGTTACTTCCATTCCCATAGCTTCAACATCAGCTTCAGTGGCCACAACAACTCCATTATCTATAGCAGTTACAACTACTATAGTAGCTCCAGTGACAAAAAAATTTCTAGCAACAACATCAGCCCATCCCAATGATGAGGCAAGTAAGTTGATTAAATCCATGTAGGATATGTCAATCCAAACTATTGAGATTGATAGACTTAAAGAACAAGTAAAAATTCTAGAAGTTGAAAATAAATTGGTACAAATGATGCATAAGGCTGAAACACAGAAGTTAAACAGATTGAATGACATGATTACATAAATTAGAAAAGGAATTGAAATTGGTAGAGCCTTTAGCCCAAGCAAGCAGCAACAACTATGGGCCAATATCATTAAATATGCTAATGATATTTGGCCTTCTATCCAAGTTATATTTCAACAGAAAGATTTGATAAAGGAAGCTAATGAAGCTATTCAGAAATTCAAAGAAGAAATTGGAAAGAAACCAAAGGAAGCCACTGAGATTGTAAAGTTCCTTAATTCCAAAAACAAGCATGAATTAGAAGAACTTGGAATAAGTGACAGAACAAAAACAATACTAGAAGTAAAAAAGGTGATTTCCAAGAGAAATATGATGACACAACTTGAGGATAAGTGCCAAACTATGGAGTTTGTAGTGAACAGATTCATGAACAAATTTGATGTTTTTAGACAAAAAGGTCTGCCTAATCCATTAGTGATCAATGATAGACTAACCAGGCATGAATATTATGACAAAAAGATCAGTGAAGTGGCTAACATTAGGGGAATTTTGAGGTCTAAAATGGGCCTCATAAGAAAAATGTACAGCAAAAATAAACTTTATAACAACCAATAGGAGTCAAGATGATGATGTCAACCATGGGGGATGATTCATGATTTTTTAAATAAAAGGGTAAAAATATTAAAAAATAATAAAATAATAAAACTACTTTTTCAACTCGTATTTTCAACTTATCTCCCAAAATTTTTACTCAAATTTTGAGCTGGAGTACTTGTTTGATGCGAAATTTAATTCCTCATCCAAGGAGTACCCATGTTGCATACTTTTGATGAACTCTACTACACGAAAAATGAGAAATACATAAAAAATGTGATTGTAATCATGTTTTTTTATGTATTTCTCATTTTTCGTGTAGTAGGACCCATCGAAAGTATGCAACATGGGTACTCCTTGGATGGGGAATTAAATTTTGCATCCAACGAGTACTCCCGCTCGAAATTTGAGTAAAAACTTTGGGAGATAAGTTGAAAATATGAATTGAAAAAGTAGTTTTTTCATTTTTCCCTCTAAAATTTGATGATGTCATCAAATCTTATTAGATTTTTTCCACTATTATTTTATAATTTCCTTAGGAGGCCCATTTTAGACCTCAAAATTCCCCTAATGAGAACATTCCAACAATTCCTCTTTGAAAGGAATTCCTACAGGCAAAGTACTCTTTCAAATCTTTGAAAATATCTTTTACCTCCAGCATGAGGTAAATCATATTTTTGTAAATAAACTTACATTTACCAAGTACACCGAAGCAGATGAGATTTACAGGAGGATAGTAAAGATCAAACTTCCAGATGAAGAAGCCTGGGAAAATTGTGTGATTTACTGTGACAGGTAAAAGTAAAATAGGGTAAACAGAGCAGTCATGGTAAAAGAGAGACAGGTTAAAGATACAGATAGATAAGATGAATAAAGACAGATAAGATGAATAAAGACAGATGAGATGAAAACAGATAAAAGATAAATCAGATGATAAAGCAGCGTGAAAGACAAGCAACGTGAAAGCCAACCAGCGTAAAGGGCACCAAACATCAGAGAAACAAACAACAAATCCAATAAACAGGGACAACTTGCATTTAGTTACATAGGTGTCTCTATCTTCTTACATGCAGATATTTTCTTTTCCTTGAATAAATCCTAAATCAGTTTTTAGGATATTTTGTATTAATTTTTGTATAAATACTTCAACAATTCGAAGTATTGAGTGTGGATTCCTGAACATTTTTATAGTTGTAAGTGAGCTATTACCTAAGGGTTTATTGTACCATTTTCAAGTCAACAGACATGACAAGTAATGAAGGAATTTCATTACAAGATTCATGTGTTGAGCTACTTCAGTGGAGTAATTGTTCATTTTTATTTTCTTAAGTTTTCCATAAAATTGCATGTTTTTCCAAATTTAAATGTTATAACAGGAATATTATTGTAGAATTTGTTTAAATACACTCTGTTTTGAACTGTTATTCATTTTAATGTTTTCCTCTTATATCTGGATCTGAGAATCCATAATTTCTCTCCCATTCCAATTGACCTCTTTCAACTTCTTTCATCATCTGGTTTAAGGAATCCTTAACTGCTCCTTGATCCTGATTGAAAACCACTTCACCATTCAACTTTTAAGATCTGATTTTGCTCAACTACCCTGCCCTATAAACACTTCCTTTAGAACTTGATTTAGTCCTGTTTTCTTGATAAATTGACTCCATAGCCCAATGGAAAAGTAGAAAATACAACTATCCATCTAAATTAGTAATTCCACCAACAAATAAAAAACAAACCAAATCAATCTTACATAACTAGCCTAAAATCAGTTAAAAAAAACAAAGTTAAATCATTAAGAGAGAGCCCTCTCTGAGCATTAGGAAGGCTAGATCCTAATCTCCAAAAGTGGTTGATAGTTACCTCTAATATTTCTTTAAACACACATAAAAACCTTGGGAATTTTGGAGAGATAACACAGGGTTGGCCCTTTTTCATTACCCGGATGGTTTTGATCCAGACATGGCCTATCAGTTGCGAGAAAGGAATACTGCTACGTTAGAAGACATGCATAAAAACACAATTAGTGTAGAAGCTCATTTGTCTATAAAGAAGTAAAAAATGAAGCATGAAAGGAGAGTAACTATCGAAGAGGAGGCATCATCATCCTCTGATGTAAAACTGGACACTTTAATAAGAACAATTGAGACAATGGTTGACAGGATGTCTATCACTGAAAGGCAGCAAGAACCACAAGCTAGAAATCCTAACTTCAGAGGAGAGCAACAACAACCTCAATTCAGGATCAAGAAAAGGGAACAAAGGGCACTTGAGCAACCAACACAATGAAAAAAAATTCAGAAACCCTTGCATCAGAATTATGCTCAAGGAGTTGAAGAAGAAGAAGAAGGTCATATTGTTGCAGAAAACCACTTTTTTACTGCTGATGGCCAACCCATATTTTTGACTGAAGATGAAGAGTGTGTCAAGAAGAAAAATGTACCAAAGGATGAAGACTACATTTTAGCCCAGGATCATCAGTTTGAGGTTGAATATGATGTTTATCAGTGAGGATACTTGAATGCCCTCAGCTCACAGCTGAGGCAATATACATTGAGAGGTAGAGATGTCCCAATAACTCCTATTCAGAAGCGGGCATCTCAAAAAAAATATACTCAACCAAAATAAAATTCTCAAGGTAATCAGAGTAAATGAAAAGAACCTACAGCTGCAAATCAGAACAACGACAATCAACCATCTACAAGCTCATCGGGAAAAGAAAAGGACAACTAAAGGAAAGAAGCTGCATCAAAAGATCATGACGACAAGAGAGGCATCATTAAAGATGTAGATAAATCCACTCCTTTCAGCTTAGAAACTGAAATTTCCAAATTGAAAGTTTCAATACCTTTAAATGAACTTGTCACGAATAATCAGTATAAGTCTCATGTAGCCAAAATGTTAAAAGTTGATCATTCGTCTGATATACTTATTATCGATGATGACAAACCTGAGCTTATCTTTGGTACAACAATAGATGGTCAGTTAGAGGATAGTGAAGCTCCCCCATACTATTTGAGTCTGAGAATCCACCATAATATCCTTCACAATACCATGCTCAACTCTGGAGCTTCCCACAATTTGATGCCAAAAGCCATTATGGAGAAATTGGGCCTTGATATCTCTCGTCCTTACCATGAATTGTATTCCTTCGATTTAGGAAGAGTCCATTGTTTGGGTCTTATTAAGGATTTAGTAGTTTCTCTTGAGAAAATTCTAGCAAAGAATATCTTGATGGATGTGGTGGTGGCTGATATACCACCACTATTTGGTATGTTGCTGTCTAGATCTTGGGGATCAAAGTTGAGAGGCACTCTGCAAATAGACTTCTCTTATGCCACCATCCCATTTTTCGGACAACTGAGAAAGTTTTACCGAGAAATGAAGATGAAATACATGATAGCCAACAAAGAGAGGCCTAATAATCATCCAATAAATGTTGTACATATAGATTTAGAATCTTTAATTTTATTCAATGATAGTGGTTGGAATGATGTAGATAGTAAGCTTGTACAATTAGAATATGTTCGAGAGATTTCTAATTGCATCATAAAAGTTTTAGAGAAGGAAAAAGAGAATTTGCCCAATTTTTCAGAACAGTCATATGATAATGCAGAGAAAATTTCAAATCAGAATCAAGAGGCAGCCCGGACAATTGAGACAAAACAACAATCAAAATTCTAGCACTTGGAGGATGAAAATGGTCTATGAACCATGGATTTTGATGGTGCCTTGGGGAAATATGGGGAAGACATTGGAATTTGGATCTGCAACCCTCTTCATCAACCTAGTAAGGTTCCTAAGAATGCTAGATTATGTTCATACAAATTGGCTTTTGATTTTTCTAACATTAAAGAGGAATATGAAGCATTGATCACTGGTCTCAAGATCTTGAAAAATTTGGGCACAAGAATAATTTCAGTATATGGTGAATCCAAAATTGTGATAAAATAGGTGACAGGGGAATACCAGGCCAAGCATCCACGAATGAGAGCCTACAAGAATGTTGTACTCGATATCCTGAAGATGTTTCCAGAATACAATTTGTCAGTAGTACCAAGAAGTCAAAATCTCATGGAAAATTCACTTGCTACAACAACAAGCAATTTCAAAATCCGAATATTTTCTAACAGAAATTTTGAAATTCATGTGAATCATTGGCTTACAGTTCCTGATAACTTGCGATATTAACAAGTATTTTGGGATGATCAGCAAGTTAATAATTTTCTGTAGAGTGAAGGTGAGTTCGAGAATTCTGCAATTGACAAAGTTTATGACAAGGATGATCAAGTCATCGAAGCAAATCAGGTTGATATACTAGAGCTGAAGGATAACAATATTCCAAAAGGTCTCATACCTTTAGAAGAATTGTTTGATCAGGATGATGTAGCAATGAAGCCAACATTGGTTCCTATAGAAAAAGGCATGGAGGACATAAACATCTAGACAACATACAAGCCTAAGTTGGTCAAACTGTCCAGTTGATATTCTGCCACAATTTCAGATGCAGTGTAGGGAAAGTCCCACATAAGTTCAACAAAGACTAGTGATTTATTGGATTTGTATTTTTTAAATTCCAAATTGAACTCTTGTAGGATAACTATCCACTTCGAGTATTTTCCCCCTAGCTGTTGTTTAGTCAAAATGTACATCACAGGGTTTCATTCGGATATCATGGTTGTTTTGTGTAACAATATGTAGTGACAGAGTCTTTGGACAACTTGAACAACTTCCACGACCAATTCCTCCACATGCATGTATTTGATCTTGGTCGGTGTAAGGTTTCGACTTAAGTAATAAATCACATGTTCATTGCCAGATTCATCCTCTTGAACTAAGACCATTCCAATGGTGGAATGAGATGCAACTAAATATAAAAAGTAATCTTGGTGATAATCAGGTGGATGAAACAACTGTGCATGGGTCAACGCGTTCTTAAGTGCATCGGAAGGTTTATCGGAAATATCGTCCCAAATGAAAGGAGCATCCCGTTTTAATAACCGAGTGAAACCTTTAGTTAACTCCGCATAGTTAGGGATAAAATGACGTAAAAAATTTTCTTTCCCTTGCAAACTCTGGTGTTGACGAAGAGTAGAAGGAGGAGGTAAATTGACATTAGCCTCAACCTTCAAAGGGTCGACACAAATGCCTTCCTTAGAAACAATGAAACCCATCAATCGTCCTGATTGTACACAAAATACACATTTGTGTGGATTCAAACGAATATTGTAATGCCTACATCACATGAAAATGGCATGTAAATGTGTAGGATGATCTTGACGGTGCATAGAATGAACAGGAAATTCGTCCAAGTAGGGTTTCACAATATGTTTGATATCGTGAAACGCATAAGACATAGCCCTTTGAAAAGTGGCACCAACATTTTTCAATCCAAAAGGTAATTTTCAATATGCACATGTGCCCCATGGACAAATAAACATTGTTTTGGGATGATCATCAGGAAGTATGTTTATTTGACTGTAAATAGAGAATCCATCCATGAATGAAAAGATTTCATTTCCGGCACAATCATCAACAATTTGGTCGATATAAGGGGTGGGATAATTTTATTTGGGACAAGCTTGATTAATATCCCTATAATCGATACATACTCTAATAGTTCCCTATTTCTTGGTCACTGGAACTATGTTGGATACCCAATCCATCATTGGAATAGGATAAATGAAACCTATGCGAAGTAGTTTTTCAACGTAAGCTTTAATAGCAACAAATTTTCGTGGATGTATTGGGCACAATCTTTGTCTAATAGGTTTAGCATCTGAGTATGTCTTATTTTCGTGAAAAACAATGCTAGAATAAATTCCTGGCATTTCTTTCTTAAGACCTGGAAAAGACGTCGCGAAATTCCTAAAATAGGGCTTTGTACATATTAATTTCGTCAATTAAGCATGAAGCACCTATATGAATGTTTTCAGTTATTCCTGGTTTGATTGATATGTCAATTGGAATTGGTGCTGAAATGTTTCCTAAATTTGTCTTAGAATCTGAATGAAGGATTGAGATTGGATTTTTAGGTTCCTGAACATAACTAGTCGGAAACATTGTTGAAAAGTAATTTTCAAATCTATTAAGGTCTGGTAAAAAGGAGGAGCGATGGTGAATATCGTCCCAAGATAATTTGTCCAATGAAAAATTTTCCCGAATATTTTCATCACTTGAAAATATATATTGAAAAGGATCGAAAAAATAAGTTGTGGTTAAACCTGGTAGAGAAGAAGACTCATCACTGATCACATTCACTTGATCAGTATCCATTGATGAAAGGTCAGAAAGTGATTGAACCACTACATATGCCAATTCATATGGACTCAAAGGAATTTAATTGTCGTAGTAGTCTAACTCATATTTTAAAGGCATAATACATGGGTCATGAAATGGTATTGTGCTTGATGTAATCATGTTGGTATTAGAAACAGTATGGGCCACGTTAGGAGGAGGTATGGCCAAATTTTCCGTAAGAGTAGAATCCTTAAGTAATCCTACTGTTGGATAGATAAGTCGTTCTTGCGGACAAGACAAACCTCCCAAGTGTCCTACGGATAGCTAGCAACAAACATGACAAATTTAAACTGCTTTCTCTAGATTATATGTAATTTAGAATTTTCTATGATGAAGAAAGGACCTACTTGTGATCCAATGCTAGTTGAATTCTTCTTTCCTGTCACTCCAAGAAGTCACCTCTAAAGACCTGAAAGCAAAGACATGGAAAAGAATAAAAAACACCTGCAACATATACTATTTAACAAATCACAAATCTTTCTTAATGATCAAGGAATTTAAGAAATAAGATAATTAATTAAATAACCCATTGATAAAACATGATTAACAAGCTACTTAATTAAATAACTCATTGAGAAAATGGTATTCATTCATATTATCTTTAATAAAGAAGAGCCTTACAACCATGTCCGCCTTGATGTCGTACAGGTCTTCTTGGGGTATGGAACAGGCGTTTCCTTTACTCTAACAAGATTTTCACTCTCTCAGCTAAAATGCACATGGGTGTGTAATCATTCCCACATAATGATTAGTTAAGAGAGTATGAGTCTCTACAACAGTTCTCCTCAAAAATTCTCAAAGTATAACTTTCTAACTCAAAGTCTCCATCCCTTTGAAACTGAAACAAAGCTTCAATTTATAGGAAAAGAGAAGAGGTTGCAGCTCCACATAGGAGGGGATAGAATTCTCTTTTGAAGGGATTGAGCTCCATAAACCAAGGGGTAGGCTCCCATAATGGAGGAATGAACATACATGATAGGAGCGAACCTTCAACCGGATAATTTCTTCTAGAAGCTTCTAGATTTGACTACTGGACTTCTAAATGTTACTTTCCGCCTTTATTTTACCTTTTACAGGGGTCCGCACCTTTAATACACAAAACGTGCGGTAGGTACCGCAATTTTCCTTCACAAAAGGTGCGGTACCGCAGGAAATGTTAAGAGAAAATGTGGTACAAGTGTTTTTAAGACTTTTATGAGCTTTTCTCTCAATTTCAAGGCTTGATTTTAGGAAGTTTGATGTTGTAGACTTCTAAGGGAGTAATATATGAGTAATGATGAACCCATATAGACACTAAAACGTCATGGTGACAAATTTCAGTGTAACATATTGCCCCCTAAAGCACGAAGTCTGAGATAATTCGAAGAGTGAAGTGCTTTATCATTTCAAGGATTAGCCTGTGGACACCCCAGTTGGAATCCTGTAAAAACATTCAATGCAAAACATATATATATATATATATATATATATATATATGTATGTATGTATATATATATATATATATCATTACTGAGGTAGGCATTCCCATACTCAGATCAAAACTAACAAAACTTGTTCTGATACAGGAATGATTTTAATATTACATCAATAGTGTAGACACAGCATGGACGCAGCCATATGTAATGAATAGTCTACTGTATAATAAATAATAAAACTCCTCGCATCTTGGATGGTGGAAACTAGATCCAGGGTCTTGATTTCTGTTTCCTGAACTGTACGATTCTATCCACGCGATTAAATGTGTTGAAATCGAACATGGTAGAACCCACTTGATTACCAGTCAATGATGTGAACTGTTAGCAAGTGTGAGAGAAACCACCAATAATGAAAATGGCTCTCAAAGTACTCAGTACAATCCATAAAATGTGAATAAGTGATCTGAAGTCGAACATTTCACGGAATTGTTCGATCGAAGGCTAATGATGCAACCTGTCGTCGAAGGTGAGAAACCTGCCATTAAGGCATGCAGATTCCAAGGTACTGACGGATTCTAGATCAACTTCCTAGATGATGAGCTGTAGTCGATAGAAAGTGATCTGTCATAAGCAAGCTCATGACACGAAACCATAGATCAAGTTTTGAAGAAATTGTTTTGCAAGGACTGACTCAGGGATGGTCAATGCGAATGGAGACAAATGTTTGCAGATGAATGGTTTGTTTGACTGTCCTCTTGAACACATAACGACACTGCAGATGGTTTGGTAACAATTTCCCTAAGCTAATACCCAGAAACCAGCTGAAGACCTTCAATGTGGTTTGATTAACTGATAGGCAAAGGATTTTCCCAACCCAGGTAGAAGTGTGACAAAAAGTGTTGTGTTCAAGAGTGGTATATGTTGGCAATATGATGCAGAGAGTTGTCCTTGATGGCAACCCACTGAATGAAGATGAAGACTTGAGACTGTTGACATGTGTTGTCCTTAATGGCAAACCACCTGATGAAGTTTGTCTTGACCTGATGGACTTGGTAAATGATGTAAATCTGATATGAAATGATGTTTGTTAGCAATATGATGCTGAGTGTTGTCCTTGAATGGAAACCCACTTGATGAAGATGATGGCAATTTACTTGATAAAGTTGTGGTTGATAGAATATGTCTTGATGAACTAAATATGATGTATCTATAGTGTGTACAGAAGGCAATGAAGAAAGGAATTCAGTATGTGCTAGATCTTTGATGAAAAGAGTATGTCTCTAGGCATACGCGGATTTGCCTAGGGGAAGTCGCGTATGCACGCGGGAATCAACGTGCCAAGTCGCGTATGGGCAAAAGCGCTCTTAAAGTGCAAAACCAGGGGTAACCACCATGGTATTGACCCATTGTATTGGGTAATGATTCGTCTAAATGACCCCGTCCAGGAATACCATCGGAAGTAATGTGGTTTTGGCTCATGGTATTGAAAAAGGGTAAACCTATATAAGGAGAAGAAATTCATTGTGCAAATGATGGGTGTGGGTGCAAGATGTCTGAGCTTGAATGAATACTTCTCTGTGAAGTATATCTGTATGGAAAGGGTAAAGGTTTGATGATAGATCTGAATCTATGATGCACTTATGAAGAAATGATGAAGCGGGATATCTAGATCTGAAATGTATCTATATTTGCTAGATCTATTTATGGAGTGATTAGATCTGTGATGAGGCGAACATCTGTCTGAAGTAAAGGGTTGAATATGAACTGAATATCTGATCTAAAGAAGTATGCAGCTCTGAAATGGTTGAAGAATCATACGCTAGTTCGCTTCAGAGGAAGCGCGTATATACGCGGCTTCGCTGAAGAGAAAGCGCGTATGCGCAATGAAATTGGTTCTGTAATATGTACAGAAGTATACGCTGGTTTGTGTGAACGGAAGCGCGTATATACGCGACATCAGTGAAAGGAAAGCGCGTATGCAAACTAGGGTTTGCTGAAGTCTATGGTAAGAAATGTCTGATCTGTTCTGCTGGTTTACTGATATCTGTCAGTGAGTTATATGTATATGTTTCATGGTTGACTGTGCTTAAAAGTATGGAGTGGGTCCAGTCTGAAAATATGATGAAACGTGGCCTGCAAGTTGTGTTCTATTGAAGTTGTTGGATCCAGTGTGAAAATTGATGAAACGTGGTCCATAGAGGTGCTGAGGGTTGTAGCCTTCAGTCAGGGGGTCGTAGCTCCCTTCGAGGTGAGGCTGGTAAACGAGATCGGGGGGTCGTAGCTCCCTTCCAGGAGAGGCTGGTAAACGAGTCAGGGGGTTGGAGCTCCCTTCCAGGAGAGGCTGGTAAACGAGCGCAGGTGGGTGCCTGCGTGCTGGTAGGAGTCTGCACCAGAACATATGTTGTAAGATGTTTTCTCTATAATAAAATATTGAAGGCTGAGCAACTGCAGCGGTGGTTTTCTCCCGACTTGGGTTTCCACCTAAAAATCCTGGTGTTCATGTGTGATGCTTATGTGTGATGGTTTATTCTATTCTTACTGCACATGTTTACTGTTTATAGAACATCTAATGAATGAATGATGGAATGATATAAGTGAATAATTAATGGCATAATTAGATCTCTGTGTATACGTGAGTTTTATGAAGGATATCCGCGTGTATACGCGAGTTGGTTTCAGCAAAGTAGCGTATGGGTTTTAGAGCATGAAAAAGTAAAAAGTTTTAGTTTTCCCTAAATACTGATTCACCCCCCCCTCTCAGTATTTTTCCCAACAGTATACTTCTTTTATAAATCAAAGTGTAACAAATGAATCCATTTTCTCTCTTTTCCCCCACCATTTCTGGCAAGTACCTCTTTATTTTTGACAAGCTTGAGGAGGATAACATTTGCTTGTTTATAAGCTCATCCTTCGGATGAGTCCAACTTAGTTTAAAATCAAACCCTAAGAAGGAGTGGTCCGTTCCTGTTTGTAATTTACAGGTCCTTTACTGTTAAATTTTAACGAGTCCAATATAGAAGAAACTCGATGTTTTTCATTTTTAGGGAGTCAGAAGAAAAAACTTAAGAAAACTCCATGGGTGTACTTTTTCGTAATTTTAGTCTCTCAGGGCTGAAAAAGGATAAAATAATGCGGGAGAGAACTCTGTTGACCATGATTAGTCAACATATACCTTTTTCGTAAATAGTCCATTTAAGTTCGGAAAAGGGGTAAACTTATACTAAAGGGACGACTGTTCATTTCCTTTAATGAGTTCGAATAGTCAAGTACTCGACGATCTTTTCATCTTTAGAGAGTCTAAAAAGGGCTTAAAAGAGGACTCCAGATTTCTCTTTTTCTGTAAGTTTTAATGAGTTCGAAAAAGTGATAAAAATGTACTCATGGTTTTCGCTTTTTCGTAAGTTTTAATGAGTTCGAAAAAGTGATAAAAATGTACTCATATGGTCGACTTTCAATTTAATTTACGAGCAGAAAAAGACGGAAAGAACTTGGCATTTTCATGTGTTTTACGAGTATGAAATATAGAAAAATAATCTCGGGATTTTCATGAGTTTAACGAGTCATGAAAATAATAACCGAAATCGATTCAAGATAGGTTTTATTTATACAAAAGCTTGAAACAGAGAAAAACTATGCTTCAGATAGGTTTGTTTCATTTTTACACAAGCTTGAAACAAAGGAAAAATCATGCTTGAAAGTGGTTTCATTTTTACACAAGCTTGAAACGTAGGAAAAATCATGCTTGAATGCCCCCCAAGCGTAACTTGCTAGAGCACATGCCCCCCAAGCTTCATTGCATTCAACTAAGTAGACTACTAGTTACTAAAAGCTGGATGGAATGAAGGTTCATTTACGAGATCGGATGAAAGACTCAAACTGACTAGGAGAGGATTTGTTTCATTTTTTAATGAGGTTGACACAGGAAAAGAACCATCCTCATAGTGACCTGTTTCATTTTTTAACAAGGTTGACACAGTAAAAGGAGCTATTCTCATAAACTACTATTTCTAATCTACCTACATAACCTACTGATTCATTTTTTAATGAGGTTGACACAGGAAAAGAACTGTCCTCATGGGTTTGTTTCATTTTTTAACGAGGTTGACACAGTAAAAGAACTGTCCTCATATCTACTCTCTACAATCTACCTACATAACCCGTTGATTCATTTTTCAATGAGGTTGACACAGGAAAATAACTTTCCTCTTGGTATCTGTTTTATTTTTTAAAGAGGTTGACACAGTAAAAGGAACTATCCTCATGGACACCTGTTTCATTTTTTAACGAGGTTGACACAGTAAAATAACCATCCTCAAGGGACATGTTTCATTTTTTAGCGAGGTTGACGCAGTAAAAGGAACTATCCTCATTCCTGATTCATTTTTTAAGGAGGTTGACTCAGTAACAGGAACTATCCTCTGACCAATTGATTCATTTTTTAACGAGGTTGACACAGTAAAAGAACAATCCTCACAAGTGACCTTGTCATGGCTTCCAACTGGAAGAAAGACATGTCAAGGGACACTCCTCGATCATGGCTTCCAAAAGGTTTTCATCAGATGGAAGAACAGTTCTCTGGAAAGAACACATGTCAAGGGACTCAAAAGGGATAAGAACATCACGTTCAAATAATCCCATAGAGTTTTCCATGTCAATTACCGGATATAAGTCAAATGAAGTCGAGCAAACAGTGAGAGGCTCGCTTGCATTGGTAACTGAAAACATGGGACTGGTTGCCACATAATTAACCCATGGCAGGGTAGATACCACTTTAGTATAAGGAACATTTAGGGGTGTTGAATTATTGGTAGTCAAATCAAGACTAACGAATGAAAGTTGGTCTACAGTCACAATGTTTCCATTGTGAGGGAAAGACATCAAGTGAAAGAGTGTCGATACGACAACTTTCATTTCATAGACATAGTCTCGCCCAAGGATTAAATTGAAATCCAAGGGGCCTCGAACTACCATAAGATCAATATAGACAGTTTTACCTTCTAAAGTAATAGAAAACTTAGGAAGGATCCCTAAAGGTTCACTAATGGTTCTGTTAAAAGCTTTCAGATTCTGCGTAATAGGCACAAGCTGAGGGGAACCCAAAGCTTTCCAAGAAGTTGAGGATAAAATACTAATAGAAGCACCTTCATCAACAAGTGTGCGGCATACATTCTTACGAAAATCCTGCACAATTATTTGGAAAGGTATGGAAGAAGGAAGACGAGGTTCTGTTAGTCTATTCCAATCAAAGGAAAAGACCTCGGTACTTGGAGGGGGTTCTGTAGGAACATGTGTAATGCCCCTTGGCGTAGAAGAATCTGATGTAACAAGAAGAACTTGAGCGGTATGAAGTTCACTCTTTACAGGGAGAGTGGGATCGACCGAATGTGAAATCGAATCGACCACTTGATCAACTAATGGATCATCAACCTGAGTGATATGAGTTTCACTCTTCAATGGAAGAGTGGGATTGACTGTACTTGGAATTAGATCAATCACTTCGTCAGTTGACGGTAGGTTGGGAGAAATTTTACGGTAACTAGTTGGAAGTTCTTGCTGTGGAACAGTAAGATTTTCCAAAAATTTTGAGGCTTCATCCATGTGAGGGAAAATGTGAGTTTGATGACTCCCTTTGCATAACCTACAAGGGAACCTAACTTTACCCTTTTTCCTAGGAACCTGACTATCACTGGTTGATGGATCAATAGAAAGTTGATGAGATTTTTCTGACCATACTTCCAAGACCTTTGGAATACTAGGAAAATTGATAAGGAAGTGGTCACCCTTACAAAGATTGCAAGGGTATTTGGGTTTACGATGCATGCTGGAGGTTTCCTCAACATTAATAACACTTGCAGCCATGGTTGGTTGGTTGACTTATTTCTTATTTTGCTTCTTCTTCTTCCTCCATTTCTTCTTCTTCTTAGCCACTTGGTTACTAGCGTCAAGGCTTTTACCAAGCGAAGAGGAAGAAATGGAGGAAGAAATATTGGGCAAAGAAGGTAAAGGGTCAACATGAGGTTGGTGATGTTGAGATGATGAACTCTATTGAGGTGAAGCATTCGGTTGAGGTGGAATAATTGGAGTATTCGGGGCCAACGAAGTTGAAAATAACCATACCGGTAAACCTATTGTAAATCCAGGTAACGACAATGTAGCCATATAAGGAGGACCAACATTTCCAAAGAAAGGAAATGTACTAGGATTCTCGTTAAGAGGGGTTCCTTGGTTGGTAAACTCCGGAACAGTTGCCATTAGATTCAACTTTAGTGAATTTTATTAAGAATTTATAACTAAAATTAACAATTCACAATTCACACCTATGGTCTCTAAAAAGTAAATACAAACAAATGAACACGCGCTATCAAATCTAGGAGTCAAACCACACACAAATAGTAGATTCCCGCACTAAAAACACTAGTTGGTGATGAAATCCAACATCGTAGAATTTTAATGCAGAAATGGTGGTTGGAACAATTACCTCGACAACCTGCTTAATGAAACAGACCGGTGCAAGTTTCCCCACTATGCCATCTCGAGTGAAGAGAACCCTCCGGAGAGTCCAAGTGAGTCTAGTCAACGTTTGCTCCAGGTACAGTGGGATCTTCCCTCCACCATCACCTTGGGAAAGAATCCTATAGATCATGGCCACTAAGGTCACCAACAAAAACAAATATACTTGGGGGAACAGTCTACGATCCGACACACACTTAAGGGCAGAGTAACAAAGCTTAATCCCCTTGAAGGCTCCTTGACATAATCCAAGGTTTACCGACAAGTGACCCCAGGCTCCTCGAAAATGGTCTATCTAAGGTTTACCGTTGTTAATATGTGTATATATTCTATCATTCCCAATGAGGAAGGATTGATTACCTCACTAGTTCGGATATGATCTCATGCTTGACTCCTTTAGGAGGAGCTTCCCAGAGCATACATGCTACTATTGGAATTTTCCTACCGCAAGATCGACTACTTGTTTGTTTAGTTGCTTTGGAAAGTTAACTACAACCTATTCCAAAGCACTAATCCTGAGCTATATTGGTGGAAAGAGCCCTAAAAATGTAAAAATTACTAGATGAATTTTATTAAGCGCTATGTTATTTAGGTTGTTATTACTCAAAGGGTAAATGGATATGAAACCAATGGTGTTATGACCCAATCCAAAACCGAATGCAATCGAATATGATAATGTAATCTTTTCAATTCGATGAATCCTAACTAAAGTAAGGAGAGAGTTTCCATTCACTTCCAACAATGCAAAAAATTAATCAATAAGAGAAAATATAAAAAAAATTCTCTAATGCACTAATTTCATCAAGAAAAACTAATGCTAATCAATTCCAATTTTTTTATTTCTATGTTTTTAAAACAAGCATAAAAACATGTAAATTCAAATCAAAGAAACTAATCTAAATCTACGATTGATTTTTCAGAATGTAAACTATGCAGTTGTAATCTATGCACAATTCACTTGAAAAGTATGCAAATGTAATCTATGCACATTTTTCATTCATATTCTGAAAATGATAATTCTAATTATGCAAATGTAATCTATGCAAGAGAATTCTCAAACACAAGATGATTCTAATGTAATCTAAGAATCAATCAAGTGTAAGTAAAGAAAATTGGGTGAGAGTTCCAAAGATCCAAAAATAAAAACACTCAAAGGCGATTAACACTCAGACACAATTTAGCCCCCCCAAAAGCAAAAAGATGCAAAATTGCTAAGAGACTGAGACAAACCTCGAAGTAATAACCAAAGGAAATAAAATTAATAATTTCTCCAAAAAAGAAACTCAAAATAGCCAATTAACTTAACGGAGACTGATGAGATTGTAAAATTGCTAAAAAGAAATTCACACAAGGCTTTCTGACAGAAAATACAAGTCTGGGTATACACTGAGAATCTAACAAACTGATCCAGAAAAGATAATTTTAAGGTTTTCTAAAAATTTTCACAGGGTCCGCAGGTTTCAGTGTAAACCGGTGCGGTCCCACACTATTTATACAAGAAAAGAGCGGAGATGCCTGCACTGTTTCTAAAAGAAAAGTGCAAATACCAGAAAACTAAAAGAAAAATAAGAAACTCTAAAACATTTGTCAGGGATTCTACTGGGATAAACTACCCAATCCAGTATAAACCAATAAAAATTAGAAAAAATAAATTCACAAGTAAAAAATAAAAGAAATCGAAGTTCAAGACCCATTCCCCAGTATGGTCGCCATTTTGTTGGACAGATAAGTTGTTCTTGCGGACAAGACAAACCTTCCAAGTGTCCTACAGACAGCTAGCAACAAACATGACAAATGTAAACTTCTTTCTCTAGATTATATGTAATTTAAAATTTTCTATGATGAAGAAAAGGCGTACCTGTGATCCAATTCTAGTTGAATTCTTCTTTCCCGTCGCTCCAAGAAGTCACCTCTAAATACCTGCAAGTAAATACATGGAAAAGAATCAAAAGCACCTACAACATATACTATTTCACAAATCACAAATCTATCTTAATGATCAAGGAATTTAAGAAATAAGATAATTAATTAAATAACCCATTGATAAAACATGATTAACAAGCTACTTAATTGAATAACTCATTGATAAAACGATATTCATTCATATTATCTTTAATAAAGAAGAGCCTTACAACCGTGTCCGCCTTGATGTCGTACAGGGCTTCTTGGGGTCCGGAACAGGGGTTTCCTTTACTATGACAAGCTTTGCACTCTCTTAGCTAAAATGCACATGGGTGTGTAATCATTCCCACATAATGATCAGTTAAGAGAGTATGAGTCTCTACAACATTTCTCCTCAAAAATTCTCAAAGTCTAACTCCCTAACTCAAAGTCTCCATCCCTTTGAAATTGAAACAAAGCTTCAATTTATAGGAAAAGAGAAGAGGTTGCAGTTCCACATAAGAGGGGATACAATCCTCTTTTGAAGGGATTGAGCTCCATAAACCAAGGGGTAGGCTCCCATAATGGAGGAATGAACATACATGATAGGAGCGAACCTTCGACCGGATAATTTCTTCTAGAAGCTTCCAGATTTGACTGCTGGGCTTCTAAATGTTACTTTCCGCCTTCATTTTACCTTTTACGGGGGTCCGCACCTTTAATACACAAAACGTGCGGTAGGTACTGCCGTTTTCCTTCAAAAAAGGTGCGGTACCGCAGGAAATGTTAAGAGAAAGTGCGGTACAAGTGTTTTTAAGACTTTTATGAGCTTTTCTCTCAATTTCAAGGCTTGATTTTAGGAAGTTTGATGTTGTAGACTTCTAAGGGAGTAATACATGAGTAATGATGAACCCATATAGACACTAAAACATCACGGTGACAAATTTCAGTGTAACACCTACTCTGACATCTTCGTAAGGGATAACTGAATTTCCAACATATGGGATACTATCCGTAGAGGCATGATCTGAAGTGTAGTAAGACAATTGATCAATTTTGATAATATTCTCTTTACGAGGAAAAATTATTAACCGTGAGACTACAACTGTCATAGCATAAGACCAACTCTGACCTAAAAGAAGGTTGTAGTCAAGAGGGGCATCAACGAATTTCACCTCAAGCGTAATCCTGGAGAATTCCAAATGGACAAAAAACTCTTCCATCAAAGGCTTTCAGAATCATGGGTGATTGATTGATTATTGGAGAACCAAGATTTTTATAACAAGCCAAAGACATAATGCATGTAGACTCTCCCTCGTTAATTACTGTGAGAAAAACTCGCCTAGATCTGACTAAAATAGGCATTTGAAAATCCATTTGGTGCGGGAGTCTAGGTACAAAATTCTCTAGATCAAAGATAATGAGATTAGAGTATTGAGGATCAATAGCTCCAATAACTGATAACAGTTACATCCTCTGGGCTGGACACGACTGCAACACTTCGAGGGCTGACATTGATGAAGGTGACATAGCCAAATCTTCAACAATGTTGTAGTTCTGAGCGACTCTTGAATGCAGATTAAAAGCCGATTTTTGAAGTACATCTTTGGCAGTCTGTTTAATTACTAGATTAGGACTAGGTTTCTCAATGTGTAATGGTTTAGAAATAGGAGGAGTTAACACTGGAGGTTGATTGGATGATCCAGTTTCGTTTCCAGTTACAAGACTCTTAGATCCATAATCTTGAGATCGCAATGCAACCATGACCTGGGAGGACATCATAAAAATACCCATCGATAAATTGGAAGAAGATCCATTGTGGGAAATCATTTTTCTTTCTTGCGATGGAAAAGGATATTTAATAACAATAGGTGTGGGTGAACCTTTGACAAATTTATATACCTAGGCCCATTGCAAGAACTATTTTGTGTAGTGATCCTCATCACAAATTAGACAGGGATAACAAGGTTTCCTTTTTTCGTCAAATGGTTTGGTTTTATCTGCTTTCTCTTTTGGAGAATTGTTTTGTTTGTTTTTACCCTTCCCTTTCTTTTTACTTCCGGATGATTTAGTTTTGGCAGTAGATGAATCAAAAACATGGATTTCGGTAGAAGTTTCTAGAGAAGAGTCTCCTTTAGGTGAATTGGGTAAATTTATGATTGGAGTAGTAGACTTGGATTGTTTCTTTTTACTATTTGATGTGTTAATTGTACCAATTACACCATCTGCGGCATGAGAACCATAAGGAGTCGTAGTAAGTTGACCTGGGTGAGGTAAATCTGGAATCTTTTCATACAAAGTACCAGACTGTGTATAACCAAGTTCTATATATTGGGCTTGAGCGATAACCTACTCTTCTGTTACAATGCCTCCTTTAGCTACATCTTCAGTAATTTTAGGGAGTAATGATTTGATAAACCATTCAGCCAGAATTTGATCTGGGATGAAAAATTTGGCTAAATGACATCTATGTCACCATTCGTGGTTGTGATCCGAAATGTACGTAGATGTACTTTGTTTGACTGAAGTCAAAATTTTCGTGCCATTATCATAATGGACTGGTAACTAAAAATGAGTAAGGAAATTAGTTGCTAAGGCATTGAAATTATTGAAAGAGCCTTGTGGTAACTCAATGTACCACTTCACGATTAAGTTGATCAAAGTTATTTGAAAAAGTCTTAAACGAATGGAATCATCAATTATAGAGTTGGATGAACACCAGAGCTGATAAGTCATAACATGGTTTGAGGGGTCCTCTCCTGGATTTCCTTTAAACTTCAGAATGTCACTGGGAAACTTACCAGGCATGTCTAGCCAAAACAAAAGATAGTAAATAAGGTCTTTTATTACCCGAGACAAGTCTGGTAAATCTAAAGTCGCTATAAAAAATAACCGCCTATTAGTGTCTTATTGAGTGAATTGATAACTCCGAGGGACAATTCCAGTACTTGGAGGAGGTTATCCAGGAAAATTTGGGATAGCTTGAGCAGTTGGAATTGGCACACCTCCAGGATATCCAGGGGTAGCCATGTTGAATTGGGGTTGAGCTGGTATCTGAAATGTATGACCAGTGTATGGTTGACTCTGTAAAGGTGGATTTTGTCCCAATTTTCCATATTGGAATTGGCCTTGAACAAATTGGCCTTGAAGAGGTTGACCTACTAGGGGTTTTCCTTGAAGAGGTTGACCAGCAAAAGGGTTGCCCCTGAAAAGGTTGAACTACAAAGGGTTTCCCTTGAACAAGTTGACCTGCGAAAGGTTGACTTGTTTGCATTTCTATTATGATATGTTGTCCCAAAGATGCTTGAGGAATCGACTGGATTGTAGGTCCAGTTTGAGGGGTAGTAGTCTTAGGGATAGCTTGTGTAATAATTGGCATTGACATTTGAAGGGTCGTAACAACAGAAACTCAGGGAACTCTTGGGATGGGTGTACTTGGTTGTTGAACAGATGTCTGCACAACAGATTGGTAGGAGTACTAGGAGTAATCGGACGAACTTGCTGACTACTTGGCATATATTCCCTTGGGGTGATTTGAACTGCACCTTGAATAGGTTGTTGGACTTGGGTGTAACCAAGTTGTGCAAGTGGATGAGTAGGTTTATTATAAGGTAGTTGCGAGGTAGGTTGTAAAGGCTGTTAAGTAAACTAGGTGTTCCATATAGTGTTCATCCCTGGATAAGGAGTTCCCATTGAGGGTTGTGATGCATAGGGTTTAATATAAACCAGTTTGAGGCATTGGACCATAAGTTTGATAATTACTGGGAATAGGCTGCCCTACAACCGTTGGATAGGTTCCAGTGAAAGGTTGTCCTCCTAGAAAAGGTTTTTTCCCTTGAAGAGGTTGTTTCCCCCCAGGCGGAATGTAGCCATCTTGTGAGCTAACTTGAGGGGTATTCCCGGAAAACATATAAATATGCTTCGTAGTCAAAGGTTGGGTGGTAGAATCGAATAATCCAGTTGACATAGTAGAAGTTTCAGAGGAAGGAGATGCTCCTAAAAAAATACTAGAAAGTGACTGGTACCCAACAAGAACAGAAGGACCACCATACAAAAATATTTATGGAGAAGATGAAAACATGGATGAATCAATAGACATGCTTTCATAATCCATGTTACTATACATGGGTAAAGAGAAAAATGGAATTTGGTGTCGTGGATGTCTATACCTAGAAGAATGTAAAAAATCAGTAAATTGAAGAGACCAAGGATCCGGTCAGAAATGAGTGAAAGGAAAATATACTGGGTAGATTGGTTCACTATACCTGAAATCTAGAGATTCTTGACAAGAGGTAATTTCAAATTCTTCTTCGCCAGTGATTTATTCAATGCTAATAAGGTCAGGAGGAAGATTCTCAGTGATGAGAAGCTTTACTCGAGGTGAATGAGGACGACCGGGAGTAGGGGCTATAACATTCAAAGCTGAATCAGATGAAGTGGAATCAGACTCAGGCTCAGATATTTCTAGTTTAGTAAGCTGCATATCTGAAAATTCACCAGTGACACATTCGACTATGACTACTTCAGAAATTTCTTATTGATCTTGTTCTGTTTTAGATATTTGAGGTTTGTTAACTTCGAAACCAGGATGTATTATGATAGACGATTCTTCTTGTTCAAAAGATCCGACTCTTGATGATTGAACCCTTTCATTTTTTATTTTTTTTCCAATTGACTTGGTGTATATTCATGGGGTTTCACCTACACTCTATGTGAATGTCTTGGTAATTCAGCCACGATTAATTTATTTAACACACGAAATCAAAAAAATTCAAAAAATCACACGTAAGGCCTCAAAAAGTAATCAAACAAATGAACACGTGCTAAAAAATCTAAGAAGAAACCCACACACAAACAATATGTTTCCACAATAAAATCACTAGTTGGTGATAAAATACAACCTTGCAGAGATTAAAGTGGAACACTGGTGGTCATAATAGTTACCCTGACAACCTGCTTAATGAAACAGTCCAGTGCAAGTAACTCCACTATGCCATCTCGAAGTGAAGACTACCCTCCAAAAAGTTCAAGAGAGTCTAGTCAATGTCTGCTTCAGGTACAATGGGACCCTCCTTCCACCGTCACCTTGGAAAAAAT
Source organism: Pinus albicaulis (assembly GCA_034641835.2). NCBI lineage: Eukaryota > Viridiplantae > Streptophyta > Pinopsida > Pinales > Pinaceae > Pinus > Pinus albicaulis. The sequence goes on from CM076575.1 coordinate 839,842,107, forward strand.
CCTAAAATTATAGCCACTAAGGATAGAAACTGAGACAATTCAACCTAGGGGAACAACCTATGGCCCTATATACACGCAAGGGCAAAGTATCAAAGCTCAATCCCCTTGAAATTTACTCGACATGGTAAATACGAGGTTTACTACAAAGTGATCCTAGGCTCCTCGACAATGGTTTATCCGAGTTTTATCGTTTGTAATACATGCACATCTTCTATCTTTACCAATGAAGTAGGTATGATTACTCCATTGGGTCTGACATGACGTCGTGCTTGTCTCTTTTAAGAAGAGCTTCCCAAAGAAAAACTGCATCAATTGGGTTTTTCCCTACCGCAAGATGCTATTTGTTTGTTTATCTAATTTGGAAATTTATTTACTCCCTATTCCAAAGTAATAATCTCGAGCTAGATGGATGGAATGAGCCCTAGAAAATATAAAATATCTAGATTAATTTTATTAAGCACTGTATTGATTTGGTTGTTTGTTTACGCATAGGGGTATGGAAATGAAACTCAATAATGTTGTGACCGACTCAAAAAATTAATCTAAATGCATCAACAATGAATATGTAATTCTTCATTTCAATGAATTCCTAGTTAAGGGAAAGTAGAAGGATTTTTTGAACTCAAAGAAGTACAAATTCCCTAAAACATCCCATAACAATCCTTCTTAATTAAGAAATCAATTTCATTTTGAAGCATAACCAATATCACTTTGTAATGAAAATATTCATTGATTCAAATCCAAAATATACAATTTCATGAGCAAACAATCTTTCAATTCTTCAAAATAAAAAATAACTAGAAAAACCATAAAAATTGTAAAAACTTTTCAAAAATGAAAGATCCTAACTAATAATCTAATTAATGATACCTACAAGTGCACTTTCATGGTTTCTTCCAGCTGAATGAAAAATAAACCGTTTTTTTCACTTTAACAAGCAGACACAATTTCATAAAAGACTACTTTTCTAAGACAAATCATACTTCACTTATCTAGAAGTTTTCCTTTGCAAATGAGCAAAAACAATCACTCAAAACAAGCAGGACTAGCAAGACACGTGGTAGATCTAGAGGGAAATGACAAAAAACAATGATCTGGGTAGTGAATCTATCTTTCCAAACAGAGAAATTCAACAAACTATGGCAAACCTTACCCAAAAATTCAAAAAGATGATTTTTTAAAAATAACTAAGGTGATTAAGATGAGTTCACAAACAGACTCTGAGGGTTGGTATAAGGCAAATTGAACCTCTAGAAATTTATCATCAGACTCTTAGAGAGATAAAATTCATATTTTTTCAAAAATTCTCAGGGGGTGAGCAAGGAATCAGTTAAAACCAGTGCGCATGCGCACTGTATTAAAATGAGAACTTGCACAAACCTATGCTTTGTTTATGAAAAAAACCGCACAGGGGAGATAAAATTTCAAAGAAATAAACACAAGGCATTCTAATTCAGAGGATCTAAAAATTCATAAACCCAACAACACTCAAACATAGTCAAACTAGAAAATCGGAGAGCTAAACCAAAAAGAACAAAGAAAAACTAAGTCGTTCCCCAGTGGTCTCGCGGATAAGAACGATCTCCCTAGTATCCCAACAGATAACTAGAAATAAACATACATAAGAATATCTCTTTCCCTAAGCTATTAGCATTCATATTATTAAAACTAGAAAAGAGAGGATAATGCTCCTACCTTTGAATGAGATGTTTGTTGAATACCTTACCTTTTGTCTCGAAGAAGTCCTTCAATGATGAGAAGAAACCTGCAATAAAAAAACATGCAAAGAATCAAAAGCATTTGCAATATGTAACAATCCAAATAAAAGCTTAACTTAATGATCAAGGAGATTAATAATTGTAATTGTTTTAATGAATCTGAAAACAACACAATGAGAAAAAGTATCCAAATGTATTATTTAGGAATATAAAGAGAAATCTTACAACCAAGCCTTGATGTCATGCAGATTCCTCCCGTTTTCCTTCCCAATCTTCCTCCTTGGTTTAACAAGCTTTCCACTCTATAATGACCAACATAAGACTATCATAAGTGAACCCCCTAACCTTGAAGTTTCAGCTCAATTTATAGGAAAATATGAGGATGTTTCAGGTCCACCAATAGATGAGTGTGATCCATAAATTAGGGGATTAGGGTTTCTTGATCCAAGGGAATAAGCTCCATGATTGGAGGGATTTCGCTCGAACTGGCGTGACTTAGAGGATTTTAGTTGAAAGAATATGTGGCCAAATATTCTTATAGAAGTTAATTTTCGCCTTTAATTTACTGTAAATAGGGTGCATAGGTTTTAATAGGAAAAAGAGCACATACGACCGCAAGGAAGTTTAGTAAGATTCGCGCATGCAGAGGAAGTGACAGCGAGAAATGTGACAGAAAATATCCGGTGAGACATCATGAAATTATTTGAATGCAGAGACTAGGGGAAGAAAAATTGAAAGAAGGAGCTCGGGATATCACGATAAGTCAAGGAAAGACAAATCCAAGTCCAGATCAGGGATAGTGAGCTGGAAATGGGGGAATAAAGGACACTTGAAAGACTGTAAGTCTCAGAAGGGAATAGAAGGATACACACAACTAGAAAAAAATCATGAAGCGAATGTGACAGATGATGTGTTGCAATATGCTTTAGAAAATGTTGATGCCTGGATGGTATATTCAGGGGCCTCATTTCATGCTACACCTGATAGGAAAATTTTTCATGACTATGTTCAAGGATATTTTGGATAGGTTCTTCTGGGTGACGATAAACCCTATAAAATAGTTGGAATGGGTAAAGTTATTATAAAAAAATAGAATAGAAACCAATTGGTATTAATGGAGGGAAGGCATGTTCCATATCTGAAGAAAAAAATTATTTCAACGGGTAGTTAGGTGGTGAAGGTTGTGTGACAAATTTTACAGATAAAACCTAGAAGGTCACTAAAGGAGCCCTGGTAATAAAAAAAGGAGAAAAGGTTGGTACATTGTATTTATGCAATGGTATTTCTAATTTTGTTAATGCTTTAACCTCAATAGGAGAATATGTAGTATTATGGAATCATAAGCTCGGGCACATGAGTGAGAAGGGGATACAGATTCTACACTCAATAAATTTGTTGCCAGGTTTGAAGCATATTGATTTGGTTTTATGTGATAATTGTGTTTATGGAAAACAGAAGAGAGTCAGATTTATTAGAGTTGGGAAAGAAAATAAGAGCTGAAAATTAGAGCTTGTGCATACAAATGTATGGGGAGAGGCTTAAGTATAATCTCTCGGTGGCTCTCACTATTATGTTACTTTTATTGATGATGAAACTAGGAAAAATTGGATTTATTATATTCATAATAAATCTGAGGTATTTGACACTTTCAAGAAATGGAAAGCTTTGGTTGAGAATGAGACAAGAAATAAGTTTAAGTGTCTCAGATCAGACGATGGAGGTGAATATTGCAGCAAAGAGTTTGATAAGTACTGTTAAGAGCATGGAACTCGTAGAGAGAAGACAGTTCAAGGAACACCACAGGAAAATGGTATGTCAGAAAGGACGAATAGGACAATCATGGAGTGTGTAAGGTGCATGAGATTTCATGCAGGATTACCTTTAAAATTTTGCGCAGACGCTGTAGATACTACTGTTTATCTAATAAATAGAGGGCCTTCAAGTTCCTTGTATGGTGGAATTCCAGAGGAGGCATGTACAAGTAAAAAGGTAAGCTACTCATTTTTAAATAATTTTGATTATGAAGCCTTTGTCCACATTAATAAAGAAAATAGAACAAAGCTCGAGGCAAAATCAAATAAATCAATGTACCTTTATTGGATATGGTGTTAATCAGCTGGTTATCGCCTATATGATTATGAAAATCACAAAATCATTAGTAGTAGAGATTTCATATTCAATGAAAACATCTTGTATAAGGATTATATGCAAGAAAAGAAACACCAAAAAGAAAACAAAGAATACACAGTGTTTGATGAGATCACAGAAAAAGTAAAGGTGCATGAACATCATAATTATCAACAACCAAAACAGAAACATACACCTCAAACCCCTGAAAGTGGTGTCAAAATATCTACCAAGATAAGTAGACACCCCGAATGATACTCTCCTTCATTATATTATGTATTGTTGACTGATTCTGGTGAACATGTTGTTATGAAGAAGAAATGCAGTTAGAAACTAGGAAGAAGTGGGAGCTAGCCATGAAAGAAGAAATGGACTCCTTGTTACATAACCATAATTGGGAATTAGTCAGGTTGCATGCAGGTAAAACAACATTGCAGAATAAATGGGTTTACTATTAGAAGGAAGAAGATGGAGGTAAAAAAAGGTATAATTTTAGACTTGTGGCAAAGGGGTTTGCACAAAAAAAAGGTATTAACTTTGATGAAATATTTTCTCTTGTTGTTAAAATGACTTTATTCAGATCATTTTTAAGTCTAATAGCAATAAAATATTTGCATCTTGAGTAGTTAGATGTAAATACAACCTTTCTCCATGGGCATTTGGAGGAAGAGATATATATGCAACAAACACAAGGATGTGAGGTCAATGAGAAGGAGAAATTAGTGTGTAGGTTGAATAAGAGCTTGTATGGCTTAAAACAAGCTCCAAGGAAATGGTATCTAAAATTTGACAGGTTTATTTCTGAACAAGGTTAGAATAGATGTCACTCTGATCATTGTGTTTATATCAAAAGGAAAAATGATGGCAACTATATTATATTGTTATTTTATGTAGATGACATGCTTGTTGCAGGGTCTAACATGCAGGAAATAAATATGTTCAAGGGAAAATTGAAAAATTCATTTGCAATGAAGGACTTGGGAGTTGAAAACAAATATTTTGTATGAGAATAACTAAAGACCAGAAAAATCGCAAATTAATGTTGTCTCAGAATTAGTACATGCAAAAGGTGTTGGAAATATTTAATATGCATAATGAAAAACTAGTTACTACACCTTTGTCTATCCATTTCAATCTAAGTAAGGGGATGTTTCCTAAGACTCAGGAAGAAATGGATCATATGTCTAAAGTTCCATATGCATCAGTAGTTGGAATTTTAATGTATGTAATGGTCTGCACAAGGCTTGATATTGCACATGCAGTGGGAGTTGTATGCTGGTACATCAACAATCCAAGAAAAGAACATTGGATGGTAGTGAAATGGATTCTCAAGTATTTGAGAGGTACCACAAATCAAGCATTATGATATGGTGGTTCAAACATTGCTCTACATGTATATGTTGATGCATATAGGGCAAGTGATAGAGATAACAAGAGGAGCACTACACAATATGTATTTTTTGTAGGTGGAACAACTGTCAGTTGGGTTTAAAAAATGCAAAGTGTTGTTACACTTTCAACAATGGAAGTGAAGTATGTTGCTGCTAAGGATGTTAGTAAGGAAATGATTTGGTTGATAAGGTTTATAGATGAATTGGGTAAGAAGCAGGAGATGGGCATGTTATACAATGACAACCAAAGTGACATTAATCTTGCAAAGAACAGAACATTTCATTCCAAGACTAAACATATACAACTCAAGTGCCATTTCATATGGCCAGTGTTGGAAAATGGACAGTTGAAGCTGGAAAAGATACACACTAGCCATAATCCTGCAGATATGTTGACACAATTTGCAACCAGGGAGAAACTGAGATTCTGCTTAGTTTCAATTGGTCTTAAAGTATTATGATGAAGATGAGAAACATCCAGGTCCAAAGTGGATTCATTGTCCAACAAATGAAGTAATGGTGGAGTTGCTACAATCAGCCTCCAAGTGGGAGATTGTTGGGCGTGGAGTCTGATTATATTATTTATTCAAAGGTATCGCTGCGTTGGACCCTAGTTCGTAACGGGAAGACAACACCACCTATTTAATCATCATCATGGGGGTCCATGGGGGCGACGACTAAAAATAGATGTAAAATTGCATTGTAAAATATTGTATTTTCGTAGTCAATCTAGCCCATTCATTAGGCGGATGATCTAACGGTAGAATTTATGTTTCATTTAGGGATTTTTTCCCCAAAATACAACCCCTCGGTTTATATGAAGGAATTTTATTGCAGTTGTGTATTATGTGTATTCCGATTGAGGAAGAGTGATCGATTAGGTGATCATGTCCTATTGGAGAAAATGTTCAAATTTTATTTACTCAAAATTGATTGGAACCTAAGCGACTGGATAGGCCTCGGCGATATGATCCCGGCGCCGCGAACGACACTCAAATCCGTTACCGTATGAAGAATTTATTGCACTTTGAAATCGCCCAATAACCTCTAATGTTGAATGGGTATTGATAAATTTATGTGTTGAATTTTATTTATTTTTAAGATTTAATTAATAAATTATATTATATATTTATTAATGTTTTATATTATTTTAATTAATCATATATTATATTATTATATATATATATATTTTTATTTATATTTAAAAACCTTATTTTATATATATATATTTAAAAACCTTATTATTAAGATTTTTTTTAATATCACACATTTATTTATTTAAAATACAAACTATTTTAAAAACCCAAACCATATGGAAAAATCAAAGTTGCAATGTTAATGTCAAAGGTTTAAATCATGTGGCAAATAGCATATAACGTAATGTTCAAAGGTAAGGTCGTATGTTACGTGGTCAAAGGTTTAATGGCATATGGTTACAACGTATGTTCAGCCCTCAGTGGTGGAGCCAACAGTTCAGCCCTCCCCCATTCCACGTGACCAGCCTTCCGAAGCCACGACCTTAAGGCCCTCCACAACTGGCGGAATTCCAACAGTTAATGGTTAACGTTTAATGTTTTCATCATGTGCACATGTCAAGCGGCGGGTCCGGTGGAGATTTGAATGTTACGGTTTGGAAAACTGTTAGTTGAACGGTTATGTCGGCGGGTTGGACGGTGGTCCATGTGACCCCGTCCACCCAGCATTAAATATTGCAGTTAACCGCCTGGTAAAATGTAGAGCACGTCTGCCAAGTTTGGCGTTCTGGCTATTTTAATTGGAGTTAACTCCAGTTCTCTACAATTAGTGGAGCTTTTTAAGGGTAAAATGGGCAAAAACTTCAGTTGGACATAACTTTTGCTAGGAGAATCCTTTCTGAGCGATTTTTTTTTTTGATTTTGGGTCTTCTCAGCATTTTTAAGACATTGAGACAGGTTTCAGAGCCATTGGAGTAGTTCTTCAGCTTTTGTAGCTTTAGAGAAGATTTTTGAGCCACTAGGGCCACTTTGGGGTTGATGTTGTGCTGAGCTATGGTTGACCATTTGAGGTGAACCAAGGGTTTAATTTGGGTAATTTGAGCATTCCAGAGACAAATTTTCAGGTTGCAGAGGCAACATATATCATCTTTAGGTACTTTTTCAGCAAAGAAGCTTGGAGAGCCACTAGGGCCTAGGGAGTGTTGGAGTTGTATTGGGCTATGGTTAACCTTTGGAGGTGAAAAAAAAGCCTATTTTTACTTTTTTTTGTGCTCTGAACTCATTTTCACAACTTGTTTTTCCTGTTTAAGCTTTCTGATCACTGTATTGACAAATTTGAGCATAATAAGAGCAAGGACATGCCCATTTGGGGGCCTTGGACCCAGCAGATGTAGCCCAGGAGGGGTGAACTGCCTTATCATATGCTGTGATTTATTTGCTGTGTTTTATCATAGTTAAAGATGTAAAACAATAAAATCAAATAAGCTTCCTATACACAAAAGACTCATAAATTCACCAAAATCATTTTGTTCTAATTGCAAAACACATTAAATAGTTTGCACACATAAGTTTATGGATAATGGATACCTTGCAACAGCAACAAGTAGTTTCATTATCAGATCATTAGCGATTAATTCTATTATTTCTTTAGGCAGAGTCTGTAAAGGGCCAAAAAGCTTCAAGATCTCATCATTTCTTTAAAGGTGACATATCCTGTAAATGCCCCTACAATCCATCTTTGTATTAGAAATAAGAAGTTCTCACAGTTTCAGATCAAAGAGAGAGGAGACTGTGTGAGAGAGAAGAGGAAATTACAACAAATTTGTTGTAGGTTGTGTCTCTTCATTTTGTGGGATAATATAAAAGGAAGGAATGGCTATTTCTCCGTGGACATAGCCCAAATTGGGTGAACTACATATATTTGTGTCTCTTTTGCTTTATGTGCATTGTGTTTATGTTTCTGCATATTTTATGTGTTCCATTGCTATGTAATATATAATTTTCTAACAACTGGTATAAGAGATGAAGGTCTAT